>QXEO01000073.1:600000-1031351 GCA_007115705.1 Dactylis glomerata
TGCTGTCCTGAAACTGTTTTCGGTGCTGCACCGTAAAAATTTGTATAAATTATCTGTATTTCTTTTGGACCTGCGATTTCTTGTGCATATGCCCCAGGTTATATCCAAACTTTCGTTAGTTGAATACTTTTTGATTTGAGCAACAGAAAACCCCTCAAAAATTCGGCCTTTGTCAGCTGTTCTGTTTTGACAGATTTCTGCCAATATTTGTTTTTGCCACCTTATCGCTTTCTTTTGAGTTCTTTTGATCACGGAACTTGTGGGGAGTTGCTACAGTAGTATATGCTTTATATGTGGTGGTTTTGTATTGAAACATGAAGCAAAAATAGGTTGATTATATGTTATGCTTAAACTAATGTTGCTAATAGATTTGTGTTTAGTTTTGTATGAAGGAAGTTTTCAAGTGTAGGGATTGGAGAATGATGAGATGAGTTGAAGAATGGACAAAAGCTCAAGCTTGGAGATGCCCATGCATCACCCCAAGAAATATCCAAGAAGTACAAGCATCAAAGCTTGGGGATGCCCCCGAGGCACCCCTTCTTCATCGGCAAAAATCAGGTCACCTTTCAAGACACTATATTTTTATGGGATTTCTATTTTCGTGCCCTCAGGTCGTTAGTTCTACTCAGTTTTCCCCAGCTCGTTAGTTTTTCCTCAGTTTTCCCCAAGCCCTTGGCTGAAACCCTCAGAAGGAGCTCGGACGGGAGGATTCCCGTTTAGTTGACCGTTTCCGTGCTGACGTGTGGGGCCGCGTCGTGTGGGGCTGCGTCGCGTGGGGCTGGTAGAAAGGGACCGCGTGGGACAGGACGAGACCGTGTTTGGTTGTACGTGAGAGCTCGGTTCTGTCTCTCTCGGGCCAAATTGGCATTGCCTTTTCAGAGCACTTTTTCAGAGCGCCTTTTTCCCCTCTCTCTCTGTAACAGTTCTCTCTCTTTTCACCAAATTAGTATCAAATCTAGAGAAGCTTCTATTTCTGTCTTTCTTCAATGATTGTTGCCTTTTGGCCCTCTTTTTTGCCCAATATGGTAACAAATCTAGAAGCTAGTATAGGATAAATTCACAGCAACATAATAAATCCAGAAAGCTAAGTATAATACATAAACTGTATACATCAGCCAAAAGCAGCCAATAACAATGTTCTTCATTCTGTATCATATATTTCGTCGTCGCTACAATTCATGAGATGAAAGAAATATTCACTGAACTCCCTCCGTCTGCAGTGTGCAGTAAATACATCCTCCAAACGGTATGGCCTTTGTTCATTTTTCAGACCATATCCTATTCTATCCGCACGTCGTGGCCACTCATCCTAGGCCTTTCTATCATCATCATACTCTCTGATATAACCCAAATCCGCGTAGTAGATGCAGCTAGGTCGAACTGTCGGGTGCACTCTGGTGTCGACGGAGATACACCGAATAAAATTGATGAAGAGGGCACGACTACCAATGGTACTGACGGCATGGAGAGAGCGGCTCTCAGTGTCCACACGGTATACCAATGGTTGACCTTCCTCCAAATGCCTGTTGTCGTCAGTGTTGCCGCCCAACAACACAAGCAGCAGATCACCATCCGACTCCACAAGGTAGAACTTGGAATCATAATCATTTCCAAGTTCTGGAAATGAAAATAGTGTCTTCATGCTGACAGTGCTCGCGCGCTGCTCCAACTGGACATTGTTGGTGCACACTATTCTTCCGAACTCATTCACAGCTATTGCATACAATTCACCATTGAACGGGGTAATGCAACGCAGAGAATGGTCCTCGATCGTAAATCTTCCTTCTCCCCAATCATGTACATCTATATCCTTAGTTGGAGAGCTCTTATCGACCCAAGCAATTTCATTGGGGTAACCTGTGCAAATGAAGACCATAGTCGGGGACTTCATTACAGCGACTGACTGCACAATCATAGATGGCATCTGCGCCTCAAACATAGCGTTCAAAGTCTTTGTGAGTGGGTTCAGAAGCCGTATCTTGTGCGGCTAGTTCCTCTGGGCAAGTACGATGACGCCACGGTAAAAGCCGATGAAGTAGTATCTAAAAGGGAGTTGATGAAGATAACATTCAGCACTAAGATGTTTATGATTGAAAATAAAAATAGATTAACTCTATAGATATGGAGGAATTTGAACCTTGCATGAACTTCCGTTAGATCGATGGTGACGTAGCGGGATGTGTGGAGGTTGAGGAAGGAGAACTCAGCGGCGCGTGGAAGGGCGTGTTCTACCACGATCCATTCGTGTAGGTGCACGTCGGGCTCAGGTAGATCTGAGCGCCAATTTGTACAAACTTGCCTCAAAGTAGCGTAGGTGTCCACGTACTCCTCGTTCGCCAGTAAGCAGTCACCGATCTTGTGAAGTGGTCCGTCACCCTTAAGAGAGGCCCAGTTCACGGAGGCGCCGCGCTTGGATGCGCCGCCCTCGGATGCGACGAGCTCGGATGCGATGGGCTCGGAGGCGACGGGCTCAGAGGCGACGGGCTCGGGGGCGACGGCCGCCGGCGCATTCTTCTTCTCCATCGCCGGCAGGGGAGCGCGCGTAGGGCGGTTGGGGTTTTTTGGATTTGGAGAAGGTGATGGGACGTGAGAGGCGTGGTTGCGTACGTGAGTTATAATGAGATTGTGTGCAGAGGGAGGGAGATAGGGGCTCTGTACTGGCAAAGTGACGGTTCGTCTCAGCAGTTGACGTTTGGTCTCAACACGCGCACCGCGCGGCTAACCGCTGCTCACCGCGACACACGTCCGTGGGACTGCACGTCAGCACCGTTACGTGTACTCAGTTCTACCCTCGAGTCTTACACTGGAAAAATATCTGTACTCAGTTTTCCCCTCGAGTACTAATACTGGCTAGTGCAATATACTCAATTTTACCCTCAACTGGCTGGTCAACAGAGAGTCAACAGATGGGATTAAGCCATCTAATTGAGTCATTTCATGCGCAAAAAAATTCAAAAAAATAAAATCATAGTGCCTCCAACTCATGGAGTCTTGTTACGCGACCTGCCACGTAGGAAATCATAACAATCATATATAAATCAAGTTTTCACACAAATGGCCACTTCTGAAATCACTAGTAGCTATGAAGGTTCATGGCTTTCCACTCAAACCCCTTCTCAAAACATCTATACCCAAAACATAGTTTGTCTGAATGAGGCCATAATTTTTACACTCATGTATATTTGAATTTGCTAATACTTTAAGGTAGGCCAACCTGGGTTTCATTGTACAAAACATGTGTTTTTCTTTTTCTAAATCTCTTATTTGAATTCCTTAGCCTGTTTACTATTTACTTGCCCTTGTATCCTTGATACTACTCAGTTTTACCCCCTCCCTTCTCACAGAAGCCCAAACTTGGCCTGATTGGTCGAGCTGTTGTCACACGGATCATGCCCACCTACCGTCGATCCTATGATCTAACGGGCAGGATCGTGCCACCCTCTCTCTATCTGTCGGTGGCAAACTACTACCCCTCTATGTATGCTAAATAACGAGTTGGCCACCGGATTCAACAAGTTTGGTAATCACGAATTTCCACTTCTTGTAGGCATTACTTTTCACGGTAAAATGATAAACTATCACGAATTTCCATTTAGGCATTACTTTTTACGGTAAAATAATAAACTATCACGAATTTCCACTTCTTGTAGGCATTACTTTTCACGGTAAAATGATAAACTATCACGAATTTCCATTTAGGCATTACTTTTCACGGTAAAATAATAAACTATCACGAATTTCCTTTAGGCATTACTTTTCACGGTGAAATGATAAACTATCATGAATTTCCTTTAGGCATTACTTTTCACGGTAAAATAATAAACTATCACGAATTTCCATTTAGGCATTACTTTTCACGAATTTCCTTTAGGCATTACTTTTCACGGTGAAATGATAAACTATCACGAATTTCCTTTAGGCATTACTTTTCACGGTAAAATAATAAACTATCACGAATTTCCATTTCTTTTAGGCATTACTTTTTTGTTGAGATATAAACACCCACAACGGACATCTCCTCCTTAATTTATTATGTAAACCCCACAACGGTCATCTCGCCCTTATAAACCCCCACAACGGCCATCCCTCATGTCAATAGGTTCTGCCTCTCTCTTCTTCGTTTCTGCCTCTCTCTCTCTTCTTCGTTCACATACACTTGATCCATTGCCATGGCTTCCACGTCTCGGACGCCGACCAGAAGGTGAAGGGGAAGGGGATTAAGCCATCTAATTGAGTCATTTCATGCGCAAAAAAATTCAAAAAAATAAAATCATAGTGCCTCCAACTCATGGAGTCTTGTTACGCGACCTGCCACGTAGGAAATCATAACAATCATATATAAATCAAGTTTTCACACAAATGGCCACTTCTGAAATCACTAGTAGCTATGAAGGTTCATGGCTTTCCACTCAAACCCCTTCTCAAAACATCTATACCCAAAACATAGTTTGTCTGAATGAGGCCATAATTTTTACACTCATGTATATTTGAATTGCTAATACTTTGAGGTAGGCCAACCTGGGTTTCATTGTACAAAACATGTGTTTTTCTTTTTCTAAATCTCTTATTTGAATTCCTTAGCCTGTTTACTATTTACTTGCCCTTGTATCCTTGATACTACTCAGTTTTACCCCCTCCCTTCTCACAGAAGCCCAAACTTGGCCTGATTGGTCGAGCTGTTGTCACACGGATCATGCCCACCTACCGTCGATCCTATGATCTAACGGGTAGGATCGTGCCACCCTCTCTCTATCTGTCGGTGGCAAACTACTACCCCTCTATGTATGCTAAATAACGAGTTGGCCACCGGATTCAACAAGTTTGGTAATCACGAATTTCCACTTCTTGTAGGCATTACTTTTCACGGTAAAATGATAAACTATCACGAAATTCCATTTAGGCATTACTTTTCACGGTAATATAATAAACTATCACGAATTTCCACTTCTTGTAGGCATTACTTTTCACGGTAAAATGATAAACTATCACGAATTTCCATTTAGGCATTACTTTTCACGGTAAAATAATAAACTATCATGAATTTCCTTTAGGCATTACTTTTCACGATGAAATGATAAACTATCACGAATTTCCTTTAGGCATTACTTTTCACGGTAAAATAATAAACTATCATGAATTTCCATTTAGGCATTACTTATCACGAATTTCCTTTAGGCATTACTTTTCACGGTGAAATGATAAACTATCACAAATTTCCTTTAGGCATTACTTTTCATGGTAAAATAATAAACTATCACGAATTTCCATTTCTTTTAGGCATTACTTTTTTGTTGAGATATAAACACCCACAACGGTCATCTCCTCCTTAATTTATTATGTAAACCCCACAACGGTCATCTCGCCCTTATAAACCCCCACAACGGCCATCCCTCATGTCAATAGGTTCTGCCTCTCTCTTCTTCGTTTCTGCCTCTCTCTTCTTCGTTCACATACACTTGATCCATTGCCATGGCTTCCATGTCTCGGACGCCGACCGGAAGGGGAAGGGGAAGGGGAAGGGGAAGGGGCGGCCTGGGTGGTGGATCATCATCATTGCCACCACCACCGTCAACACTGCCATTGATCATAGAGGAGTTCTTAATCGTCATCTATGAAGACCCTTTGGCCAAGAAAGTACGTACGCGTTCCCACATATATGATGCATGTGATTAATTATGTGCATATTCCAAAAAGCCTTTAATTTCAAACGATCGGCGCTCGATCTCTTTGCAGGCACTCCCACAAAAGTTTGCGGACTATCTTGACGGCCAGGAGCCCGCAAAGGTGTATCTGTGAGCAGCTGACTGCGGTCCTCGTCTCTGGACCGTGGAGGTCCAATTTGACAGACAAGGCCAGATGTACCTCGACAAGGGCTGGGAGAATTTCGCCATCGTGCACGGTGTGGATTTCGGCTACATCCTGCATTTCAAATATGAAGGCGATGATGTGCTCACAGTGAAGGTGTTCGACGTAACATTGTGCAGGAAGTACTACTACACGGACGACGAAGATACTGACGATGAAAGCGACGACGACGTGAAGCCATGCATCCATCCCCTTTAGATAAGGGGATTATGACCAAGAATATATATGTAGCTTCATATGCATCGATTTAGAGATCTAGCTATTTTCTATATATTATGCATGTAAAAATAATAGGGAATTGCAATTTCCACCATGATTCGAACACCACACCCTCCAAACGATGCCGATGCCAATATCGGCATGGTCAGAACGGCTATGCATGCTCGCCGCCACTGCTAGGTCACCGTCGGGATGCACCCTCAATCCCGTCCCCTCATTCGATCACTGACACACCAGAGATACCGCCGAGGCCAATGACGAACGTACATGCTGATGCCAATGCCGAACATGCACGCCGCTGTGGGCACGACCACGTCGCCCCGCTATGCTGGACGCCACAGACCACCGCGAGGTCTTTTCCTTCGCCACCACACTCCCCTAGCACCTATCTATACACGCCAGAAAGGAGAGACACTAGTTTTCTCTACATTGCTCGCGTTCGTGTCTGACACCGTCAGTCAAAGTGTTGAGGTCGTCGTCGATGTCCTCGACCATTTCTTCTCTTCTTTGTATGGTTAAACACATCTAGTTCATATCTATCTAATGCGTCTGGTCTCGCCTCATGCAGTTCTTTGTGGATGTCGATCTCATCTCGGCACCCCGCAGGCCACCTCCTCCGTGCCATCGCTGTAGAGCTCCGTTTAAAAGCTAATCCTATCCGTGTATTGCCCCTTGTGTCAGCGTCATGGCCCTGTCGGGGATATAACCCCGGGTATACCAAAGTACCCCTTTGTTATGACTAATATATATTGTATATGTTGTATTATGTGTGCAGGATATTAAAAAGCATTTAACAGCAGCCTGGGCCGGATTAACCAAGCCCAGGCCGGAATAAACTGCTCCCGGGCCGGAATAGCTAAGCCCAGGCCGGCATATTGCTAAGTCAGGCCGGAATATAGAAGCTGGGCCGAGGTAAAGCAGCCCCGGCTGGGCCGAGGTAAAGCAGCCCCGGCTGGGCCTTCTCTGCGCCCCGGGTGGGACGCCTCCCGGCCAGGCCTCTATGCCCCGGGTGGGCCGTCTCCCGGGCAGGCCTCCGCGCCCCGGGTGAGCCGCCGCCGCCCTCGGTCACCCGGCTGGGCTGGCATCGTGCGCCCCGGCTGGGCCGGCTTCTCCAGCGCCCCGGCCTGCCCCGGCTGGGCCTCCTCCCGCGCGCCCCTGGTGGGCTCCTCCCAGAGCAGCACCCGGCTGGGCCGGATTAGGAGAATCCGGCCTGGCCGGGATTTCCCCTCCAGGCTCCATTTATCTGATCCGGCTGGGCCGGGATATTGTGATCCGGCTGGGCCAGGCTGGGATCTCTGGCCCAGGCCGGATTATCTCTTTGGCAGGCCGGGATATGCACTCTCCAGGCCAGATTATACCACTTCTGGGCGAGATTGACCTCCTCCGGCATATTTCCTCGTCCAGCAGCAACTCCGGTGCATCGTGCCAGTCCTGGGACGCCTCCGGGCTCGGACTGGCACATCCTTCATCATCATATGCTGGTCTTGGGATGCTCCTTAGCTCAGACCAGCATATCTCTCCTCTCCTAGTCAGTCTTATCCTCAGGAGGAGGATAAGACTGATGGCATGGTGATCCTGAAGACAGACGCTAGAAGACGAAGACCAAGGAGTACAAACATCGATGGGACTAGCCCATGACCGTGACGCATCGCACAGTACCAAGGGCGGTACCGTGCTGATGCAGGCTATAGTGTGACAAGACCCCAGTAGTCAACTCAGCAATAGTGTACCTGTACAGTGTATAGTGGGGCATCCCTTGTCCCCTAGGCTCCCTATATAAGGGGCACCAGGGGGATCGATCACCCCAGCCTCCTTCGGAGGCTCATTCCTCCAGCTCCACGGGAGCTCTCTTCTTCCTTAGTAGCACTAGCTGTTTAGCTCCTGCCCAGTGCAGCCTCAGATAGGCAAGATACAGCTCAAGGAGCACCATTGTAGCTCTCATGTGAAGCTCATATAGATCAGACATGCAGGAGTAGGGGTGTTACCTCCTCACGAGGGCCCCGAACCTGGGTAGCTCGATGTGTTAGCAGTGAGTTCTGTGCTCGGTCTCTACCGAGTCATCCCTCTCCCGGATCCACCAGCGTACAGTCGGCCCCCATTTAAGCCATCCTATGGCATATGTTGTTTCACCACGACGACATTTGGCGCCCACCGTGGGGCTTATCAAGGCGCTGGTAGGAGTACATCCGGACGGGATCTTCTTCATCTGCTCGGAGGCTCGACATCAGCAACGCCTCCGAGCACAGCAGGTCTTCTTCAACTCCCGGGCTGACCTCAACTCGCCCGGGCCAGCATACGGCTGTCCCGGATCTACATCGGCATCTCCGGGCCAGCACTCGGCTTCCTCCGGCCAGCATATCCTGTGTTCTGGCCAGCATATCCTGAGTCCCGGCCAGCATATCCTGTGTTCTAGCCAGCATATCCTGTGTCCCGGCCAGCATATCCTGAGTCCCGGCCAGCATATCCCGTGTCCCGGCCAGCATATCCCGTGTCCCGGCCAGCATATCCTGAGTCCCGGCCAGCATATCCTGTGTTCCGGCCAGCATATCCTGTGTCCCGGCCAGCATATCCTGTGTCCCGGCCAGCATATCCTGTGTCCTGGCCAGCATATCCTGCGTTCTGGCCAGCATATCCTGTGTTCTGGCCAGCATATCTTGTGTCCCGGCCGGCATATTCTATGTTTGTTGTACCAGGGACAGTTCCGCCTTCGCCTCGAACATCTGCTGGTATTTCAAACTTCTTCAACGGTGCAAGTAAGTATTTATGCTGGTTCACTCCATATCCTGGTCAGCTTAATAGAAAAAATAGCTCGGGGGCTAGGCTAAAGCCCTGCAAGTTGCTTTTTAAGTACTGTTTCAGTATATATTAGTTTGTATGCCAGCATATCAGCTTCTCAGTTTCCTCCTGTATGTCTGTTTATATGCCAAATCACTACATATGCCTGCTGCAAAGAGTATCCTTAGTATCAGTTTGTATGTCTGCAATCTTATGCAAAGTTTCATCTGGGCATGTTATATGCCGGTTTTATATGCCAACAGCAAGATGTTATGTCAAGTTATATGTCTTTGCATGTGTCAACCAGTATATCTGCTACAGTGCTATAGTCAGTATGTCAGTTAACATATCAAGTTCAGTATCTACTTATATGCCAAATGCTTTATCTCATATGCTATGTGTTATATGCC
Source organism: Dactylis glomerata (assembly GCA_007115705.1). Lineage (NCBI taxonomy): Eukaryota > Viridiplantae > Streptophyta > Magnoliopsida > Poales > Poaceae > Dactylis > Dactylis glomerata. The sequence continues at coordinate 609,270 of QXEO01000073.1, forward strand.
GGCTGTCATATGCCAAGGCTCATATGCCAGTTTTTTATATGTTGAATGCCATGTGCTAGTTGTTACATGTTTACAGTCAGATCAGTTATATGCCTATCTCAGTACCAGTTTCCGCATGCTCTATCACAGATCTCGTATGCCAGTTACAGTATACTAGCATTTATATACCGGCACATGAGTGCCAAATATCTGTTGTAAGATGCCAAGTTTGCTTATATGCCAGTTACAGTATGTCTACATTTATATGCCGGCACATGAGTGCCTAGTTCTTCCTTGTGAGTTGCCAAGTTAGCATATATGTCAAATTGCTATATCTCAGTCTGTATGTCAAGTGCTTCGTACCGAATGATATGGGCTATATGCCAAACTCCATATGCTAGATTGCAAATATGCCAAATACTATGACCATCGCTATGTCTTTTAGAATGACTACAGAACAGGTTGGATATTTCATCATATATACCGGCTATGACTCTCCATATTGCCATTATAAGAAGAAATTGCTATTACGCCACCAGGGCTTCAGTTTATATCTCAGTGTCTCAGCCAGCATATCTTTATATCCTGGCCAGCATATCTCAAAGTCTCAGGTCTCAGGTATTTCAGTTTGTTAGTACATCAGGTTATTAAGTGATATCTTGAGTCATATGTGTTTTAGTATGCCGGCATATCATGGCAAAATGCCAATATGCCAGCATATCATGGCAAAGAGGAAAATGTCAGTATGCCAGCATATCACGGCAAAATGTCAGTATGCCAGCATATCATGGCAAAGAGCAAAATTTCAGTATACCCGCATATCGTGGCATGAGCAAAGTTTCAGTATGCCAGCATATCCTGGCATCGACCAAAATCCCCAATCACCGTTTATTTCGGTTCGCCAGCATATCAAGGCATCTATCAATAACTCATATCGCCGTTTATTTCGGTATGCCAACATATCACGGCATTCTATATTCCTTTCAGTTATCGCCAGTTCTGGCTCAGTAATATATCGAGACATCGATCTCAAAGCTAACAAGCATCATATCTCTTATCATATCCGGTTTCATAGAGTATCCCGGTTTAGCATATTAACATGTCTTATCATTTTGCATACTAACAAGTGCCCAGCGAAGGCACAACCAAGAGGCAAAGTAGCCCAAGAGGCAAAGCAGCCCAAGAGGCATATCAGTATACCGGCATTGTCAAAAGCAGACAATGTCGATGAGACATAGCCCGAGAGGCAAAGTGTCGATATAAAGCCCAAGAGGCAAAGCAGCCCAAGAGGCATATCAGTATACCGGCATTGTCAAAGCAGACAATGTCGATGAGACATAGCCCGAGAGGCAAAGTGTCGATATAAAGCCCAAGAGGCAAAGTAGCCCAAGAGGCAAAGCAGCCCAAGAGGCATATCAGTATACCGGCATTGTCAAAGCAGACAATGTCGATGAGACATAGCCCGAGAGGCAAAGTGTCGATATAAAGCCCAAGAGGCAAAGCAGCCCAAGAGGCATATCAGTATACCGGCATTGTCAAAGCAGACAATGTCGATGAGACATAGCCCGAGAGGCAAAGTGTCGATATAAAGCCCAAGAGGCAAAGCAGCCCAAGAGGCATATCAGTATACCGGCATTGTCAAAGCAGACAATGTCGATGAGACATAGCCCGAGAGGCAAAGTGTCGATATAAAGCCCAAAAGGCAAAGTAGCCCAAGAGGCAAAGCAGCCCAAGAGGCATATCAGTATACCGGCATTGTCAAAACGGACAATGTCGATGAGACATAGCCTGAGAGGCTTAAGTGTCGATATATAGCCCAAGAGGCAAAGTAGCCCAAGAGGCAAAGCAGACCAAGAGGCAAATAGCTCAAGAGGTAAAGTATCGATATGGCCAAAGAGGGCAAAGCAGCATTCCGGCATTGTCGAAACAGACGATGTTGATGAGACATAGCCCAGGAGGCAAAGTGTCGATATAGCCAAAGAGGGCACAACAGTATTTTGAGATAGCCCATGAAGGCTAGCATATCATATATATATATATATATACGAGTTCTTGTCAATCAGGACATTGCCTATGATGGCATGAGGTAGAATTTGGCCAGTGCAGGCCAACGTATCAGCTTCGTGAGTATGAGTTTGGGACTTTGGTATATTTCTTGTTGAAGCCTGTGCACGACTCTGCGAGTCCTCCACAGCCTCGGGGGCTAATGTCGGGGATATAACCCCGGGTATACCAAAGTACCCCTTTGTTATGACTAATATATATTGTATATGTTGTATTATGTGTGCAGGATATTAAAAAGCATTTAACAGCAGCCTGGGCCGGATTAACCAAGCCCAGGCCGGAATAAACTGCTCCCGGGCCGGAATAGCTAAGCCCAGGCCGGCATATTGCTAAGTCAGGCCGGAATATAGAAGCTGGGCCGAGGTAAAGCAGCCCCGGCTGGGCCAAGGTAAAGCAGCCCCGGCTGGGCCTTCTCTGCGCCCTGGGTGGGACGCCTCCCGGCCAGGCCTCTATGCCCCGGGTGGGCCGTCTCCCGGGCAGGCCTCCGCGCCCCGGGTGAGCCGCCGCCGCCCTCGGTCACCCGGCTGGGCTGGCATCGTGCGCCCCGGCTGGGCCGGCTTCTCCAGCGCCCCGGCCTGCCCCGGCTGGGCCTCCTCCCGCGCGCCCCTGGTGGGCTCCTCCCAGAGCAGCACCCGGCTGGGCCGGATTAGGAGAATCCGGCCTGGCCGGGATTTCCCCTCCAGGCTCCATTTATCTGATCCGGCTGGGCCGGGATATTGTGATCCGGCTGGGCCAGGCTGGGATCTCTGGCCCAGGCCGGATTATCTCTTTGGCAGGCCGGGATATGCACTCTCCAGGCCAGATTATACCACTTCTGGGCGAGATTGACCTCCTCCGGCATATTTCCTCGTCCAGCAGCAACTCCGGTGCATCGTGCCAGTCCTGGGACGCCTCCGGGCTCGGACTGGCACATCCTTCATCATCATATGCTGGTCTTGGGATGCTCCTTAGCTCAGACCAGCATATCTCTCCTCTCCTAGTCAGTCTTATCCTCAGGAGGAGGATAAGACTGATGGCATGGTGATCCTGAAGACAGACGCTAGAAGACGAAGACCAAGGAGTACAAACATCGATGGGACTAGCCCATGACCGTGACGCATCGCACAGTACCAAGGGCGGTACCGTGCTGATGCAGGCTATAGTGTGACAAGACCCCAGTAGTCAACTCAGCAATAGTGTACCTGTACAGTGTATAGTGGGGCATCCCTTGTCCCCTAGGCTCCCTATATAAGGGGCACCAGGGGGATCGATCACCCCAGCCTCCTTCGGAGGCTCATTCCTCCAGCTCCACGGGAGCTCTCTTCTTCCTTAGTAGCACTAGTTGTTTAGCTCCTGCCCAGTGCAGCCTCAGATAGGCAAGATACAGCTCAAGGAGCACCATTGTAGCTCTCATGTGAAGCTCATATAGATCAGACATGCAGGAGTAGGGGTGTTACCTCCTCACGAGGGCCCCGAACCTGGGTAGCTCGATGTGTTAGCAGTGAGTTCTGTGCTCGGTCTCTACCGAGTCATCCCTCTCCCGGATCCACCAGCGTACAGTCGGCCCCCATTTAAGCCATCCTATGGCATATGTTGTTTCACCACGACGACAGGCCCCACTTGTCATTCGATATACCGAAGCCCCACTCGTCCACGTTTTGGTCAGGGATACGGCGATGCTTATGGTCAAACAAAGATGGATGCTCTGACGTGTCTTTGCGGGCTCTATGTGGCCCCACTAGTCAGCAGTTAACGGTCAAAGGTGTTCAACCATTGGGCAACCGGCCGTTCCAGCACTGCTGACGGTTTCAGCCAAGGGCTTGGACAAAACTGAGGAAAAACTAAGGAGCTGGGGAAAACTGAGTATAACTAAGGACCCGAGGGCACGAAAATAGAAATCCCTATTTTTATTGCTTCATGCACTATGTGTTTTTCTTGGAGCGTCAGTTGTTTTAGTTTTCTTTGTTAGTTTGTTTTGTTTGCTGCAATAAATGGTTGGACCCCAACAAATTTCTTTTGGAGGAGATGTACTCGTTTTCATTTGCAAAGAATGCTCCAGTTTTCACTCTTATTAAAAATCGAGTGTTCTTCTTTTTCTGCTACTGCTTTTGGTTTTCGCCTTGATTTGCGTTCAGACCTTGTCATATCTCTTCATCAAGGTGTATTTTTGCCTCTGATCTTTATTGGTTTTCATCAAAAGAGGTGTCTTTAAAAATTTCAAATGGTGTTGGAAAAGAGAAAAAGCTTTATGCAAAATAGTGGTACAAGAAGGAGCTTGTGTAGACTGTGGCTTAGGCTTTTTCATGTCATGCTTGATGTCTTTTTGATAGTATGCTTAGTGGTTTTGCTGTAGCATGACTTGTCTCAAATAACTGAGATTGCTTAATGAGCCTTTGAAAAAATCATGCGTTGTTTTTAATTATTTGGAAGCATTATTTTGGTTTTCTCCTTGATGCTTTATTTGGGTTGACTTGGCGCATGCTCACACATGTTAGACTCTTACAAAGTCACCAATAGCCTTCATGATCATTTAGTTTTTGACTTTTGATGCCATCTTATGCTTCTTTTAATGTCGCTTTGTCGCTTTGCATGATTATGGCCATTATTGCTCTCTTAGTTGGTCGCTCCCAGTCTTTTGCTAGCCCTCGCCTTGTACTGAGTATGAGCTCTACTCGTGCATCCAACTCCTAAAATACAAGTTTTGCCAAAGTGTCCACCATACATACCTACTAGCAATTTGCTATTCCAAGTAAATTTGACTTGCTTTTATTTTCTCTTCAAATTAAACTCTTACCAGTGTTATGCGAAATTCGGTCAGTAAAGCTCTCACGAACCAGAAGGCACACTTTACTTTTTCCTGTTCTTAAAAATTTGACATTGTGGTCTCTGATCTGTTGAGATTATAGGGGGGTTTTTCTAGTCGTCTCCACAGGGATCAACACAAATGAGACTATTTCCTAATTTCCAGAAGCTAAGCAGAAAAGTGGGGTTTTTGGTGTTGTAAACAGAAAAGTAACAGGAGGTTTTGAGCAGGGAAGTTTTAACATAACAAGTTCAAGGATTTCTTGTTTGTCAGACAAGAAAGCATTGAACAAACTAGCAAATTTTAGACAGGGATATGTTTTTGGAACTAGGTGCAGAGACTAGTCTTACACCTACAGATCAAGCAAGTGCAACACAGTTTTCACAGTAGTCTTAGAGTTTACAATGGAGTGTGTCACTCAAACCATAGCAAAGGTCAAAGACAAGTTTCAAACTGCTTTACAACGCAAGATCAACACAACAGATCACAGAGCATGAGGGAAAGGAAGAGAGATTTGCTGTTTGTCACCGAAGGCTTGCCGTGGCAGAGAAAGTAGAAGAATTGCTGTCGCGGCAGAGGATGCAGAGGTTGAGGGAGAGCTGGGCCTTCAGATCCTTGGGGCTATGTTCATCCTGTGTTCTTGAGGTTCCTGAGGGAGTTCTTGGAGTTCTTGGTGGACGCCATGGATCCAGTCTTGTTACAACAGAGGAGAAGAGGGAAAAGGGTGGAAAAGTTTTTTGTGTTGGACTATGGAGGAGGAAGGTTTTGGTGGAGTGGTGGATGGATGGAGTGGCTGTGGATGCGAGGTGAGAGATGGATATATGGTGGGAGTGAACCTGGACCTCTCCTTTTAAAGACTTTTTGTGGCATTCTTGCTGCGGCGTAGAGGAGTAGTGGGAAGTTGGTGGCGGCAGCGGCTTTTCTGCTTTTGCCGTTTTTCCTGTCTTCTTGTGCCGTACCAGCCACTTTCTGCCGTGCTTGCTTTTCTTGCTCCTCAAGATGTACTCCTCCATTCCTGGTGGCTTGGTCTTTGGTTTGAATTACTCTGACTTGTAGATTTAAGTGCCTTGGCGCACTGATCTGTGACAAAGGATCAAATGATGTAAAATGTTGGTGCAACACTGGTAGAAATGAGGTAAAACAGACAAGTTTTATGGTTGCAAGGTTCAGATATATTTGTAAATCTTAGAGTGATCAAAACCCCCAGACCAAAACCTTTGCTTGTCCTCAAGTAAAGAATGGTGCATTGTACCAAACAAAATGTAACAGAGCATGATGAGGGACATTGCTGACTCAATGCAGATAAATCTTGCAATTGCCAATTCAAAAACAAGTTTCACAAGAGAATTTGAGTATGTCTAGATCAAACAACATGGACACATGAGTATAAAGTAATTGACTCTGAAATTGAAAACTCAAGATCCAGTACATAGCCCAATATGTAATGCAAATTTAGTGCTTCACCTATTACAGTTCCCAGGAACATAATAGGCTAATGCATAGACAAGTTAGTTAGTTAGTAACTTAGCTTGATGGGTCAACTTAGTTAGTGCTTCACACACTACAATCCCAGGATCATAGGTGCTAGTGCTTTAGGTATTTACAACAAGTTTTACTTAGCATCATCAGGTTAGTGCTTCACACACCACAATCCAGAGATCATGGTTGCTAATGCTAAACTTTTTCCTTTCTGTTAGTATGTTAGTGCTTCACAAATCACAATCCAGAGATCATGTTTGCTAATGCAAAAAATGCAACAGATGCAATTGGTTAGGGGCTAAGAAATGGATCATGAACTTCATTCTTAGGGCAATTAACAAATATACTGATGTTTCACAGGTTCTTTGAGTAGAGACATACAAAGGTTCTGATTTGAAACTTGGCTTTGAAAATAGGCATTTGCAAGAGTTATAAGCAGATTCAAAGCAAAGTTCTTCATAGCATGCAAAGTGATAATTTCAGGTTCAAGCAACAAAATTTGATTTGTTTCTTAACAGAGCACTTTCACACAAGATCAAACAATAGTATAGTATATTCTGATTCAGATTCTAACAAATGTGTGGAAATGGAAAGTGTTCACCTGATGGTTTTCCTGCTTCTCTGCCTTGTCAATCAACAGCAATCTTTCTCCTCATCCAAGTTATCACTGAAACAACAAAAAGAAACAAACACACAAGGCAAAAACATAAAAAGGTGAAAGGGAAATATATGATACAAGGGATACCAGGTTTCCTCCTGGAAGAGAGCTTGTTTAAAGTCACTAGCTTGACTATAGCTTTATCATCACTGGTTTGCATGGGTAGAGGGTGCATTGGAGCCATCCTCTGGTTCATCATCTTCTTCAACTTGGTTTTCAATCAAATCTCCAATCCTGTAGTGCTTCAACCTCTGGCCATTTACTTTGAATGTTCCCTCAGCTGAGCTATAAACCTCAAAGGCACCATGGCCGAGGTCTCTCTTGATCACACAAGGGCCAAACCATCTGGACTTGAACTTTCCAGAGAATAAGTGTAACTTGGAATCATACACCAGCACTGACTGCCCTTCCTTGAATTCCCTTCTCAGAATGTGGGAGTCATGCCATTTCTTGGTCTTCTCCTTGTAAATCTTTGCACTTTCATAGGAATCATTCCTGAGCTCTTCAAGCTCACACAACTGCAGTTTCCTCATGTTTCCTGCTTTGCCAATGTCCAAGTTCAGCTTCCTGATTGCCCAATGCGCTCTGTGCTCCAATTCGACTGGCAGATGGCAAGCCTTGCCATAGATAATTCTGAAAGGTGACATGCCAATGGGTGTCTTGTATGCTGTCCTGTAAGCCCACAAAGTGTCGGGCAATTTCATTGACCAATCTCCTCTGGTCTTGGACACAACTTTCTCCAAGATTTGCTTGATTTCCCTGTTTGACAACTCCACTTGGCCATTGGCCTGCGGATGATAAGGAGTTGTCACTCTGTGATTCTTCACTCCATACTTGGTCAGAAGCTTCTCAAACTGGTCATTGTTGAAGTGAGCACCACCATCACTGATTACAACTCTTGGCACTCCAAATCTTGGGAAAATGACAGTCTTGAACATTCTACAAACTGCCTTGGCATCAGCATTAACAGTGGGAATGGCTTCAACCCATTTTGACACATAGTCAACAGCAACTAAAATATGCTTGTAGCCTTGAGAAGATGGCAAGGGTCCAACAAAATCAACTCCCCAAACATCAAACAATTCCACTTCCAAGATTCCTGTTTGGGGCATTTCATTTCTCTTTGACATCTTTCCTGCTCTTTGACAAGGATCACACTTCATTATGTACTCATGAACATCTCTGAACATACTTGGCCAAAAGAAGCCAGCTTGCAAAATCTTGGCTTGAGTCTTGAACACTCCAGCATGTCCTCCATACAATCCTGAATGGCATTGGAACATCACATCACTTTTTTCATCAGAGGGAACACACCTTCTCACAATGCCATCAGCACAATGTTTGTACAGAAAAGGTTCATCCCAATAGTAACTCTTGACATCATGGAGGAATTTTTTCTTTTGCTGGTAGGAGAGATCTGCTGGCACAATATCACAAGCTAGGAAGTTCACAAAGTCAGCATACCAAGGTGAAGTGGCACTGACTGCCATGAGCTGTTCTCCTGGCATCAAGTCTTGAATCTCTCTGTTTTCATCAATGTTGATTCTGGACAAGTGATCAGCAACTGAGTTCTCTGACCCTTTCTTGTCTCTAATTTCTATGTCAAACTCTTGGAGCAGAAGGATCCATCTGATGAGCCTTGGTTTAGCATCCTTTTTGCTCACTAAATATCTGATTGCTGCATGGTCTGTGTAGACAATGCACTTGTGTCCAACCAGGTATGGTCTAAACTTATCAAATGAGAACACAACAGCAAGCAGCTCCTTCTCTGTGGTGGTGTAATTGATCTGAGCATCATCCAAAGTCTTGCTTGCATAATGTATAACATGTACAGCTTTGTCTTTCCTCTGGCCAAGGACTGCTCCAACAGCAAAGTCACTTGCATCACACATAAGTTCAAATGGCAGTGTCCAGTCAGGAGGTTGAACAACAGGGGCTGTGATGAGAGCATCTTTCAATTGGTTGAATGCTTGCAAACAAGTGTCATCAAACACAAACTTCACTTCATGATTCAGGAGATTGGTGAGTGGCTTGGCAAGATAGGAGAAGTTCTTGATAAACCTCCTGTAGAAGCCAGCATGGCCCAGGAAGCTTTGAATTCCCTTCACATTTTCAGGAGGAGGTAGCTTGGCAATCACATCTACCTTTGCCTTGTCCACCTCAATTCCTCTAGCAGACACAAGGTGGCCCAACACAATGCCTTCAGAGACAAGGAAGTGACATTTTTCCCAGTTCAGAATCAAATTTTGCTCAGAGCATCTGTGAAGGACTAAGGTGAGGTTCTTCAAGCAGGCTTCGAAGTCTTTTCCATACACAGTGAAATCATCCATAAAAACTTCCATAATCTTCTCAATGTGATCAGAAAATATGGACATCATGCATCTCTGGAAGGTGCCTGGAGCATTGCAAAGGCCAAATGGTAGCCTTTTGTAAGCAAAGGTTCCATATGGGCAGGTGAATGTGGTCTTGTCTTGGTTAGAAGGGTGGATTGGAATCTGCAGAAATCCAGAGTAACCATCAAGGTAGCAGTAGTACTTCTGGCCAGCAAGTCTCTCTAGCATCTGGTCCATGAATGGCAGAGGGAAGTGATCTTTTCTTGTAGCTTTGTTCAATTTTCTGAAGTCATTCACCATCCTCCATCCTGTAACAGGTCTTGTGGTCATGAGCCTTCCTTCTTCATTTTCAACAACAGTGTAGCCACCTTTCTTGGGCACAATGTGGATAGGACTCACCCACTCACTGTCAGAGATGGGGTATATCATTCCAGCCTTTAACAATTTCAGAACTTCCTTCTTTACTACATCTTGCATAGCAGGGTTTAGTCTCCTCTGTCCTTCTCTTGTTGGCTTGCTGCCTTCTTCTAAGTGGATCCTGTGAGAACACACTTTCTCACTAATGCCAATGATGTCATCAATGGAATATCCAATGACATTCTTGTACAGCTTCAGAATAGACAGAAGACTTTCTTCTTGCTCACTTAAAAGGGCAGAACTAATAATCACAGGGTGTAACTTTTCCTTCTCCAAGAATGAGTATTTCAGATGGGAAGGCAATTCTTTGAGCTCCACAACAGAATGGTGAGCTAGATGAGCTGGTTCTCTTGCACTTGACACAGGTACAATTTCACAAATTTTCACTTCACAGAGCTGCTGTACATTGGTGGTTTCAGCAGTAACAAAGACTTGAGCTTCAGGCTCTTCTTGCTCAGGTTCTGGCAAAGTTTCTAGCACACTTCTTTCAACAACATCAATGGAATGGCAATGTTCAGGAACATTGGGTAAGTGAGTGGCATGTTTCATGCTGAATTCAGCTTGCTCTGATCCAAATTGTAATTTGAGGGTTCCACCTTTGACATCAATGATGGCACCAGCAGTTGCCAAGAATGGCCTGCCTAGAATCATTGATTCAGCATTGTCTTCCATCTCTAGCACAACAAAGTCCACAGGATATGCAAAGTTGCCAACTTGGACTGGCACATCTTCAAGGACTCCTACTGGTTTTCTCAAGGTTCTATCAGCAAGTTGAAGTGTCATTGGGGTAGGCTTCAACGTTCCCAGCTGCTGAATCTGGCTTGCAGCAGAGGGTAACACACTCACTGAGGAACCTAAGTCACAAAGGGCTGTGAAGGTTTTTCTTCCCACTACACAGGGAATGCTGAAACTTCCAGGGTCTTGTAGCTTCTTGGGCATGTGGTTCAAGATCACAGCACTGCAATCTTCTGTCAAGGCTACTAACTCAGGGCTGTCCAAACTCCTCTTCCTTGTGATCAGATCTTTGAAAAACTTTGCATATAGGGGAATGTGCAACACTGCATCCAAGATGGGGATGGTGATTTGCACTTCCTTCATGGTCTCAAGGAATTTAGAGTATTGCTTCTCCTCCTTGGTCTTGTCCAATCTCTCTGGAAATGGCACTTTCATCAACAAAGGCTTCTCTGTTGGTTCTGTGGCAGAGATCTGTGCCTTGGCAGGGTTTTCTGTCTGGGCAGGCTGTCCTGTTGATTTTTCCTGCCTTGGCAGAACAATTTCTGGAGGTGTTTGTTGCTGCACGGTGGGTCTTCTCTGTGGAGCAACATAAGTGACATTTGGTGGGGTTTTGAGTAAGGGTTCAGTGTTCACCCCACTCCTAGTGGTGACTGCATCAATAACTTCAGTAGTGGAAAGGGCACCACACTGTTTTGGGTTTTTCTCTGCTTGGGCTGGCAGTTTTCCTTCAGCTTGTTTTCCAATGTTGTTGGTCTGGATTCCAGCAGTGAGTTGCTGCATAGTCTTGTAGAAAAGTTCAGATTGCATTTTCATAGTTTCTTGCATTCCACTGAACATTTCCTTCTGTAGCTTCATCATTTCTCCAAGCTCAGATTGGCTGCTACTGCTGGATGAAGTAGTTTGCTGATGTACTGGGTGGTGTTGTTGTTGTGGGTGTTGCACTTGACCTTGGGGTCTGAAATTTTGTTGTCCAGGCTGATGGTAACTCTGCTGGGATGCTTGGGCATAGTGCTGCTGCCCTGGTGCTGGGTAACTTTGCTGATTATTGCTCTTGTAAGAAAGGTTGGGGTGGTTTCTCCAAGAGGGGTTGTAACTTTGGGAATATGGCCCTTGATTCTGGGCATAGTTCACCTCTGATATCATGGCTTCAGGAGGTGCAGACAAGGTACATTCCATGAGAGAATGGCCTTCTTTTCCACAAATTGCACAGGCAGAAGTAACTTGGTTGACAGGAACCAAAGCTTGGCTGTTTCTTTCTGTCATGAGCTGGGCAAGCTGAGTTGTTAAACTCTCCAACTTGGCTTCCAAAGCATTCTGGCCACTTGACTGAATCTGCAGCTGATTGTTGGGGTGGACAGCTCTTTCATTTGTCCAGGAGAAGTTGTGTGATGCCATGCTCTCAATCAACTCAGTAGCTTCATCAAGGGTCTTGTTCATGATTCCACCTCCAGCAGCTGAGTCAACAAATGATCTGGTTTGCTCTGTCAAACCCTTGTAGAAGGTTTGCAAGATGAGCCATTGCTCCTGGCCATGGTTGGGACACATCCTGATGAGACCTTGGTATCTCTGCCAAGTATCATACAGGCTTTCTCCTTCATATTGCACAAATCTTGTTATCTTGTCTCTGCACTCAGCTGCTTTGGTTGGAGGGAAATATCTCTCAAAGAAGGCTTGAAGAACATGTTCCCATGTGTCTCTGCAGTGAATAGGAAGAGAGTGGAACCAAACTTTTGCAAGTCCAGACAGTGAGAAGGGAAACAATTGCATCCTGATGGCTTCAGGAGGAACACCATTGTGCTTCAAAGTGTTGCAGTACTCCAGAAAGTTTCTGATATGCTCATGGGGGCTCTCCAAAGCAGAACCTTTGAAGGGATTATGTTGCACCATATTGATCAGAGCTGGCTTGATTTCCCAGTTGTTTGCTTGTATTGCAGGCATAATCACATCTGCATTGTTGATCTGGTCCTTGGGAATCCACAAATCTCTCAACTTCTTATCACCCATGCTGAAATCTGAGGATGATGATTCCAAATCTGAGACAGAGGTTTCCAAATCTTCAGCAGAAACTTCAGAAGCTGCTCTCTTTCTTGCAAACAAAGTCCTCTCTGGCTCAGGATCAAATGGGGCTAGTGGAGAATCTTCAGAGGACTGCATCAACTGAATTCCCACGGAGATTAGATGAAATCATTGTTCTACACACAATTACAGACAAGAACTTGATCAAGGGTTAGTGAACTAAATCCCCTAATAAAAGTTCTAAGCCTGATCACAGACAAGTCATTAAAACAGACAATCAAAGATTGCAAATTGGAACAAGTATTTACACAGCTTAGTCTACTGTAATCTAAGGAAACAATCAAAAGTTGATCCCCGGCAACGGCGCCAATTTTGATCTGTTGAGATTATAGGGGGGTTTTTCTAGTCGTCTCCACAGGGATCAACACAAATGAGACTATTTCCTAATTTCCAGAAGCTAAGCAGAAAAGTGGGGTTTTTGGTGTTGTAAACAGAAAAGTAACAGGAGGTTTTGAGCAGGGAAGTTTTAACATAACAAGTTCAAGGATTTCTTGTTTGTCAGACAAGAAAGCATTGAACAAACTAGCAAATTTTAGACAGGGATATGTTTTTGGAACTAGGTGCAGAGACTAGTCTTACACCTACAGATCAAGCAAGTGCAACACAGTTTTCACAGTAGTCTTAGAGTTTACAATGGAGTGTGTCACTCAAACCATAGCAAAGGTCAAAGACAAGTTTCAAACTGCTTTACAACGCAAGATCAACACAACAGATCACAGAGCATGAGGGAAAGGAAGAGAGATTTGCTGTTTGTCACCGAAGGCTTGCCGTGGCAGAGAAAGTAGAAGAATTGCTGTCGCGGCAGAGGATGCAGAGGTTGAGGGAGAGCTGGGCCTTCAGATCCTTGGGGCTATGTTCATCCTGTGTTCTTGAGGTTCCTGAGGGAGTTCTTGGAGTTCTTGGTGGACGCCATGGATCCAGTCTTGTTACAACAGAGGAGAAGAGGGAAAAGGGTGGAAAAGTTTTTTGTGTTGGACTATGGAGGAGGAAGGTTTTGGTGGAGTGGTGGATGGATGGAGTGGCTGTGGATGCGAGGTGAGAGATGGATATATGGTGGGAGTGAACCTGGACCTCTCCTTTTAAAGACTTTTTGTGGCATTCTTGCTGCGGCGTAGAGGAGTAGTGGGAAGTTGGTGGCGGCAGCGGCTTTTCTGCTTTTGCCGTTTTTCCTGTCTTCTTGTGCCGTACCAGCCACTTTCTGCCGTGCTTGCTTTTCTTGCTCCTCAAGATGTACTCCTCCATTCCTGGTGGCTTGGTCTTTGGTTTGAATTACTCTGACTTGTAGATTTAAGTGCCTTGGCGCACTGATCTGTGACAAAGGATCAAATGATGTAAAATGTTGGTGCAACACTGGTAGAAATGAGGTAAAACAGACAAGTTTTATGGTTGCAAGGTTCAGATATATGTGTAAATCTTAGAGTGATCAGTCTCTTATGTTGAGTTGTTATGCTTGCAAGTTGTAAGTTGGAGACTAGCCCAACCATGCAGTCATGGGCAAGCTTTCAACATTGCACTTCTTATTTGAGTTGATATCGTGATCTTTTGTTTATGGATGCCCGTGGTGTGAAATGAATTGGGAATCTTGTGGGGATCATGGAGTTTGTATATGTGTTAGGGAAACACCGGGCCGCCAATCTAAGCCATGCATAATTCATGGTGGGAATTTGCAGCATACCCATGGTGAACATTCGACAACGCATCTCACAATAAAAAGCTAAACAAATGACAAATAAAAGAGATGTCGAGGTGTTCATTGTCTGCTTGTCCTGTCATTTTGGTGTGGGTTGTTCCATGTCATCGGGCACGGAGGTACCCCATTGGCGGTTCTCAATGATATGCATATATTTACAATGACAAGAGCCTTGCTTGGGACTCTAAGTAAAGTAGCATGAGGTTTGGGTACTCGTATTCATGGGACACGAGGTTTTCAACTTATGATTTGTCAAGCATATGCATCATAATTGTTCTCGCATTAACTTTAACCATTCAAGATGCTTATGATGGGGGCAATGAGAGCTCAAAGCCGGTAAGTAACATAATTTTTGAAGGTTATAAAACTTGCAATCACTGCTTCCCTCTGTGAAGGGCCTTTCTTCTACTTTTATGTTGAGTCACCACCTTCTTTCTTTATGCACCATTAAGAGAGCATAGTTGTCATTCTTAGTATAATGTGCATTGTCCCAAAGTTTTCATTGATTGATTCATGATGTTGGTTTCACTTGTTCTTAAATTATTTGTATCTAGTCGCCCTCTTAAACTTGAAGGTGTCCTATGCATTTATGTTTTGCTCTCTATGAAGGACAAGCTGAAAACCATTTGTATGTTTTTCCTTATGATTTGAACACACATTTGACTTTCATTGTTTCATTTTCATGATCTTTTGTTTGTGTTCATTTGCATGTTTACAACATGGTTGCTAAGTTTCTTATTGTCAAGATTATATCTTCATGCCCATGTTTTAAGTTCTTATGATCCTAGCTCACAAATGCTTACATATATGATCAAGATTGTGTAGGTGCATGTCACCTCAAAAATTATTCTTTGTTATCACTTACCTACTCGAGGACGAGCAGGAGTTAAGCTTGGGATGCTTGATACGTCTCCAACGTATCTATAATTTTTGATGCTCCATGCTTGTTTTTACACCATTTGCCTACTGTTTCGTTACACTTCGTGGCACTTTTATGCATTTTCCGGAACTAACCTGTTAACAAGTTGCCACAGTGCCAGTTCCCTGTTTTCTGCTGTTTTTGTGTTTCAGAAGTGATACACAGGAAATATTCTCGGAATTGGACGAAACAAGTTCCTGAAGTCTTATTTTGTCCGGGAGCTTCCAGAGATCCGAAGAGAAGTAGGAGAGGGGCCACAGGCCGCCCTCACACCAGGCTGGCGCGGCCCAGGCCCTGGCCGCGCCGCCATGGTGTGAGGAGGGCTGGGGCCACCTCTGACATCGCCCTTTCGCCTATAAAGACCCCCCGACGGGAAAAACCTAAGTACCCGATCAATTTTCCAGAACACATCGCGATCCGCCGCCGCCGTCGACCCGAAGATCGGGAGGGTCCGGAAGCTCTTCCCGGCACCCTGCCGGAGAGGGGAATCACCACCGGAGGTCTTCTTCATCGCCATGCTTGCCTCCGGAGCGATGAGTGAGTAGTCTACCTTGGACTATGGGTCCATAGCAGTAGCTAGATGGTTGTCTTCTCCACCATGTGCTTCATGTTTAGCTCTCATGAGCTGCCCTACATGATTGAGATCACCGTTATGTAATTCTACATGTTTGGTTTGTTGGGATCCGATGAATATTGGTGTTATGATTGAGTTGCTATACTGAAATATATCTTATGTTATCTCTATGTTGTTTATGATCTTGTATGCTCTCCGTTGTTAGTAGCTATCTTGGCTGAGTAGTTGCTAGTGACTCCAAAAGGGGGTATTTATGCTCGATAGTGGGTTCATGCCTCTATTTAACCTGGGGGAGTGACAGAAACCTCTAAGGTTGTAGATGTGCTGTTGCTACTAGGGAGAAAACAACATTCATATGCTCAAGGGCATATGCTTTGTTTACATTACACACTTTGCTTAATGCAATTATCTGTTGTTCGCAACTTAATACTTGTGGAGTTCTCAGATTGATTTGCCACAAGTGGATTATTAGTCATAGATGCATTTGGATGGCGGTCTATGTATTTTGTTGTAATGCCCAGAGTAAATCTCATAGTGATCTTCTTGATATATCACGTTATATTTATTCTATCAATTGCCCAACTGTAATTTGTTTACCCAGCATGTGTTATTTATCTTATGGAGAGACACCACTAGTGAACTGTGGACCCCGGTCCTATTTCCATCATATTGCTATCACCTGTTTACTTTACTCGCATACTTCTACTATTTTCCACTCGATACACTCATAACCTTTGTTTCAAGCAAACCGGTGAGATTGACAACCTCATCGCAAGTTGGGAGCAAAGTACTTGGTTGTGTTGTGTGCAGGTTCCGCGTTGCAGCTAGCAAGCAAAGCTTGGACGAGGCGCCATATATAAATTGTCCGAAGCTGTCGCAAACTAGCAAGCATCACCTTCAGTCGTAATTGTCTGCTTTTCTCCTAAACGAAAAACCTTGGTTTCTTAACTGAGGGAAAATCTGCTGCTATACTCATCACACCTTCCTCTTGGGGTTCCCAACGGGCTGGTCATTCACCACGCAACAAGCAATAGGCCCTGCTGCAACAGGCTGGTAGGACAAAAGATGTCATGCAAGTTTCTCATTGCGAGCACGTACGACTATATATGGAACACATGCCTATAATTGTTAGTACTAGGATGCTTTATATTATTTATCTGCAATCGCCCTTGTCTCACTGATTTCATGAATTATCTTATCCATGCAACGCCTGTACATCCATCCCTATGCCTACAGTATTTCATCCTACTGTTTACTATTGCTACTATTACCACTTTTATTTTACTACTGCTGTTACTGTTTCACTACTATCACCACTATAAAACTGTTGCTACTGATAAACTGCTGCGATTCCAGGTGCAGCTGAATTGACAACTCATCTGTTAAGGCTTATAAATATTCTTTGGCTCCCCTTGTGTCGAATCAATAAATTTGGGTTTTACTTCCCTCGAAGACTGTTGCGATCCCCTATACTTGTGGGTCATCATGGGGTCCAACCATTTATTGCAGCAAACAAAACTAAACAAAATTGAAAACTAAAACAACTGACACTCCAAGAAAAACGCATAGTTCATGAAGCAATAAAAATATAGTGTGTTCTATGTTGAAAGGTGACCTGATTTTTGCCGATGAAGAAGGGGTGCCTCGAGGGCATCCCCAAGCTTTGAAGCTTGTACCTCTTGGATATTTCTTGGGGTGCGTGGGCATCCTCAAGCTTGAGCTTTTGTCCATTCTTCAACTCATCTCATCATTCTCCAATCCCTACACTTGAAAACTTCCTTCATACAAAACTAAACACAATTCTAGTAGCAACATTAGTGTAAGCATAATAATGAATCAACCCTTTTTGCTTTAGATTTCAACTCAAAACCACCACATATAAAGCATATACTACTGTAGCAACTTCCCCAAAAGTTCCGTGATCAAAAGAACTCAAAAAGAAAGCGATAAAGAAGCAAACACAAATAGTGGCAGAAATCTATCAAAATAGAACAGCTGACAAAGCTCAAATTTTTAGAGGGTTTTCTATTGCTCAAATCAAAAAGTGTATAACTAATGAAAGTTTGGATATAACCTGGGGCATATGCACAAGAAATCGCAGGTCAAATAGATATTCTGAGAATTTTCACGAAGTTTTACGGTGCAGCACCGAAATCTGTTTCAGGACAGCAACATCCCCAAATCTTACCTCACTCAAATTAGAGGCTTCTCTTGGCACAACAACGAAATAAAAATGATAAGGAGAGGTTATTACAGTAGTAATAACTTCCAAGACTCAAATAAAAGAAAAAGAACTGAAAGTAAAACAATGGGTTAACGCCTTTGAGCTAGGCGCAGAAAGTGCGAATCAAGTAATATCGAAAGAGGCATTAAGATTAAATAACTCCTCAATATTACTTTTCCCAATAATTGAACCACTACCTACTGAGAGGTCCTCCAAAACGTACTTAGGGAACAACATAATAAACTAAAAGTAATAAAGTAACAACTATAAGGAAACTAATTTTTTTGTGTTTTTGATAAAAATGATGTAAGCAAAAATAAAGTAAAGCAACTTAAACAAAGTAAAGGATGTCCGTGCGAAACTCCCCTTGCAAAAGTCTTCTTTTTTCCCGGCAACGACGCCAAAAAACTTGTTGATGTTTTGCTGGCGCGTAGTTGACGTGGGAGCTTCTTCTTCTTCTTCGTTCCCCGGCAACGGCGCCAGAAAACTTGTTGGTGGCGCGGTGTTGATGATGTAATTGACCGGCCAGTTGGGAACCCCAAGAGAAGGTGTGATGAGCACAGCAGCAAGTTTTCCCTCAGTTATGAAACCAAGGTTTAATCATCCAATAGGAAAAAACCAAACTCCAGAAGGTGATGCTTGCTAGCCTAGTGACACTCCAACAAGGGCGCCGTTAACGATACTTGTTAGCGTGTCTTCAACTAGTAGCAACGCGGAACCTGCACACAACACAACCAAGAACTTTGCTCCCAACTTACGATGAGGTTGTCAATCTCACCGGTTTGCTGTAAACAAAGGAATGAGCGTATCGAGTGGAAAGCAATAGTAGTATGCGAGAAAGTAAACAGTGCGAGTAAAGTAAACAGGTGATAACAATATAAAAGAAATTGGATTGGGGTCCACAGTTCACTAGTAGTGTCTCTTCATAAGATAAATAACAACATGCTAGGTAAACAAATTACAGTTGGGCAATTGATAGAATAAAGATAATGTGCATATGTCAAGAGGATCACTATGAGATTTACTCTAGGCATTACAACAAGATACATAGACCGCCATCCAACTGCATCAATGACTAATAATCCACCCACGGGGAATCATCCGAGGACCCCGTGAATATTAAGTTGCGAACAACAGATAACTGCATTAAGCAAAGTATGTAATGTAAACAAAGCATATGTCCTTGGACATAAGAATGTTGTTTTCTTCCTAGTGGCAACAGCACATCTACAACCTTAGAGGTTTCTGTCACTCCCCCAGATTAAATAGAGGCATGAACCCAACTATCGAGCATAAATACCCCCTCTTGGAGTCACTAGTATCTACTTGGCCAAGATAGCTACTAACAACGGAGAGCATGCAAGATCATAAACAACAAAGAGATAACATAAGATAATATTTAGCACATCAACTCAACATAACACCAATATTCATTGGATCCCAACAAACACAACATGTAGAATTACATAACGATGATCTCGATCATGTAAGGCAGCTCACGTGATCATAACATGAAGCACATGGTGGAGAAGACAACCATCTAGCTACTGCTATGGACCTATAGTCCAAGGTAGACTACTCACTCATCGCACCGGAGGCAAGCATGGCAATGAAGAAGACCTCTGGTGGTGATTCCCCTCTCTGGCAGGGTGCCGGGAAGAGCTTTAGGACCCTCCCGATCTCGAGTCGACGACGACGGCGGATCGTGATGTGTTTCTAGAAAATTGATTAGGTACTTAGGTTTTTCCCATCGGGGGTCTTTATAGGCGAAGGGGCGGCGTCAGAGGTGGACCAGGGCGATCACACACATAGGGGGCGCGGCCAGGGGCTGCGCCACACCGCCCTGTTGTGTGGCCGGCCCGTGGCCCCTCTCCATCTCCTCTTCAAACTTCTGGAAGCTTCGGTAAATTTCTAGATGTTCGGCTTTTGTTTCGTCTAATTCCGAGAATATTTCCTGTGTAACTTTTCTGAAACACAAAAACAGCAGAAAATAGGGACTGACACAGTGGCATCTTGTTAATAGGTTAGTTCCAGAAAATGCATAAAAATGCCACAAAGTGTAATAAAACACTAACCAAATGGTGTAAGAACAAGCATGGAGCATCAAAAATTATAGATACGTTTGAGACGTATCAACCATCAAGCATTTTTCTAGCGCCGTTGCCGGGGAGAAAGAAGATTTCTGCAAGAGGAGTCTCTCATGCTCAATCTTTTACTTTGTTTTTGTTTTGCTTTACTTTATTTTTGCTTGCATCGTTTTATAAAAAATACAAAAAATTAGTTCCTTTGATAGTTTGCATTCCATTACTTTTACTTTAGTTCATTATGTTGTTCCCTAAGTATGCTTTGGAGGACCTCTCAGTAGGTAGTGGTTCTATCATTGGGAAAGGTAACATCGAGGAGTTCTTTAATCATGTTAGTATGCATAAAGACGTTGAGGATAGATCTTTGGCTGAGCTTGCTCCTAGTTATGAAGTTGTTGCTGCTTATTTAGTTCACATGTTGGAGGCTAGGTTTGTTAACCTTAATCCTTTTATGCAACAAATGTTTCTTAAGCTTCATGATATCGAAGACTCCGAAAAGAAAAGATTTATTTTGGAGACTTTGCGTAGAGAATTTAGAGATGTTATTACTGAAGCTAGGAAAGTTTTTGAGCGTTTTAATATGCTTGGCTCACGTGTAGAGGTCATTGGTACAAACAAGGAAGAAATCAAAGTACCAATACCTTGCAAACTTGTAGGATTGCATGAAGCTTTGGACAAGAATTTTGATTGGATTTGTCCTGAAAACCCTTTCGATGAAAGTAGTGAACCAAAGAGTGTTCATGAGGGATATTCAAAAACTCATTGGATACAATTCAATTCATTGTTGAAAATACTTCTGCAATTGATCTTAATGCCTCATTTGATATTACTTGATTTCCAATTTCTGCGCCTAGCTCAAAGGCGTTAAAGAAAAAGCACTCTTGGGAGATAACCCAATGTTTTCTTTTCAGTACTTTTTCTTTTATTTGAGTCTTGGAAGTTATTACTACTATAATGACCTCACCTTATCATTTTTATTTCGTTGTTGTGCCAAGAAGAACCTCTAATTTGAGGGAGGTAAGATTTGGGGAAGTTGCTGTCGTGAAACAGATTTCGGTGCTGCACCGTAAAAATTCATGAAAATTCGCAGAATACCTTTTTGATCTGCGATTTCTTGTGCATATGCCCCAGGTTATATCCAAACTTTCATTAGTTTTGCATTTTTGATTTGAGAACACAAGGTCCTCGAAAAAATCGACCTTTGTCAGCTGTTCTGTTTTGACAGATTCTGCCACTATTTGTGTTTGCCTCTCAATCGCTTCTTTTTTAGTTCTTTTGATCACGGAACTTTTGAGAAAGTTGCTACAGTAGTATATGATTTATATGTGGTGTATTGAGTTTGAAACTGAACCAAAAAGGGTTGATCTACTATTATGCTTATGCTAACGTTGCTAATAGAATTGTGTGAAGTTTTGTATGAATGAAGTTTTCAAGTGTAGGGAATGGAGAGTGATGAGATAAGATGAAGTATAGACAAAAGCTCAAGCTTGGGGATGCCCATGTCACCCCAATAAATATCCAAGAGGTACAAGCTTCAAAGCTTGGGGATGCCCCCAAGGCACCCCTTCTTCATCGGCAAAAATCTGGTCACCTTTCAACACACTATATTTTTATTGCTTCATATTTTATGCGTTTTTCTTGGAGCGTCTTTACTTTTGCTTTCAGTTTTCTTTTGTTTTGTTTGCTGCAATAAATGGTTGGACCCCAAAAATTTCTTTTGGAGAAGATGCACTCCGTTTTTCATTTGCCAAGAACACTCTATTTTTTACTCTTATCGTTCAACGAGTGTTCTCTTTTTCTAGAACTACGTTTAGCTTTCGTTTTCCACCTTGATTTTTGTTCAGATCTTGTTATATCTTTGCATCAAGGTGTATTTAGACCACTGGTCTATGTTGGTTTTTATCAAAAGAGTTGTTTCAAAAAGGTTTGAATGGTGTTGGAAAAGAGAAAAAAGTTTCATGCAAAAAGTGGTACAAAAAGGAGCTTGTTTAGACTGCGGCTTAGACTTTTGCATGCCATGCTTGATGTCGTTTTGATAGTATGCTTAGTAGTTTTTGCTGTAGCATGACTTGTCTCAAATGACTAAGATTGCTTAATGAGCCTTTGAAAAAATCATGCGTTGTTTTTTTATTATGGAAGCATTTTTGTGGTTTTCTCCTTGATGCTTTATTTGGGTTGACTTGGCGCATGCTTACAACATGTTTGACTCTAACAAGTCGCCATAAGCCTCTATGATCATTTGGTTTTTGACTTGTGATACCACTTTATGCTTCGGTTTATGATGTTTTGTCGCTATGCATGATTATGGCCGTTATCGCTCTCTTAGTTGGTCGCTCCAGTCTTTTGCTAGCCTTCGTTTTGTACTGACTATGAGCTCTACTCGTGCATCCAACTCGCAAAAACCAAGTTATCCCAATGAGTCTGCCATACATACCTATTAGCAATTTGCTATTCCAAGTAAATTTGACTTGCTTTTATCTATCATTCAAATTTAACACTTTTTGGTGTTATGTGAAAATTAGTTAGTAAAGCTCCCACGAACCTGACGGCACACTTTACTTTTCCCGCTTTTAAAATTTTGACATTGTGGCTCTCTTATGTTGATGTTATACTTGCAAGTTGTAAGTTGGAGATTAGCCCAACCATGCCATCATGGGGCAAGCTTTCAACATTGCACTTTCTCTCATTTGAATTGATATCGTGATCTTTTGTTTATGGATACTCGCGATGTGAAATAAGTTGGGATCTTGTGAGATCATGGAGTTTGTATATGTGTTAGAGAAATGCCTGGGTCGCTAATCTAAGCCATGCATCATTCATGGTGGAAATTTATAGCATGCCCATAGTGGACATTTGACAACGCATCTCACAATAAAAAGCTATACCAATGGTAAATAAAAAAGATGCCGAGGTGTTCATTGTCTGTTTGTCTTCTCATTTTGATGTGGGCTTGTTCCATGTCATCAGGCAGGAGGTACCCCGTTGGCGGTTCTCAATGATACGTGTATGATTACAATGAGTAGCATGAGGTTTGGGTATTCGTACTTCACGGGACACGAGGTTTGGGTATTCGTACTTCACGGGACACGAGGTTTTCAACTTATGATTTGTTAAGCATATGCTTTGTAATTATACTTGCATTAACTTTAACCATTCAAGATGCCTATGATGGGAGCAATGAGAGCTCAAAGCTAGTAAGTATCATAATTTTTGAAGGTTTATAAAACTTGCAATCCCTTCTTCCCTCTGCGAAGGGCCTTTCTTTTACTTTTATGTTGAGTCTCCACCTTCTACCTTTATGCACCATCTAAGAGAGCATAGTTGCCATTCTGAGTTTAATGTGCATAGTCCCAAAGTTTATCATTGATTGATTTATGATTATGGTTTTGCTTGTTCTTAAATTATTTGTATCTAGTCGCCCTCTTAAACTTGAAGGTGTCCTATGCATTTATGTTTTGCTATTCCATGAAGGACAAGCTGAAAACTACTTTGATATGTTTTTCCATATGATTTTAACACACGTTTGACTTTCAATGTTTCATTACTCATGATCTTTTGTTTGTGTTACTTTTTATGTTATAACATGGTTGCTAAGTTTTATTGTCAAGATTATGTCTCTTATGCCCATGTTTTAAGTTCTTTGATCCCAGCACTCAATGCTTTACTTCATTGATCAAGATTGTGATGGTGCATGTCACCTCAAAAATTATTCTTTTATTATCACTTACCTACTCGAGGACGAGCAGGAGTTAAGCTTGGGGATGCTTGATACGTCTCAAACGTATCTATAATTTTTGATGTTCCATGCTTGTTTATACACCATTTGCTTTGTGTTTTGTTACACTTTGTGGCATTTTTATGCATTTTCCGGAACTAACCTACTAACGAGATGCCACAGTGCCAGTTCCCTATTTTCTACTGTTTTTATGTTTCAGAAAAGCTACAAAGGAAATATTCTCAGAATTGTACGAAACAGAAGCCAAACCTGCTATTTTTCCTGAAGCGTCACGAAGTCCGTAGATGAGATGGAGGGGGGCCAGAGGCGAGGCTCACCCTAGGGTGGCGTGGCCTACCCCTGGCCTGCGCCACCAGGGGGTGAGACCACCTGGTCCACCTCCTGATGCTGCCCTTTCGCCTATATTTCCCCTCGACGGAAAAAACCTAAAGGGCCGATCACTTTTCCTCAAAACATACTGCAAGCCGCCACCGTCATCGACGCGAGATCGGGAGGATCCAGGAGCTCTTTCCGGCACCCTGCCAGAGGCTTTCTCCACCACCATGGTCGCCTCCGGAGTGATGTGTGAATAGTCTACCTTGGACTACGGGTCTATAGCAGTAGCTAGATGGCCGTCTTCTCTGCCATGTGCTTCATGTTTAGATCTTGTGAGCTCCTCGACCATTTCTTCTCTTCTTTGTATGGTTAAACGCATCTAGTTCATATCTATCTAATGCGTCTGGTCTCGCCTCATGCAGTTCTTTGTGGATGTCGATCTCATCTCGGCACCCCGCAGGCCACCTCCTCCGTGCCATCGTTGTAGAGCTCCGTTTAAAAATCTAATCATACCGTGTATTGCCCCTTGTGTCAGCGTCATGGCCCCACTTGTCATTCGATATACCGAAGCCCCACTCGTCCACGTTTTGGTCAGGGATACGGCGATGCTTATGGTCAAACAAAGATGGATGCTCTGACGTGTCTTTGCGGGCTCTATGTGGCCCCACTAGTCAGCAGTTAACGGTCAAAGGTGTTCAACCATCGGGCAACCGGCCGTTCCAGCACTGCTGACGGTTTCAGCCAAGGGCTTGGACAAAACTGAGGAAAAACTAAGGAGCTGGGGAAAACTGAGTATAACTAAGGACCCGAGGGCACGAAAATAGAAATCCCTATTTTTATTGCTTCATGCACTATGTGTTTTTCTTGGAGCGTCAGTTGTTTTAGTTTTCTTTGTTAGTTTGTTTTGTTTGCTGCAATAAATGGTTGGACCCCAACAAATTTCTTTTGGAGGAGATGTACTCGTTTTCATTTGCAAAGAATGCTCCAGTTTTCACTCTTATTAAAAATCGAGTGTTCTTCTTTTTCTGCTACTGCTTTTGGTTTTCGCCTTGATTTGCGTTCAGACCTTGTCATATCTCTTCATCAAGGTGTATTTTTGCCTCTGATCTTTATTGGTTTTCATCAAAAGAGGTGTCTTTAAAAATTTCAAATGGTGTTGGAAAAGAGAAAAAGCTTTATGCAAAATAGTGGTACAAGAAGGAGCTTGTGTAGACTGTGGCTTAGGCTTTTTCATGTCATGCTTGATGTCTTTTTGATAGTATGCTTAGTGGTTTTGCTGTAGCATGACTTGTCTCAAATAACTGAGATTGCTTAATGAGCCTTTGAAAAAATCATGCGTTGTTTTTAATTATTTGGAAGCATTATTTTGGTTTTCTCCTTGATGCTTTATTTGGGTTGACTTGGCGCATGCTCACACATGTTAGACTCTTACAAAGTCACCAATAGCCTTCATGATCATTTAGTTTTTGACTTTTGATGCCATCTTATGCTTCTTTTAATGTCGCTTTGTCGCTTTGCATGATTATGGCCATTATTGCTCTCTTAGTTGGTCGCTCCCAGTCTTTTGCTAGCCCTCGCCTTGTACTGAGTATGAGCTCTACTCGTGCATCCAACTCCTAAAATACAAGTTTTGCCAAAGTGTCCACCATACATACCTACTAGCAATTTGCTATTCCAAGTAAATTTGACTTGCTTTTATTTTCTCTTCAAATTAAACTCTTA
Source organism: Dactylis glomerata (assembly GCA_007115705.1). Lineage (NCBI taxonomy): Eukaryota > Viridiplantae > Streptophyta > Magnoliopsida > Poales > Poaceae > Dactylis > Dactylis glomerata. The sequence continues at coordinate 635,057 of QXEO01000073.1, forward strand.
CCAGTGTTATGCGAAATTCGGTCAGTAAAGCTCTCACGAACCGGAAGGCACACTTTACTTTTTCCTGTTCTTAAAAATTTGACATTGTGGTCTCTTATGTTGAGTTGTTATGCTTGCAAGTTGTAAGTTGGAGACTAGCCCAGCCATGCAGTCATGGGCAAGCTTTCAACATTGCACTTCTTATTTGAGTTGATATCGTGATCTTTTGTTTATGGATGCCCGTGGTGTGAAATGAATTGGGAATCTTGTGGGGATCATGGAGTTTGTATATGTGTTAGGGAAACACCGGGCCGCCAATCTAAGCCATGCATAATTCATGGTGGGAATTTGCAGCATACCCATGGTGAACATTCGACAACGCATCTCACAATAAAAAGCTAAACAAATGACAAATAAAAGAGATGTCGAGGTGTTCATTGTCTGCTTGTCCTGTCATTTTGGTGTGGGCTTGTTCCATGTCATCGGGCATGGAGGTACCCCATTGGCGGTTCTCAATGATATGCATATATTTACAATGACAAGAGCCTTGCTTGGGACTCTAAGTAAAGTAGCATGAGGTTTGGGTACTCGTATTCATGGGACACGAGGTTTTCAACTTATGATTTGTCAAGCATATGCATCATAATTGTTCTCGCATTAACTTTAACCATTCAAGATGCTTATGATGGGGGCAATGAGAGCTCAAAGCCGGTAAGTAACATAATTTTTGAAGGTTATAAAACTTGCAATCACTGCTTCCCTCTGTGAAGGGCCTTTCTTCTACTTTTATGTTGAGTCACCACCTTCTTTCTTTATGCACCATTAAGAGAGCATAGTTGTCATTCTTAGTATAATGTGCATTGTCCCAAAGTTTTCATTGATTGATTCATGATGTTGGTTTCACTTGTTCTTAAATTATTTGTATCTAGTCGCCCTCTTAAACTTGAAGGTGTCCTATGCATTTATGTTTTGCTCTCTATGAAGGACAAGCTGAAAACCATTTGTATGTTTTTCCTTATGATTTGAACACACATTTGACTTTCATTGTTTCATTTTCATGATCTTTTGTTTGTGTTCATTTGCATGTTTACAACATGGTTGCTAAGTTTCTTATTGTCAAGATTATATCTTCATGCCCATGTTTTAAGTTCTTATGATCCTAGCTCACAAATGCTTACATATATGATCAAGATTGTGTAGGTGCATGTCACCTCAAAAATTATTCTTTTGTTATCACTTACCTACTCGAGGACGAGCAGGAGTTAAGCTTGGGGATGCTTGATACGTCTCCAACGTATCTATAATTTTTGATGCTCCATGCTTGTTTTTACACCATTTGCCTACTGTTTCGTTACACTTCGTGGCACTTTTATGCATTTTCCGGAACTAACCTGTTAACAAGTTGCCACAGTGCCAGTTCCCTGTTTTCTGCTGTTTTTGTGTTTCAGAAGTGATACACAGGAAATATTCTCGGAATTGGACGAAACAAGTTCCTGAAGTCTTATTTTGTCCGGGAGCTTCCAGAGATCCGAAGAGAAGTAGGAGAGGGGCCACAGGCCGCCCTCACACCAGGCTGGCGCGGCCCAGGCCCTGGCCGCGCCGCCATGGTGTGAGGAGGGCTAGGGCCACCTCTGACATCGCCCTTTCGCCTAGAAAGACCCCCCGACGGGAAAAACCTAAGTACCCGATCAATTTTCCAGAACACATCGCGATCCGCCGCCGCCGTCGACCCGAAGATCGGGAGGGTCCGGAAGCTCTTCCCGGCACCCTGCCGGAGAGGGGAATCACCACCGGAGGTCTTCTTCATCGCCATGCTTGCCTCCGGAGCGATGAGTGAGTAGTCTACCTTGGACTATGGGTCCATAGCAGTAGCTAGATGGTTGTCTTCTCCACCATGTGCTTCATGTTTAGATCTCATGAGCTGCCCTACATGATTGAGATCACCGTTATGTAATTCTACATGTTTGGTTTGTTGGGATCCGATGAATATTGGTGTTATGATTGAGTTGCTATACTGAAATATATCTTATGTTATCTCTATGTTGTTTATGATCTTGCATGCTCTCCGTTGTTAGTAGCTATCTTGGCTGAGTAGTTGCTAGTGACTCCAAAAGGGGGTATTTATGCTCGATAGTGGGTTCATGCCTCTATTTAACCTGGGGGAGTGACAGAAACCTCTAAGGTTGTAGATGTGCTGTTGCTACTAGGGAGAAAACAACATTCATATGCTCAAGGGCATATGCTTTGTTTACATTACACACTTTGCTTAATGCAATTATCTGTTGTTCGCAACTTAATACTTGTGGAGTTCTCAGATTGATTTGCCACAAGTGGATTATTAGTCATAGATGCAGTTGGATGGCGGTCTATGTATTTTGTTGTAATGCCCAGAGTAAATCTCATAGTGATCTTCTTGATATATCACGTTATATTTATTCTATCAATTGCCCAACTGTAATTTGTTTACCCAGCATGTGTTATTTATCTTATGGAGAGACACCACTAGTGAACTGTGGACCCCGGTCCTATTTCCATCATATTGCTATCACCTGTTTACTTTACTCGCATACTTCTACTGTTTTCCACTCGATACACTCATAACCTTTGTTTCAAGCAAACCGGTGAGATTGACAACCTCATCGCAAGTTGGGAGCAAAGTACTTGGTTGTGTTGTGTGCAGGTTCCGCGTTGCAGCTAGCAAGCAAAGCTTGGACGAGGCGCCATATATAAATTGTCCGAAGCTGTCGCAAACTAGCAAGCATCACCTTCAGTCGTAATTGTCTGCTTTTCTCCTAAACGAAAAACCTTGGTTTCTTAACTGAGGGAAAATCTGCTGCTATACTCATCACACCTTCCTCTTGGGGTTCCCAACGGGCTGGTCATTCACCACGCAACAAGCAATAGGCCCTGCTGCAACAGGCTGGTAGGACAAAAGATGTCATGCAAGTTTCTCATTGCGAGCACGTACGACTATATATGGAACACATGCCTATAATTGTTAGTACTAGGATGCTTTATATTATTTATCTGCAATCGCCCTTGTCTCACTGATTTCATGAATTATCTTATCCATGCAACGCCTGTACATCCATCCCTATGCCTACAGTATTTCATCCTACTGTTTACTATTGCTACTATTACCACTTTTATTTTACTACAGCTGTTACTGTTTCACTACTATCACCACTATAAAACTGTTGCTACTGATAAACTGCTGCGATTCCAGGTGCAGCTGAATTGACAACTCATCTGTTAAGGCTTATAAATATTCTTTGGCTCCCCTTGTGTCGAATCAATAAATTTGGGTTTTACTTCCCTCGAAGACTGTTGCGATCCCCTATACTTGTGGGTCATCATGGGGTCCAACCATTTATTGCAGCAAACAAAACTAAACAAAATTGAAAACTAAAACAACTGACACTCCAAGAAAAACGCATAGTTCATGAAGCAATAAAAATATAGTGTGTTCTATGTTGAAAGGTGACCTGATTTTTGCCGATGAAGAAGGGGTGCCTCGAGGGCATCCCCAAGCTTTGAAGCTTGTACCTCTTGGATATTTCTTGGGGTGCGTGGGCATCCTCAAGCTTGAGCTTTTGTCCATTCTTCAACTCATCTCATCATTCTCCAATCCCTACACTTGAAAACTTCCTTCATACAAAACTAAACACAATTCTAGTAGCAACATTAGTGTAAGCATAATAATGAATCAACCCTTTTTGCTTTAGATTTCAACTCAAAACCACCACATATAAAGCATATACTACTGTAGCAACTTCCCCAAAAGTTCCGTGATCAAAAGAACTCAAAAAGAAAGCGATAAAGAAGCAAACACAAATAGTGGCAGAAATCTATCAAAATAGAACAGCTGACAAAGGTCAAATTTTTAGAGGGTTTTCTGTTGCTCAAATCAAAAAGTGTATAACTAATGAAAGTTTGGATATAACCTGGGGCATATGCACAAGAAATCGCAGGTCAAATAGATATTCTGAGAATTTTCACGAAGTTTTACGGTGCAGCACCGAAATCTGTTTCAGGACAGCAACATCCCCAAATCTTACCTCACTCAAATTAGAGGCTTCTCTTGGCACAACAACGAAATAAAAATGATAAGGAGAGGTTATTACAGTAGTAATAACTTCCAAGACTCAAATAAAAGAAAAAGAACTGAAAGTAAAACAATGGGTTAACGCCTTTGAGCTAGGCGCAGAAAGTGCGAATCAAGTAATATCGAAAGAGGCATTAAGATTAAATAACTCCTCAATATTACTTTTCCCAATAATTGAACCACTACCTACTGAGAGGTCCTCCAAAACGTACTTAGGGAACAACATAATAAACTAAAAGTAATAAAGTAACAACTATAAGGAAACTAATTTTTTTGTGTTTTTGATAAAAATGATGTAAGCAAAAATAAAGTAAACAACTTAAACAAAGTAAAGGATGTCCGTGTGAAACTCCCCTTGCAAAAGTCTTCTTTTTTCCCGGCAACGACGCCAAAAAACTTGTTGATGTTTTGCTGGCGCGTAGTTGACGTGGGAGCTTCTTCTTCTTCTTCGTTCCCCGGCAACGGCGCCAGAAAACTTGTTGGTGGCGCGGTGTTGATGATGTAATTGACCGGCCAGTTGGGAACCCCAAGAGAAGGTGTGATGAGCACAGCAGCAAGTTTTCCCTCAGTTATGAAACCAAGGTTTAATCATCCAATAGGAAAAAACCAAACTCCAGAAGGTGATGCTTGCTAGCCTAGTGACACTCCAACAAGGGCGCCGTTAACGATACTTGTTAGCGTGTCTTCAACTAGTAGCAACGCGGAACCTGCACACAACACAACCAAGAACTTTGCTCCCAACTTACGATGAGGTTGTCAATCTCACCGGTTTGCTGTAAACAAAGGAATGAGCGTATCGAGTGGAAAGCAATAGTAGTATGCGAGAAAGTAAACAGTGCGAGTAAAGTAAACAGGTGATAACAATATAAAAGAAATTGGATTGGGGTCCACAGTTCACTAGTAGTGTCTCTTCATAAGATAAATAACAACATGCTAGGTAAACAAATTACAGTTGGGCAATTGATAGAATAAAGATAATGTGCATATGTCAAGAGGATCACTATGAGATTTACTCTAGGCATTACAACAAGATACATAGACCGCCATCCAACTGCATCAATGACTAATAATCCACCCACGGGGAATCATCCGAGGACCCCGTGAATATTAAGTTGCGAACAACAGATAACTGCATTAAGCAAAGTATGTAATGTAAACAAAGCATATGTCCTTGGACATAAGAATGTTGTTTTCTTCCTAGTGGCAACAGCACATCTACAACCTTAGAGGTTTCTGTCACTCCCCCAGATTAAATAGAGGCATGAACCCAACTATCGAGCATAAATACCCCCTCTTGGAGTCACTAGTATCTACTTGGCCAAGATAGCTACTAACAACGGAGAGCATGCAAGATCATAAACAACAAAGAGATAACATAAGATAATATTTAGCACATCAACTCAACATAACACCAATATTCATTGGATCCCAACAAACACAACATGTAGAATTACATAACGATGATCTCGATCATGTAAGGCAGCTCACGTGATCATAACATGAAGCACATGGTGGAGAAGACAACCATCTAGCTACTGCTATGGACCTATAGTCCAAGGTAGACTACTCACTCATCGCACCGGAGGCAAGCATGGCAATGAAGAAGACCTCTGGTGGTGATTCCCCTCTCTGGCAGGGTGCCGGGAAGAGCTTTAGGACCCTCCCGATCTCGAGTCGACGACGACGGCGGATCGTGATGTGTTTCTAGAAAATTGATTAGGTACTTAGGTTTTTCCCATCGGGGGTCTTTATAGGCGAAGGGGCGGCGTCAGAGGTGGACCAGGGCGATCACACACATAGGGGGCGCGCCAGGGGCTGCGCCACACCGCCCTGTTGTGTGGCCGGCCCGTGGCCCCTCTCCATCTCCTCTTCAAACTTCTGGAAGCTTCGGTAAATTTCTAGATGTTCGGCTTTTGTTTCGTCTAATTCCGAGAATATTTCCTGTGTAACTTTTCTGAAACACAAAAACAGCAGAAAATAGGGACTGACACTGTGGCATCTTGTTAATAGGTTAGTTCCAGAAAATGCATAAAAAGCCACAAAGTGTAATAAAACACTAACCAAATGGTGTAAGAACAAGCATGGAGCATCAAAAATTATAGATACGTTTGAGACGTATCAACCATCAAGCATTTTTCTAGCGCCGTTGCCGGGGAGAAAGAAGATTTCTGCAAGAGGAGTCTCTCATGCTCAATCTTTTACTTTGCTTTTGTTTCGCTTTACTTTATTTTTGCTTGCATCGTTTTATAAAAAATACAAAAAAATTAGTTCCTTTGATAGTTTGCATTCCATTACTTTTACTTTTAGTTCATTATGTTGTTCCCTAAGTATGCTTTGGAGGACCTCTCAGTAGGTAGTGGTTCTATCATTGGGAAAGGTAACATCGAGGAGTTCTTTAATCATGTTAGTATGCATAAAGACGTTGAGGATAGATCTTTGGCTGAGCTTGCTCCTAGTTATGAAGTTGTTGCTGCTTATTTAGTTCACATGTTGGAGGCTAGGTTTGTTAACCTTAATCCTTTTATGCAACAAATGTTTCTTAAGCTTCATGATATCGAAGACTCCGAAAAGAAAGATTTTATTTTGGAGACTTTGCGTAGAGAATTTAGAGATGTTATTACTGAAGCTAGGAAAGTTTTTGAGCGTTTTAATATGCTTGGCTCACGTGTAGAGGTCATTGGTACAAACAAGGAAGAAATCAAAGTACCAATACCTTGCAAACTTGTAGGATTGCATGAAGCTTTGGACAAGAATTTTGATTGGATTTGTCCTGAAAACCCTTTCGATGAAAGTAGTGAACCAAAGAGTGTTCATGAGGGATATTCAAAAACTCATTTGGATACAATTCAATTCATTGTTGAAAATACTTCTGCAATTGATCTTAATGCCTCATTTGATATTACTTGATTTCCAATTTCTGCGCCTAGCTCAAAGGCGTTAAAGAAAAGCACTCTTGGGAGATAACCCAATGTTTTCTTTTCAGTACTTTTTCTTTTATTTGAGTCTTGGAAGTTATTACTACTATAATGACCTCACCTTATCATTTTTATTTCGTTGTTGTGCCAAGAAGAACCTCTAATTTGAGGGAGGTAAGATTTGGGGAAGTTGCTGTCGTGAAACAGATTTCGGTGCTGCACCGTAAAAATTCATGAAAATTCGCAGAATACCTTTTTGATCTGCGATTTCTTGTGCATATGCCCCAGGTTATATCCAAACTTTCATTAGTTTTGCATTTTTGATTTGAGAAACACAAGGTCCTCGAAAAAATCGACCTTTGTCAGCTGTTCTGTTTTGACAGATTCTGCCACTATTTGTGTTTGCCTCTCAATCGCTTTCTTTTTTAGTTCTTTTGATCACGGAACTTTTGAGAAAGTTGCTACAGTAGTATATGTTTATATGTGGTGTATTTGAGTTTGAAACTGAACCAAAAAGGGTTGATCTACTATTATGCTTATGCTAACGTTGCTAATAGAATTGTGTGAAGTTTTGTATGAATGAAGTTTTCAAGTGTAGGGAATGGAGAGTGATGAGATAAGATGAAGTATAGACAAAAGCTCAAGCTTGGGGATGCCCATGTCACCCCAATAAATATCCAAGAGGTACAAGCTTCAAAGCTTGGGGATGCCCCCAAGGCACCCCTTCTTCATTGGCAAAAATCTGGTCACCTTTCAACACACTATATTTTTATTGCTTCATATTTTATGCGTTTTTCTTGGAGCGTCTTTACTTTTGCTTTCAGTTTTCTTTTGTTTTGTTTGCTGCAATAAATGGTTGGACCCCAAAAAATTTCTTTTGGAGAAGATGCACTCCGTTTTTCATTTGCCAAGAACACTCTATTTTTTACTCTTATCGTTCAACGAGTGTTCTCTTTTTCTAGAACTACGTTTAGCTTTCGTTTTCCACCTTGATTTTTGTTCAGATCTTGTTATATCTTTGCATCAAGGTGTATTTAGACCACTGGTCTAACTCAGTTCTACCCTCGAGTCTTACACTGGAAAAATATCTGTACTCAGTTTTCCCCTCGAGTACTAATACTGGCTAGTGCAATATACTCAATTTTACCCTCAACTGGCTGGTCAACAGAGAGTCAACAGATGGGATTAAGCCATCTAATTGAGTCATTTCATGCGCAAAAAAATTCAAAAAAATAAAATCATAGTGCCTCCAACTCATGGAGTCTTGTTACGCGACCTGCCACGTAGGAAATCATAACAATCATATATAAATCAAGTTTTCACACAAATGGCCACTTCTGAAATCACTAGTAGCTATGAAGGTTCATGGCTTTCCACTCAAACCCCTTCTCAAAACATCTATACCCAAAACATAGTTTGTCTGAATGAGGCCATAATTTTTACACTCATGTATATTTGAATTTGTTAATACTTTAAGGTAGGCCAACCTGGGTTTCATTGTACAAAACATGTGTTTTTCTTTTTCTAAATCTCTTATTTGAATTCCTTAGCCTGTTTACTATTTACTTGCCCTTGTATCCTTGATACTACTCAGTTTTACCCCCTCCCTTCTCACAGAAGCCCAAACTTGGCCTGATTGGTCGAGCTGTTGTCACACGGATCATGCCCACATACCGTCGATCCTATGATCTAATGGGCAGGATCGTGCCACCCTCTCTCTATCTGTCGGTGGCAAACTACTACCCCTCTATGTATGCTAAATAACGAGTTGGCCACCGGATTCAACAAGTTTGGTAATCACGAATTTCCACTTCTTGTAGGCATTACTTTTCACGGTAAAATGATAAACTATCACGAATTTCCATTTAGGCATTACTTTTCACGGTAAAATAATAAACTATCACGAATTTCCACTTCTTGTAGGCATTACTTTTCACGATAAAATGATAAACTATCACGAATTTCCATTTAGGCATTACTTTTCACGGTAAAATAATAAACTATCATGAATTTCCTTTAGGCATTACTTTTCACGATGAAATGATAAACTATCACGAATTTCCTTTAGGCATTACTTTTCACGGTAAAATAATAAACTATCATGAATTTCCATTTAGGCATTACTTATCACGAATTTCCTTTAGGCATTACTTTTCACGGTGAAATGATAAACTATCACAAATTTCCTTTAGGCATTACTTTTCATGGTAAAATAATAAACTATCACGAATTTCCATTTCTTTTAGGCATTACTTTTTTGTTGAGATATAAACACCCACAACGGTCATCTCCTCCTTAATTTATTATGTAAACCCCACAACGGTCATCTCGCCCTTATAAACCCCCACAACGGCCATCCCTCATGTCAATAGGTTCTGCCTCTCTCTTCTTCGTTTCTGCCTCTCTCTTCTTCGTTCACATACACTTGATCCATTGCCATGGCTTCCATGTCTCGGACGCCGACCGGAAGGGGAAGGGGAAGGGGAAGGGGAAGGGGAAGGGGAAGGGGCGGCCTGGGTGGTGGATCATCATCATTGCCACCACCACCGTCAACACTGCCATTGATCATAGAGGAGTTCTTAATCGTCATCTATGAAGACCCTTTGGCCAAGAAAGTACGTACGCGTTCCCACATATATGATGCATGTGATTAATTATGTGCATATTCCAAAAAGCCTTTAATTTCAAACGATCGGCGCTCGATCTCTTTGCAGGCACTCCCACAAAAGTTTGCGGACTATCTTGACGGCCAGGAGCCCGCAAAGGTGTATCTGTGAGCAGCTGACTGCGGTCCTCGTCTCTGGACCGTGGAGGTCCAATTTGACAGACAAGGCCAGATGTACCTCGACAAGGGCTGGGAGAATTTCGCCATCGTGCACGGTGTGGATTTCGGCTACATCCTGCATTTCAAATATGAAGGCGATGATGTGCTCACAGTGAAGGTGTTCGACGTAACATTGTGCAGGAAGTACTACTACACGGACGACGAAGATACTGACGATGAAAGCGACGACGACGTGAAGCCATGCATCCATCCCCTTTAGATAAGGGGATTATGACCAAGAATATATATGTAGCTTCATATGCATCGATTTAGAGATCTAGCTATTTTCTATATATTATGCATGTAAAAATAATAGGGAATTGCAATTTCCACCATGATTCGAACACCACACCCTCCAAACGATGCCGATGCCAATATCGGCATGGTCAGAACGGCTATGCATGCTCGCCGCCACTGCTAGGTCACCGTCGGGATGCACCCTCAATCCCGTCCCCTCATTCGATCACTGACACACCAGAGATACCGCCGAGGCCAATGACGAACATACATGCTGATGCCAATGACGAACATGCACGCCGCTGTGGGCACGACCACGTCGCCCCGCTATGCTGGACGCCACAGACCACCGCGAGGTCTTTTCCTTCACCACCACACTCCCCTAGCACCTATCTATACACGCCAGAAAGGAGAGACACTAGTTTTCTCTACATTGCTCGCGTTCGTGTCCGACACCGTCAGTCAAAGTGTTGAGGTCGTCGTCGATGTCCTCGACCATTTCTTCTCTTCTTTGTATGGTTAAACGCATCTAGTTCATATCTATCTAATGCGTCTGGTCTCGCCTCATGCAGTTCTTTGTGGATGTCGATCTCATCTCGGCACCCCGCAGGCCACCTCCTCCGTGCCATCGTTGTAGAGCTCCGTTTAAAAATCTAATCATATCCGTGTATTGCCCCTTGTGTCAGCGTCATGGCCCCACTTGTCATTCGATATACCGAAGCCCCACTCGTCCACGTTTTGGTCAGGGATACGGCGATGCTTATGGTCAAACAAAGATGGATGCTCTGACGTGTCTTTGCGGGCTCTATGTGGCCCCACTAGTCAGCAGTTAACGGTCAAAGGTGTTCAACCATCGGGCAACCGGCCGTTCCAGCACTGCTGACGGTTTCAGCCAAGGGCTTGGACAAAACTGAGGAAAAACTAAGGAGCTGGGGAAAACTGAGTATAACTAAGGACCCGAGGGCACGAAAATAGAAATCCCTATTTTTATTGCTTCATGCACTATGTGTTTTTCTTGGAGCGTCAGTTGTTTTAGTTTTCTTTGTTAGTTTGTTTTGTTTGCTGCAATAAATGGTTGGACCCCAACAAATTTCTTTTGGAGGAGATGTACTCGTTTTCATTTGCAAAGAATGCTCCAGTTTTCACTCTTATTAAAAATCGAGTGTTCTTCTTTTTCTGCTACTGCTTTTGGTTTTCGCCTTGATTTGCGTTCAGACCTTGTCATATCTCTTCATCAAGGTGTATTTTTGCCTCTGATCTTTATTGGTTTTCATCAAAAGAGGTGTCTTTAAAAATTTCAAATGGTGTTGGAAAAGAGAAAAAGCTTTATGCAAAATAGTGGTACAAGAAGGAGCTTGTGTAGACTGTGGCTTAGGCTTTTTCATGTCATGCTTGATGTCTTTTTGATAGTATGCTTAGTGGTTTTGCTGTAGCATGACTTGTCTCAAATAACTGAGATTGCTTAATGAGCCTTTGAAAAAATCATGCGTTGTTTTTAATTATTTGGAAGCATTATTTTGGTTTTCTCCTTGATGCTTTATTTGGGTTGACTTGGCGCATGCTCACACATGTTAGACTCTTACAAAGTCACCAATAGCCTTCATGATCATTTAGTTTTTGACTTTTGATGCCATCTTATGCTTCTTTTAATGTCGCTTTGTCGCTTTGCATGATTATGGCCATTATTGCTCTCTTAGTTGGTCGCTCCCAGTCTTTTGCTAGCCCTCGCCTTGTACTGAGTATGAGCTCTACTCGTGCATCCAACTCCTAAAATACAAGTTTTGCCAAAGTGTCCACCATACATACCTACTAGCAATTTGCTATTCCAAGTAAATTTGACTTGCTTTTATTTTCTCTTCAAATTAAACTCTTACCAGTGTTATGCGAAATTCGGTCAGTAAAGCTCTCACGAACCGGAAGGCACACTTTACTTTTTCCTGTTCTTAAAAATTTGACATTGTGGTCTCTTATGTTGAGTTGTTATGCTTGCAAGTTGTAAGTTGGAGACTAGCCCAGCCATGCAGTCATGGGCAAGCTTTCAACATTGCACTTCTTATTTGAGTTGATATCGTGATCTTTTGTTTATGGATGCCCGTGGTGTGAAATGAATTGGGAATCTTGTGGGGATCATGGAGTTTGTATATGTGTTAGGGAAACACCGGGCCGCCAATCTAAGCCATGCATAATTCATGGTGGGAATTTGCAGCATACCCATGGTGAACATTCGACAACGCATCTCACAATAAAAAGCTAAACAAATGACAAATAAAAGAGATGTCGAGGTGTTCATTGTCTGCTTGTCCTGTCATTTTGGTGTGGGCTTGTTCCATGTCATCGGGCATGGAGGTACCCCATTGGCGGTTCTCAATGATATGCATATATTTACAATGACAAGAGCCTTGCTTGGGACTCTAAGTAAAGTAGCATGAGGTTTGGGTACTCGTATTCATGGGACACGAGGTTTTCAACTTATGATTTGTCAAGCATATGCATCATAATTGTTCTCGCATTAACTTTAACCATTCAAGATGCTTATGATGGGGGCAATGAGAGCTCAAAGCCGGTAAGTAACATAATTTTTGAAGGTTATAAAACTTGCAATCACTGCTTCCCTCTGTGAAGGGCCTTTCTTCTACTTTTATGTTGAGTCACCACCTTCTTTCTTTATGCACCATTAAGAGAGCATAGTTGTCATTCTTAGTATAATGTGCATTGTCCCAAAGTTTTCATTGATTGATTCATGATGTTGGTTTCACTTGTTCTTAAATTATTTGTATCTAGTCGCCCTCTTAAACTTGAAGGTGTCCTATGCATTTATGTTTTGCTCTCTATGAAGGACAAGCTGAAAACCATTTGTATGTTTTTCCTTATGATTTGAACACACATTTGACTTTCATTGTTTCATTTTCATGATCTTTTGTTTGTGTTCATTTGCATGTTTACAACATGGTTGCTAAGTTTCTTATTGTCAAGATTATATCTTCATGCCCATGTTTTAAGTTCTTATGATCCTAGCTCACAAATGCTTACATATATGATCAAGATTGTGTAGGTGCATGTCACCTCAAAAATTATTCTTTTGTTATCACTTACCTACTCGAGGACGAGCAGGAGTTAAGCTTGGGGATGCTTGATACGTCTCCAACGTATCTATAATTTTTGATGCTCCATGCTTGTTTTTACACCATTTGCCTACTGTTTCGTTACACTTCGTGGCACTTTTATGCATTTTCCGGAACTAACCTGTTAACAAGTTGCCACAGTGCCAGTTCCCTGTTTTCTGCTGTTTTTGTGTTTCAGAAGTGATACACAGGAAATATTCTCGGAATTGGACGAAACAAGTTCCTGAAGTCTTATTTTGTCCGGGAGCTTCCAGAGATCCGAAGAGAAGTAGGAGAGGGGCCACAGGCCGCCCTCACACCAGGCTGGCGCGGCCCAGGCCCTGGCCGCGCCGCCATGGTGTGAGGAGGGCTAGGGCCACCTCTGACATCGCCCTTTCGCCTAGAAAGACCCCCCGACGGGAAAAACCTAAGTACCCGATCAATTTTCCAGAACACATCGCGATCCGCCGCCGCCGTCGACCCGAAGATCGGGAGGGTCCGGAAGCTCTTCCCGGCACCCTGCCGGAGAGGGGAATCACCACCGGAGGTCTTCTTCATCGCCATGCTTGCCTCCGGAGCGATGAGTGAGTAGTCTACCTTGGACTATGGGTCCATAGCAGTAGCTAGATGGTTGTCTTCTCCACCATGTGCTTCATGTTTAGATCTCATGAGCTGCCCTACATGATTGAGATCACCGTTATGTAATTCTACATGTTTGGTTTGTTGGGATCCGATGAATATTGGTGTTATGATTGAGTTGCTATACTGAAATATATCTTATGTTATCTCTATGTTGTTTATGATCTTGCATGCTCTCCGTTGTTAGTAGCTATCTTGGCTGAGTAGTTGCTAGTGACTCCAAAAGGGGGTATTTATGCTCGATAGTGGGTTCATGCCTCTATTTAACCTGGGGGAGTGACAGAAACCTCTAAGGTTGTAGATGTGCTGTTGCTACTAGGGAGAAAACAACATTCATATGCTCAAGGGCATATGCTTTGTTTACATTACACACTTTGCTTAATGCAATTATCTGTTGTTCGCAACTTAATACTTGTGGAGTTCTCAGATTGATTTGCCACAAGTGGATTATTAGTCATAGATGCAGTTGGATGGCGGTCTATGTATTTTGTTGTAATGCCCAGAGTAAATCTCATAGTGATCTTCTTGATATATCACGTTATATTTATTCTATCAATTGCCCAACTGTAATTTGTTTACCCAGCATGTGTTATTTATCTTATGGAGAGACACCACTAGTGAACTGTGGACCCCGGTCCTATTTCCATCATATTGCTATCACCTGTTTACTTTACTCGCATACTTCTACTGTTTTCCACTCGATACACTCATAACCTTTGTTTCAAGCAAACCGGTGAGATTGACAACCTCATCGCAAGTTGGGAGCAAAGTACTTGGTTGTGTTGTGTGCAGGTTCCGCGTTGCAGCTAGCAAGCAAAGCTTGGACGAGGCGCCATATATAAATTGTCCGAAGCTGTCGCAAACTAGCAAGCATCACCTTCAGTCGTAATTGTCTGCTTTTCTCCTAAACGAAAAACCTTGGTTTCTTAACTGAGGGAAAATCTGCTGCTATACTCATCACACCTTCCTCTTGGGGTTCCCAACGGGCTGGTCATTCACCACGCAACAAGCAATAGGCCCTGCTGCAACAGGCTGGTAGGACAAAAGATGTCATGCAAGTTTCTCATTGCGAGCACGTACGACTATATATGGAACACATGCCTATAATTGTTAGTACTAGGATGCTTTATATTATTTATCTGCAATCGCCCTTGTCTCACTGATTTCATGAATTATCTTATCCATGCAACGCCTGTACATCCATCCCTATGCCTACAGTATTTCATCCTACTGTTTACTATTGCTACTATTACCACTTTTATTTTACTACAGCTGTTACTGTTTCACTACTATCACCACTATAAAACTGTTGCTACTGATAAACTGCTGCGATTCCAGGTGCAGCTGAATTGACAACTCATCTGTTAAGGCTTATAAATATTCTTTGGCTCCCCTTGTGTCGAATCAATAAATTTGGGTTTTACTTCCCTCGAAGACTGTTGCGATCCCCTATACTTGTGGGTCATCATGGGGTCCAACCATTTATTGCAGCAAACAAAACTAAACAAAATTGAAAACTAAAACAACTGACACTCCAAGAAAAACGCATAGTTCATGAAGCAATAAAAATATAGTGTGTTCTATGTTGAAAGGTGACCTGATTTTTGCCGATGAAGAAGGGGTGCCTCGAGGGCATCCCCAAGCTTTGAAGCTTGTACCTCTTGGATATTTCTTGGGGTGCGTGGGCATCCTCAAGCTTGAGCTTTTGTCCATTCTTCAACTCATCTCATCATTCTCCAATCCCTACACTTGAAAACTTCCTTCATACAAAACTAAACACAATTCTAGTAGCAACATTAGTGTAAGCATAATAATGAATCAACCCTTTTTGCTTTAGATTTCAACTCAAAACCACCACATATAAAGCATATACTACTGTAGCAACTTCCCCAAAAGTTCCGTGATCAAAAGAACTCAAAAAGAAAGCGATAAAGAAGCAAACACAAATAGTGGCAGAAATCTATCAAAATAGAACAGCTGACAAAGGTCAAATTTTTAGAGGGTTTTCTGTTGCTCAAATCAAAAAGTGTATAACTAATGAAAGTTTGGATATAACCTGGGGCATATGCACAAGAAATCGCAGGTCAAATAGATATTCTGAGAATTTTCACGAAGTTTTACGGTGCAGCACCGAAATCTGTTTCAGGACAGCAACATCCCCAAATCTTACCTCACTCAAATTAGAGGCTTCTCTTGGCACAACAACGAAATAAAAATGATAAGGAGAGGTTATTACAGTAGTAATAACTTCCAAGACTCAAATAAAAGAAAAAGAACTGAAAGTAAAACAATGGGTTAACGCCTTTGAGCTAGGCGCAGAAAGTGCGAATCAAGTAATATCGAAAGAGGCATTAAGATTAAATAACTCCTCAATATTACTTTTCCCAATAATTGAACCACTACCTACTGAGAGGTCCTCCAAAACGTACTTAGGGAACAACATAATAAACTAAAAGTAATAAAGTAACAACTATAAGGAAACTAATTTTTTTGTGTTTTTGATAAAAATGATGTAAGCAAAAATAAAGTAAAACAACTTAAACAAAGTAAAGGATGTCCGTGTGAAACTCCCCTTGCAAAAGTCTTCTTTTTTCCCGGCAACGACGCCAAAAAACTTGTTGATGTTTTGCTGGCGCGTAGTTGACGTGGGAGCTTCTTCTTCTTCTTCGTTCCCCGGCAACGGCGCCAGAAAACTTGTTGGTGGCGCGGTGTTGATGATGTAATTGACCGGCCAGTTGGGAACCCCAAGAGAAGGTGTGATGAGCACAGCAGCAAGTTTTCCCTCAGTTATGAAACCAAGGTTTAATCATCCAATAGGAAAAAACCAAACTCCAGAAGGTGATGCTTGCTAGCCTAGTGACACTCCAACAAGGGCGCCGTTAACGATACTTGTTAGCGTGTCTTCAACTAGTAGCAACGCGGAACCTGCACACAACACAACCAAGAACTTTGCTCCCAACTTACGATGAGGTTGTCAATCTCACCGGTTTGCTGTAAACAAAGGAATGAGCGTATCGAGTGGAAAGCAATAGTAGTATGCGAGAAAGTAAACAGTGCGAGTAAAGTAAACAGGTGATAACAATATAAAAGAAATTGGATTGGGGTCCACAGTTCACTAGTAGTGTCTCTTCATAAGATAAATAACAACATGCTAGGTAAACAAATTACAGTTGGGCAATTGATAGAATAAAGATAATGTGCATATGTCAAGAGGATCACTATGAGATTTACTCTAGGCATTACAACAAGATACATAGACCGCCATCCAACTGCATCAATGACTAATAATCCACCCACGGGGAATCATCCGAGGACCCCGTGAATATTAAGTTGCGAACAACAGATAACTGCATTAAGCAAAGTATGTAATGTAAACAAAGCATATGTCCTTGGACATAAGAATGTTGTTTTCTTCCTAGTGGCAACAGCACATCTACAACCTTAGAGGTTTCTGTCACTCCCCCAGATTAAATAGAGGCATGAACCCAACTATCGAGCATAAATACCCCCTCTTGGAGTCACTAGTATCTACTTGGCCAAGATAGCTACTAACAACGGAGAGCATGCAAGATCATAAACAACAAAGAGATAACATAAGATAATATTTAGCACATCAACTCAACATAACACCAATATTCATTGGATCCCAACAAACACAACATGTAGAATTACATAACGATGATCTCGATCATGTAAGGCAGCTCACGTGATCATAACATGAAGCACATGGTGGAGAAGACAACCATCTAGCTACTGCTATGGACCTATAGTCCAAGGTAGACTACTCACTCATCGCACCGGAGGCAAGCATGGCAATGAAGAAGACCTCTGGTGGTGATTCCCCTCTCTGGCAGGGTGCCGGGAAGAGCTTTAGGACCCTCCCGATCTCGAGTCGACGACGACGGCGGATCGTGATGTGTTTCTAGAAAATTGATTAGGTACTTAGGTTTTTCCCATCGGGGGGTCTTTATAGGCGAAGGGGCGGCGTCAGAGGTGGACCAGGGCGATCACACACATAGGGGGCGCAGCCAGGGGCTGCGCCACACCGCCCTGTTGTGTGGCCGGCCCGTGGCCCCTCTCCATCTCCTCTTCAAACTTCTGGAAGCTTCGGTAAATTTCTAGATGTTCGGCTTTTGTTTCGTCTAATTCCGAGAATATTTCCTGTGTAACTTTTCTGAAACACAAAAACAGCAGAAAATAGGGACTGACACTGTGGCATCTTGTTAATAGGTTAGTTCCAGAAAATGCATAAAAACGCCACAAAGTGTAATAAAACACTAACCAAATGGTGTAAGAACAAGCATGGAGCATCAAAAATTATAGATACGTTTGAGACGTATCAACCATCAAGCATTTTTCTAGCGCCGTTGCCGGGGAGAAAGAAGATTTCTGCAAGAGGAGTCTCTCATGCTCAATCTTTTACTTTGCTTTTGTTTCGCTTTACTTTATTTTTGCTTGCATCGTTTTATAAAAAATACAAAAAAATTAGTTCCTTTGATAGTTTGCATTCCATTACTTTTACTTTTAGTTCATTATGTTGTTCCCTAAGTATGCTTTGGAGGACCTCTCAGTAGGTAGTGGTTCTATCATTGGGAAAGGTAACATCGAGGAGTTCTTTAATCATGTTAGTATGCATAAAGACGTTGAGGATAGATCTTTGGCTGAGCTTGCTCCTAGTTATGAAGTTGTTGCTGCTTATTTAGTTCACATGTTGGAGGCTAGGTTTGTTAACCTTAATCCTTTTATGCAACAAATGTTTCTTAAGCTTCATGATATCGAAGACTCCGAAAAGAAAGATTTTATTTTGGAGACTTTGCGTAGAGAATTTAGAGATGTTATTACTGAAGCTAGGAAAGTTTTTGAGCGTTTTAATATGCTTGGCTCACGTGTAGAGGTCATTGGTACAAACAAGGAAGAAATCAAAGTACCAATACCTTGCAAACTTGTAGGATTGCATGAAGCTTTGGACAAGAATTTTGATTGGATTTGTCCTGAAAACCCTTTCGATGAAAGTAGTGAACCAAAGAGTGTTCATGAGGGATATTCAAAAACTCATTTGGATACAATTCAATTCATTGTTGAAAATACTTCTGCAATTGATCTTAATGCCTCATTTGATATTACTTGATTTCCAATTTCTGCGCCTAGCTCAAAGGCGTTAAAGAAAAGCACTCTTGGGAGATAACCCAATGTTTTCTTTTCAGTACTTTTTCTTTTATTTGAGTCTTGGAAGTTATTACTACTATAATGACCTCACCTTATCATTTTTATTTCGTTGTTGTGCCAAGAAGAACCTCTAATTTGAGGGAGGTAAGATTTGGGGAAGTTGCTGTCGTGAAACAGATTTCGGTGCTGCACCGTAAAAATTCATGAAAATTCGCAGAATACCTTTTTGATCTGCGATTTCTTGTGCATATGCCCCAGGTTATATCCAAACTTTCATTAGTTTTGCATTTTTGATTTGAGAAACACAAGGTCCTCGAAAAAATCGACCTTTGTCAGCTGTTCTGTTTTGACAGATTCTGCCACTATTTGTGTTTGCCTCTCAATCGCTTTCTTTTTTAGTTCTTTTGATCACGGAACTTTTGAGAAAGTTGCTACAGTAGTATATGCTTTATATGTGGTGTATTTGAGTTTGAAACTGAACCAAAAAGGGTTGATCTACTATTATGCTTATGCTAACGTTGCTAATAGAATTGTGTGAAGTTTTGTATGAATGAAGTTTTCAAGTGTAGGGAATGGAGAGTGATGAGATAAGATGAAGTATAGACAAAAGCTCAAGCTTGGGGATGCCCATGTCACCCCAATAAATATCCAAGAGGTACAAGCTTCAAAGCTTGGGGATGCCCCCAAGGCACCCCTTCTTCATTGGCAAAAATCTGGTCACCTTTCAACACACTATATTTTTATTGCTTCATATTTTATGCGTTTTTCTTGGAGCGTCTTTACTTTTGCTTTCAGTTTTCTTTTGTTTTGTTTGCTGCAATAAATGGTTGGACCCCAAAAAATTTCTTTTGGAGAAGATGCACTCCGTTTTTCATTTGCCAAGAACACTCTATTTTTTACTCTTATCGTTCAACGAGTGTTCTCTTTTTCTAGAACTACGTTTAGCTTTCGTTTTCCACCTTGATTTTTGTTCAGATCTTGTTATATCTTTGCATCAAGGTGTATTTAGACCACTGGTCTATGTTGGTTTTTATCAAAAGAGTTGTTTCAAAAAGGTTTGAATGGTGTTGGAAAAGAGAAAAAAGTTTCATGCAAAAAGTGGTACAAAAAGGAGCTTGTTTAGACTGCGGCTTAGACTTTTGCATGCCATGCTTGATGTCGTTTTGATAGTATGCTTAGTAGTTTTTGCTGTAGCATGACTTGTCTCAAATGACTAAGATTGCTTAATGAGCCTTTGAAAAAATCATGCGTTGTTTTTATTATATGGAAGCATTTTTGTGGTTTTCTCCTTGATGCTTTATTTGGGTTGACTTGGCGCATGCTTACAACATGTTTGACTCTAACAAGTCGCCATAAGCCTCTATGATCATTTGGTTTTTGACTTGTGATACCACTTTATGCTTCGGTTTATGATGTTTTGTCGCTATGCATGATTATGGCCATTATCGCTCTCTTAGTTGGTCGCTCCAGTCTTTTGCTAGCCTTCGTTTTGTACTGACTATGAGCTCTACTCGTGCATCCAACTCGCAAAAACCAAGTTATCCCAATGAGTCTGCCATACATACCTATTAGCAATTTGCTATTCCAAGTAAATTTGACTTGCTTTTATCTATCATTCAAATTAAACACTTTTTGGTGTTATGTGAAAATTAGTTAGTAAAGCTCCCACGAACCTGACGGCACACTTTACTTTTCCCGCTTTTAAAATTTTGACATTGTGGCTCTCTTATGTTGATGTTATACTTGCAAGTTGTAAGTTGGAGATTAGCCCAACCATGCCATCATGGGGCAAGCTTTCAACATTGCACTTTCTCTCATTTGAATTGATATCGTGATCTTTTGTTTATGGATACTCGCGATGTGAAATAAGTTGGGATCTTGTGAGATCATGGAGTTTGTATATGTGTTAGAGAAATGCCTGGGTCGCTAATCTAAGCCATGCATCATTCATGGTGGAAATTTATAGCATGCCCATAGTGGACATTTGACAACGCATCTCACAATAAAAAGCTATACCAATGGTAAATAAAAAAGATGCCGAGGTGTTCATTGTCTGTTTGTCTTCTCATTTTGATGTGGGCTTGTTCCATGTCATCAGGCAGGAGGTACCCCGTTGGCGGTTCTCAATGATACGTGTATGATTACAATGAGTAGCATGAGGTTTGGGTATTCGTACTTCACGGGACACGAGGTTTTCAACTTATGATTTGTTAAGCATATGCTTTGTAATTATACTTGCATTAACTTTAACCATTCAAGATGCCTATGATGGGAGCAATGAGAGCTCAAAGCTAGTAAGTATCATAATTTTTGAAGGTTTATAAAACTTGCAATCCCTTCTTCCCTCTGCGAAGGGCCTTTCTTTTACTTTTATGTTGAGTCTCCACCTTCTACCTTTATGCACCATCTAAGAGAGCATAGTTGCCATTCTGAGTTTAATGTGCATAGTCCCAAAGTTTATCATTGATTGATTTATGATTATGGTTTTGCTTGTTCTTAAATTATTTGTATCTAGTCGCCCTCTTAAACTTGAAGGTGTCCTATGCATTTATGTTTTGCTATTCCATGAAGGACAAGCTGAAAACTACTTTGATATGTTTTTCCATATGATTTTAACACACGTTTGACTTTCAATGTTTCATTACTCATGATCTTTTGTTTGTGTTACTTTTTATGTTATAACATGGTTGCTAAGTTTTATTGTCAAGATTATGTCTCTTATGCCCATGTTTTAAGTTCTTTGATCCCAGCACTCAATGCTTTACTTCATTGATCAAGATTGTGATGGTGCAGGTCACCTCAAAAATTATTCTTTTATTATCACTTACCTACTTGAGGACGAGCAGGAGTTAAGCTTGGGGATGCTTGATACGTCTCAAACGTATCTATAATTTTTGATGTTCCATGCTTGTTTATACACCATTTGCTTTGTGTTTTGTTACACTTTGTGGCATTTTTATGCATTTTCCGGAACTAACCTACTAACGAGATGCCACAGTGCCAGTTCCCTATTTTCTACTGTTTTTATGTTTCAGAAAAGCTACAAAGGAAATATTCTCAGAATTGGACGAAACAGAAGCCAAACCTGCTATTTTTCCTGAAGCGTCACGAAGTCCGAAGATGAGATGGAGGGGGGCCAGAGGCGAGGCTCACCCTAGGGTGGCGTGGCCTACCCCTGGCCTGCGCCACCAGGGGGTGAGACCACCTGGTCCACCTCCTGATGCTGCCCTTTCGCCTATATATTCCCCTCGACGGAAAAAACCTAAAGGGCCGATCACTTTTCCTCAAAACATACTGCAAGCCGCCACCGTCATCGACGCGAGATCGGGAGGATCCAGGAGCTCTTTCCGGCACCCTGCCAGAGGCTTTCTCCACCACCATGGTCGCCTCCGGAGTGATGTGTGAATAGTCTACCTTGGACTACGGGTCTATAGCAGTAGCTAGATGGCCGTCTTCTCTGCCATGTGCTTCATGTTTAGATCTTGTGAGCTGCCTATCATGATCAAGATCATCTTTGTGTAATTCTACATGTTGTGTTTGTTGGGATCCGATGAGTATTGGTACTATGTCAAGTTGATGTGCTGAATATTATCTTTATGTTATCTCTATGTTGTTTATGATCTTGCATGCTCTCTGTTGCTAGTAGATATCTTGGCCGAGTAGATGCTAGTGAGTCCAAGAGGGAGTATTTATGCTCGATAGTTGGGTTCATGCCTCTAGTAATCTGGAGGAGTGACAGAAACCTCTAAAGTTGTAGATGTGCTGTTGCCACTAGGGAGAAAACAACATTCTTGTGTCCAAGGACATTTGCATTGTTTACATTACGCACTTTGCTTAAGGCGATAATCTGTTGTTTGCAACTTAATACCCGATGGTTGCTTGGACGACATCCGGAGGGTGGATTATTAGTCATATATGCAGTTGGATTACGATCTATGTATTTTGTCGTAATGCCCAGAGTGAATCTCATAGTGATCCTCATGACATATGTACGTTATCTTTACTCTATCAATTGCCCAACTATAATTTGTTCACCCAGAATGTTGATATTTATCTTATGGAGAGACACCACTAGTGAACTGTGGACCCCAGTCCAATTCCTTTTATATTGCTATTGTCGTTTACTATTTTACTTGCTTATTTACATTCTTGCATACTATTACCTTTTACCACTCGATACACTTAATCCTTTGTTTACAGCAAACCGGTGAGATTGACAACCTCATCGTAAGTTGGGGCAAAGTACTTGGTTGTGTTGTGTGCAGGTTCCACGTTGCTGCTAGGTGAAGAAGCTCTCACGTCAACTACACACCAGTATTTTCTGGTGCCATTGTCCAGAGTCGCGAAGCTAGCAAGCATCACCTTCTGAAGTTTGGCTTTCTCCCACTGGTTCGATAAACCTTGGTTTCACAACTGAGGGAAACTTGCTGATGTGCTCCTCATACCTTCCTCTTGGGGTTCCCAACTGGGTACCTAACATGCACCATCACACCGTGTCGTGGGAATTTAGAGACAGTAGCCATGGGGTGGCTTAACGAAGGGGCTCGACGGTGGTGACGATGGGTCCGGCTCGGGATTGTGCCAACGGAGACACCTTGGTTTACCCAGGTTCAGGGCCCTCCCAGGTGGAGGTAAAGCCCCTACTTCCTGCCTGCTTCGTATTATCTTAGACAGTAGCGATTACAGTGCTCCTCGAGCTGTTCGGGCTAGAGGAGGAAGAAGAATACTGGATCTCCCTAGACTAATGGTCCAGGCCCCCTTATATAGGCGGGGGCCTGGTTACAGGTTAGGTAGCGGTTCGGCCGGCTGCCGGCTCCTTGGCGGCGGCGTCCTTGGCGTGATCCTCTGGCCCTGCTCTGACAAAGGCGCTTTATAAAGCGCCTTTACCCTGGACCGGCATCTGGGAGGCATATCCCCTCCCTTTTGCCTCGGATCCCGTCGTGGGGAAGGGTCTTCGGTCGCTGATTGGCTGAGGCCAGTCGTGGTGCTCGTCACTACCGTCCTTGGCCTCTGTCGCTCTTGTCGGGGCCAGCCCACTTTCGGCGACACAACCGTTGGAGGGCTTTTGTCTTCATCGCCCGGCTCCAGCTTTCCTCGGTGGTGTCGCCAGCCAGCTGCTGGCGCAGCCGGCCCTTCGGACGGAGCCGGTCTTCTCGTCCTAGAGTCGTGAGAACTCCTGGGACGCCAGCCGGCATTTAGCTCGGCCCGTGGCATGCCCCATTAGTCATCCCCATGACACTAGCCCCCGAAACTAGCGAAGTCTCATGGGTTAGCATGGGGCTTTAGCGGGTTCTTCTTCTTGCCGAAGTCTTGCTCATTTTCGTCAAAGTCCCAGGATTCTTGGTCTGATCTAGAGGTTGCTGGTTTCGAGGCCAAGTCACGTGGAACTCCTCCGGCCGTCTCGAGACGTACCGGCTCCAGGCGCAACCCGGCTGGCGGCCACGAGCCAGTGTGCTGCCTCCTTGGAACTTGTACCGCTTCGGGTCTTGCTCCCACGCTGCGGCCGGCGCAGTGTGCCAGTGGCCAGTCTTGTCATTTTGACTTCGGAATCACCACCGTCATAACTTCCCGAGTCATCATGTGGGGTGGACTGGCACACGTCAGCGACGTGTCCCATCGACTCCTCCCACAATCCGCTGCGGCAACCGCAGCGGTTGCACACGATGCGGGGGTGGTTACCGAAACGTCGGGGGGTTATCCCCTTCGCCGCTCTTCTTTAAATGCTGAGCATGCTCGCTGCTGAGGCATCCTCCCACTTCTCCCCTCACCTCGAGCCTCTCCTTTCTGAGCCCAACCCGATAATGTCGTCCCTTAGCAGTTCCGCTGCCAGCGGTGACAAGGTCCCAGAGGGGAGCAAGGAGGAGGTCAAGGCGCCGGAGACGGCACCTTCCACATCTCAGAAACACGGTCGCCCAAAAGGGAGTCGCAACAAGAGTACCTTGGAAGCCCTCGCGGCGAAGGCCGCCGCCGCTGCCTCCACCTCCGTCGCGCCCCAGGCAACCGGGGCTCCCAGCGACGCGGGCGTCCCGGAGAAACGGAAGCCCGGCCGTCCGAAGGGGTGCAGGAGGAAGACCGCTTCCGCGGCGGCTGCTGCTCCTTCGTCGCCCCACCGTCGCAGACGGCCACTGGGCAGCAAGAACAAGAAGGCCCCCGCTGCTTTCGGGGCCACCGCCTCCACTTCCGCGAGGCCCCGAGCAACGGCTTCACCTCCAGTGGAGCCATCACGGCCCTGGCTGGAGAAACTGGCGCTCCAGCCGCCGCCCTACATCTTGGCCGAGGGATGGTCCACCTGCATCATCCCTGTGCTTGCCGATGCCCGGGATCTCCTCCACCTTCCGTCCCAGTTTACGAGCTCGATGGAAGACCAGGAGATGGCTTACGCCAAACTGCGGGAATGCAGCAGCGGCTAGCCCACGTACCGCGTCGAGGTATACTACGACGGCCAGGGGGTGTGCTACTTCCGCGACGGGTGGTCGAAGTTCTTCATCGACTACGGCGTGCATGAGGGTTGGTTCATCCTTCTCACCCACCACGATGGGAAGGAGGATTTCACCATCTGCCTCTTCGATGGCACCCTCTCCGCCCGTGCCTTCGCCGCCCAGCCGTGAAGGGCGAGCCTCGTCGACCTCCAATGCGCACTTCTCCGGGGCGAAGTCCATGCGGCGCTCGCGTCGGGCCGAGGAAGGCGAGCATCCCCCGGGCTAGGAGTACTTGGCACTCTTAGGGTAGCGATTTAGGAAGCTTTTGTAATCATCAAACTTTCGCTTAATGAAAACTTATCTTTCTTCATTTGCTGTGTGAATGTTCTTGTGCTTGTATCGCCGCGCTGCGATGATTCCCCGACTAGGATTCTTCCTTGGATAGAGCCGCTGTCGTGCGAATCCGTAGGTAGGGACCGCGATGGTCATTGGCTTGCACAGACGCTTCGGGCGAGATCCTCCGACCTCAGCGCGAAAGGAGCAGTGCTTCTGCTGGCCGGCTCTAGGAGGGACGGATTAGTTCCGGCTTGGCGGGGTCGGAGTGGAAGCTGAGTCCAGTACCGGCTCGAGCGGGGCTGGAGCCGGTACGTCTCCCTTCCCAGGCCTTCGCACGTCCCTTGCTGCGGTTGGAGTAGATCTCCCAGTTTCTGGCTCTAGCCATTACTTTGTGTAACATCCCAGCATTTAGGACTAAACGAAGGGTAGAACTAGGACCTTTGTGCATTCATGCATCTAAAATCCGAGTAAAATTTTCGCCAATTCAAAAACCTGAGACAGCAAAGCTTCTATCTAATCACCTTTAGAGTTAGAGGTTATTAGAATGTTAAGGGCATTGCTATGATCTCTTGATGATGTTGTTTAAGTGATTTTGGAATTTAAAATGATTGTTGAATTATCTCAAATTTGAATATTTAATTATTAATGAAGAAATAATTCAAATATGTATTAATTGAATAAAAGTAATGGAATTAGAATATAAATCAAGCAGAAATATTATTTTATTGATATTACACATTAATACAATGTCTTTACATCTTTATATAAACTGAAAAGAAGATTACATCAGTGATAAATAAACGAAACCTAAAACTAAACTAACTACAATAGCCTTCATGACCTTCATCTTGATAATATAACCTGCAAAAGAAACAAGAAACAAGAAAAGGTAAAGTGTTAGGATTAGTACTCTCAGACTAGGGCAAATATTTTGCCATTGCATCATTGAGTATATTGCTCAAGTGTAGCATCTGTTCTTTTAAGTCACTGGGGTACAAAACAATTGAGCACATAGCAGTTTCACAGCACGGCTAGGTGAGGATGAGATCAAACTGAGTGAAGGATACAAGCACACAGCTCACAAGTAGCATAATCATAGAACTAGGAGGGTGGTGCTGGCAGCACCACAGTAGCTTACAAACCAAGCTGCCGGCTAGATGAGCATCACCAGGAGAAGCAGCTCCCGTTCGAAACAACAGGGAACCAATACCAAGAACACCACAGTTCTTTCACAGCACCACAAACATATTTGAAACAATCAGCAAACACCATGGAGTCCAACTGAAGCTCAAGACCAAGCCCAGGAGGAGAAGGACAGGGGATCAGCAGCAAGTCCAGGAGGAGAAGGACAAGCCAGGAGCTGAACCAGGAGGAGAAGGCAAGCTAGAAGCAAGCCATCGCCATCAGCAAGCAACAGTAGCAGAGAACAACACTATCACTGCACAACTACAGGCACCAGGTAGATTTGACAACCTTACAGCACCACATGGTTGAGCATGGGTATTATATCGAAAAACCCTCAGTTTGGCAAAGTGTTGCTTTGCCAAGCTCATCATAGGGAATCATGTTAAAAGCCAAATAAACACACGTCAGAGTATCAGCCTCAGTATACACTTCATTGGCAAATCTTAGAAGTCATAGCTTCACAGAGCAGCTTGTGTTGGGCACATGTCCTGTTGGACATGCACCTCAAACACACAAGACTTGCTATCAGCATCACACAAGCAAGCAGTGGGCACACAAGCATGCAAGGCACCTCACTACCTATCACTAGCCTCAGACCAACATCATAGGCTTAAATCAAATGGGCAAGTTTCACCATTAATTGACCACAGAAGATAGTTGCTGGGCACAGGATCAGAAGATCTTGCACCTCAACACAACTAGCATGATAATTGACAGCTAGGTCAGTAGACAGCAGCAAAATCATTTCCCTAGTTATATAGAACTAGGAATCATATTTTTGCTCAAGCTAATTTCACAGAAGCTTGCAACACAGCAAGACATACTATCACTTGGTTATCATGGATAAACAAGTGACAGAAGCAAGCACAGCAACCCATTCATCACAGGACCAGACATAGTGTATAACTGAATCTAGGAATTCAGTAAGTAACCATCAGTACTAAGATACCAAAAATCACAGGATGATAACCTAGCATAGCATGGCTCAGAAGTTAACTGAAGGCTTGCAACAGGGCAAGGTTCAGAACAACATTTCTGTCAGAGAAATGTTCTGACAGAGTAGTGAACACAACTAGATCATCCCAGAGCAAGCAACTTACCACTGACTAGGAACCACTTAATCAAGCTAGCTTCAGCTAACAGCATCACAGACCAAGGTCTGTGAGCTTAGCTCACTGATCTTGACCAATTGGTCAGAAACCGTGGCCAGGGAGAGGAGTAGAGGATTGGAGAGGAGAAGGAGTGCTCACCAATCGCCCAGGTGCTCGTCTGGATGGCATGGCAGGGCAGGGGCTGCCTGGGGAAGTCTTCATCAAGCCCACACCGGGAGCATCACACCTTGATGCTTCAACCGGCGAGCACCCGTGAGACACAAGCACCAGAGCAAGCTCAGCAGCCTCAGCAAGCCCCAGCATGGTGAGGTTTTGGGCTCGGTGGGAATAGGGAGGCAGAAGCCCGAGCGGAGTCAAGCCTTGGATCTCTTCGGTGAGGAGGCAGCCGGCAAATCTGCTCGGCGGAGGCGAGAGAGGGTCGAGAGGGAAGCATTTTGCCCTAGGTGGCGGCGGCGGAACTCGCCGGAGTCGGCCAGAATTGCCAGGCGACGGCGGTGGCGATTTAGGGTTCACCGGAGAGAGTCGAGAGGAGAGGGGTGCGAGGGCGAGGCAGGTCTGGGTTGGTTTAACCGACCCAGGTCCTGGCCGGTTGGGTTAGACCCAGCCGGGTTGGTTGGGCCAGGCCAATGGGCCAAAGCCCATTTACAAATCAAACTCAGTTTTAAAATTTGAAATTCTGTTTTTCCTTTTTGAATTAATTCAAATCTTAAATTAAACCAATCCTGTTTAATTTCACTTTATAAAATAATCTCCTCATCTTTAATGAATAGATTAGTTGATTATAATTATATTCCTTAATCAATTTTTATTATTAATTCTAATATTGAAATCTTTTATATTCCCTTCTCAAAAATCTTTATTTTTAATCAAAATAAAACTTAAGTCTTTTTCTTTATTAAACCAATTCTTTTTCTTTTCAAATAACACCAACAAAAGATTTTAATCTCAACATTTAATTTCAAACTCTTATTATTTATTCAATATCAAATTTAGGGTAAAACACACAAATAGCACTTTGTGTTTTATTAAAACACTTAAACCCTAACAAGTCTTGGGTAAAACACACAAATAAGAAAACAAAGTCCATGAATCACCATGCATTGCATATCATTGCACATAGCATCCATTTGTTTCTTGAAACATTGTCCTTACCGGACAATGATTGGATTTTTGTAGAACAAGGAGATCAGGAGTATCACCAAGTATCCGACTCCATTACCTCTCTGTCACAAGGCAAGTTTATCTTGCTCATATCTCTTGATTGCACTGGTTTTGAAACTTCTTGCAAAGTGATGACTTCAAACTCTAACATTTCAAAAGGGATGGAAAACCTATTTTCATAAGTAATATGACTAGAGGTTATCGATCAGTGGTGATAACCTAGGAAGGCTGGCAGGTGGAACCACGGTAAGGTT
Source organism: Dactylis glomerata (assembly GCA_007115705.1). Taxonomy (NCBI): domain Eukaryota; kingdom Viridiplantae; phylum Streptophyta; class Magnoliopsida; order Poales; family Poaceae; genus Dactylis; species Dactylis glomerata. The sequence goes on from QXEO01000073.1 coordinate 664,490, forward strand.
GTGGTGGTGGAGGTTCCACTTGCACGGGAAAGTAAACCTAGGATTAACTACCAATGCCACAGTTATTCTAGCGCCGTAAAAACCATGTCGTCCAAGAGACTTGGAATGGGATGGGAAAGTCAGCTGTATCTTCTCTCGTTCGCATGTCAACGGGCAGCCAGTTGCCGGTCGCGGTAGATCTTGCGAGACTACTTGCACATGGGTGGGACACCTCAGTTCTCACGGCACTGGTGTCTATGATGGTCCGCAAGAGGCGCCTAGGTACTTCATCGTTGGGGGTGAATATCAGGGGCATAACCTGCTATGCGTGAATTGGGTGGGCATGCGTTGTGCAGAGAAGACAGTGATTGGCTTGGATCAATGACTGGGCCCCACACCATGGAAGTGTGGACGGGAATGTACGCCCGGTTGTGCAGCAAGGCTTTGATCTCTTTTGGAAGGACACACCTCTGCAGAGTGTAAAATGATGTGACATGTTACCCCTTGTTCCGGGAAGGAGCTGCGAACGCCGCAGGAATGGTGCTCTCAAGGCACTACTACCTGTGTTGGCTGTTGGGCATAGTTTTCTAAAGTAAAAGCAATCTTTCAAGAAAAACTTGATAAAACCTTGCATAGGCCTACGACTCTTTTGGGTCTGTGGCTGTAGATAGTGCATATCACACAACTTATTTCTAAAGAAACTTGTTGGGTAACGCTCGTTACTCACCCCAATCTCTTAAACCCTTGCTAGACTGTGAAGAGCTCGACGAAGCCACTCTGAACACAATCGAAGGCCAGCAGGACATCTTCTACAAGGAGCCAGATCTCTCTCGCGGCATCGAAGGCGTGGATTACTTCATTCGCTATGGAGCATCCTCCGGCGAGGAGTCAGAGTGAAGGAGTACTAACCAATAGGGTAGTATTGTAGCCAAGGAACCGAGCAACTGTAGAATATGAATAAGTTATTGAGTTCTTCTCATGTTTAATTATTTGAAGCTTTCCAGTTGTTGTAAACACTAAGCACTTGAGGTGTTCTCTTATGGGGAGCATGTCGTTATCATCACGCTTTGGTTTGTATTAATATGTTGATCAGTTTGTATTTGGGCCCGCAATGTTTCTGTTGTACCATTCTGAGGGATGTAATATTTGTGGAGGCTTGTTCCACAAGTGTTATATCAACGACTTGCATACTACAACATGCAGTGGTATGCTGGGTCACCGCAGCTGGTATCAGAGCAATTGCTTTGACCTTAGGTTGGAAACCTAGTAAAGGGATAGAACCTGTAGGAGTCTAGTAGCAACGGTAAAGAGTTCTCTAAATCTATGATGGTTATTCACTTGAGAATAACATAGTCATATTTTTAGTGTTACAATTCTTTATTATGATGCATCATACTAATTCTATATTCTATTCTTGTACAGCTAAGCATGGCATCGAGAACCCCCGAGCGTACTATTTGGTCACAGAGGAAGACTCTGGAAGATTATGAGGGAACCTTGACTGAGCAGTTAGGATCGTTACTACGGGCTTTTGGACTTAACACCGACATCCCTGTTAAGACTTATTCTTACAAGGATGACGGGACTACAGTCAAGTACCGTGTGGTTATTATGCTACCTGACGGACTGGTACCTAGTACAGTTCAGCCTTCCGGAGAAGGAAGAGGCGAGACTGCAGCTTATCACGAGGCGGTAGTTCGAGCTATTGCTACTATTAGAGAGTATAGAGCAGTGGAGCTAGTTGACACTACTTTTGCCGCTATTCCCCATGACGCACTGATGGATAAGCCGGGAATGGATCATGATGTTCTGGTGAAGAAGAAGCCAAAGTTTGCAGCCAGACTTCTTGATAGGTATAGAAAGATGGTGGGATCACTGTATAACACCCACCAGGTCATTGTTGAGGACAAGACTAAGATGCTAGAAGATCTCACTGATGCTACTCGGAGGCAGGAGTGAGCTCATATGACTAGACAGGAGTCTGAGGGCTCACACTACTCACCGGAGGTGAGGGCTCACAGTTACCCGACACAGCCTGGACCTTCCAGGTATTCACTCACTCCAGAGCCTGTACATTACCCAGTTATCACTTCTAGTATGGAGGCGCAATAGGGTCTCAAGGGGGTCTCGGAGTCTGAGCTTCCCATTGAGAACTCTAATGGGTGGAGGTTTGACTGGCTGGGAGACGGCCAGCAGTACACTAGCTCATATGGAGGGACAGCTCACGCAGCAGGAGGAGGCGATGCTGTAGTCACTCCTGTTGTATCTGTTGAGGAGGAGGACCCTATGGAGGTCCAGTTTGAGAGTCAGGAGTCAGTTACGACACCTATGTAGCAGGATGTACCGTTTGACCACAACTACTGCACAGAGAGTGTGTGTTTCGGAGAGGCGGAGCCCTTTCCTACGATGACTGCTCACGAGACCAGTGTGTACTTCGAGAGTTACCTTGGATTGAACGGACTCATGTTGAGTGATACTTCAGCTATGGACACATCCGACTCGGATTATGTTCCGGGCGGGAGGCCGTTCGTTCCAGAGGTAGTGCGCCGGACTACACGCCAACATGGGTGGACTTCGGGCATGTACTATGAGCTGTGAGACTAGGACAGGATGTCAAGACCAAGTCCGAAGCGTAGTTGCATCTGTGAATGCAATTAGTGCTAGTAGTATGTTGTAATAATAAGTGAGATGGTAGAACTATCCCGTCTCGATCTATGAGTGTACTCTACGTGTGAGAGTACGTGTTGTAATAATGACCTTGTACCGGTTTTGTATGAGATGTATAATATGTACCTTGTATTTGGTTTTCTTGCGATCTTCCATTTGGAGTTGGATTTCTGTTTTCCATTGTGTGACTAGTTCTGGGCATGGAGTGAAGCTCAGAAAGCATGGGCATGGTGTAATTATGAGATCTTCGCTTTATGTTGCAGGACTAGAGGGGCTATGGATACGGGTTTAGCTGCCGATGTGGAGGAGCAACGCTTGGCTCAAGAAGCTCAAACGAAGGCAATGAATGACCAGCAGGCAGAAATGGAAGCGAAAGCGAAGGCTGATCAAGAAGCTCAAGCTAATTTACCACCACCACCATTCAGGCCTTTGGCGGAGCAAAGCTTTATGCAGTATATGCAGTTCATGCAAGAAACACAGAACAAGTTTATGCAAGAGCTCATGGGGCAGGTTGGAGCCGGAAGGGTTCAGGAAGCAAAAGGGGTAAGTCTTTCCGACTTCCTCAATGCAAAACCACTTCCCTTTGCTTCCGCAGTTGAACCAATGGATGCGGAAGATTGGCTTATGGACACCGAGAGAAAATTGAAGGCTGTGGGAGCCAATGACGAGGAGAAGGTTCGTTATGCTGTACACCTTCTATCTGGACCAGCCGCAGCATGGTGGGACAATGAAGTGACACTTCAACTTCCCGAGAAGGTATTCTCTTGGGAAGAGTTCAAAGAAAAATTCCGTACCTTTCATGTGCCAGAAAGTGTGGTTGAGCTCAAAAGGAGGGAATTTGAAGACCTCAAGCAGGGGAGTGCAACAATGATGGCTTACATCAAGGAGTTCACAAGACTATCTCGTTACGCAAGTGACGAGGTGAGTACTGACAGCAAGAGGGTGAAAAGGTTCCTCAGGGGACTGGATCCATACGCGGCGATGCAGATGAAGTTGACTAAGCTGCGTAACTTCCAAGAATTGATGGATACAACCATTACCTGGGAGAATGATTATAAGTTGGTTCAGATGAGCCGACTGAAGAGGGCCAAGACGGAGGCCAAGAGCGTTCAACCAACCCGAAGTACTCCAAACCTGAGTTTTAAACCTAGGGTAAGAACAGGAGGAGCTCCACCCAATCGTAAGGTATTCACACCAAAAGGTCAGATCCTCTGTCACAAGTGTGGACTCCCAGGTCACATTCAGAGTGAATGCAGAAAGCCGAGTATTATCTATTATGCTTGCAGAAAGGAAGGGCACATTCATCCAGATTGTCCAAATAAACCAGCTGGTGGATGGCCGGATAACCGGGGAAGCAAGTCTGGAGGAGGTGGTCGACCTGCATCTGGAGGTGGCAGTAGCAGCAAGAATGGGAACAGAAAAAGAGGCCGGAACTTTGGGCGGCTGAATTGCACATCTCTGGAGGAAGCTAACAATTCAAAAATGGCGGTCATAGGTACGCTTAGCATCCTTACTCATCCTGGCAAAGTTCTTTTTGATACCGGTGCCACTACATCATTCATTTCCAAAGATTTTGTTGATAAATATGGGTTAAGGTGTCAGGTGATAGCTCATCCTATGACTGTTGTGACGGCCAGGGGTAAACTTTTAGTATCCCAATTCAAACCAGACCAGGTCATTACGATCTGTGACTATCCTTACTTTGCCGATCTCTATGTTCTCCCACTTAAAAACATTGAAGTTGTTCTGGGAATGGATTGGATGTCCGATCATGGAGCACACATTGATTGTGAAGAGAAGACTGTGTCAATCTGGAAGCCTGGAGGTGGAAGGATCACTTATCAAGCAGATAAGCATACCCGTGTGGAGATTGGAATTCAACTCAATTTACTGAAAGAGGCTAAGTTAGAAGATATTCCAGTGGTTAAGGAGTTCATGGATGTATTTCCCCAAGGATTACTGGGAATGCCACCGGATCGAGAAATAGAATTCACTATTGATCTGAAGCCAGGCACAACACCAATTTCACAAGCACCCTATAAAATGGGTCCTAAAGAGTTGAAAGAACTAAAAGAGCAGTTAGATGAGTTGGAAAGTAAGGGATTCATCCAGGAAAGTATATCACCTTGGGGTTCGGCAGTCATATTTGTTGATAAAAGAGATGGAGGCAGAAGAATGTGTGGGGATTTTAGGAATCTGAACAATGTCACCATCAAGAACAAGTATCCTTTGCCAAGAATTCAAGATCTATTTGATCAAGTTCATGGAGCTGGGGTTTTCTCAAAAATTGATCTGAGATCTGGTTATCATCAAATCAAGATCAAACCAGAAGATGTACCAAAGACTGCATTTGTCTCAAGGTATGGTCATCATGAATACTTTGTTGTTCCTTTTGGTTTGACCAATGCTCCAGCAATTTTCATGAATTTGATGAACAAGATTTTCATGCCATATCTGGACAAGTTTGTGATAGTGTTTATCGATGACATTTTGATTTACTCCAAGAATAAAGAGGATCATGCTAAACATCTCAGGATAGCATTGCAAGTGTTAAGGGAACATCAGCTGTATGCTAAATTCAGCAAGTGTGAATTTTGGCTGGATCAAGTAGAATTCCTTGGTCATGTAATTAGCAAGGAAGGGATTGCCGTGAATCCAAGCAAGGTTCAGTCAGTTTTGGATTGGCAAGCACCAACCAATGTGAAGGAGATTAGAGGTTTTCTAGGAATGGCCGGATACTATCGGAGATTCATTGAAGGATTTTCAAAGATAGCTGGGCCGATGACAAAGTTGTTAAGGAAAAACACTCCATTTGAGTGGTCTGAGAAATGTGAAGAGAGATTTCAAGAGCTGAAAAAGAAAATCACAACAGCACCTATCCTAGCAGTACCAGAAACTAGAAAGGATTACACAGTTTACTGTGATGCATCCAAGAATGGATTGGGCTGTGTTTTGATGCAAGACCGAAAGGTAATTGCTTATGGTTCAAGACAACTCAAGCCACATGAAGTCAATTACCCAACACATGACCTAGAATTGGCAGCAGTTGTGTTTGCTCTCAAGCAATGGAGGCAATTTCTCTATGGAGCCAAATGTGAGCTTTACACCGATCACAAGAGCCTTAAATACTTCTTTACTCAGAAAGAGTTGAACATGAGGCAGAAAAGATGGTTAGAGTTGATCAAGGATTATGATCTTACTATCAATTATACTCCTGGAAAGGCTAATGTGGTAGCTGATGCATTAAGCTGGAAGAGTACAAAAACACAGTTGATGGATAGAGAACTTCCGGAGGAATTGCTTAAGGACCTGGAAAGACTAGAAATACAGTGTCTAGAGGTCAAATCTTTGGGGAGTATTCACACTATAAGAGTGATGGAGGAAAGACAAAGTGACTTGAAATACACTATATTTAGAAGACAAGATGAAGATCCTTTCATCGCTAAAGAAATCCGTAGGATTGAAGAGGGTAGACCATCTGAATTCCGTCTAGGTGATTTCAATTCACTCTGGTTCCAAAACAGAATTTGTTTGCCAGATATACCGGAGATCAAAGGACTGATTCTTAAAGAGGCTGATGAGACACCATATTCAATACATCCGGGAAGTACGAAGATGTACATGGATCTCAAGCAGTTATTTTGGTAGAATAACATGAAGTGGGATATAGCCAAGTATGTGGCTGAATGCCACACTTGTCAGAGAGTTAAGGCAGAACATCAAAGTCCAGCAGGGTTACTTCAACCTTTGGACATTCCAGAGTGGAAATGGGAGGAAATCGGAATGGACTTTATTACCGGTTTACCTTTAACCAAGAGACACAAGGATATGATATGGGTGATAGTTGATAGACTCACCAAAAGTGCACATTTCTTGGCTGTGAATCAGAAAGATAGTGCAGAAAAGCTGGTAGAAATCTATGTTAGAGAAATCGTCAGCAAGCATGGGGTACCCAAGAAGATCGTCTCTGATAGAGGGTCTGTTTTTACATCAACATTCTGGAGAGATCTTCATACAGCACTGGGATCACAGCTGGATTTCAGTACTGCTTATCATCCTCAAACTGGTGGACAAACAGAAAGAACAAATCAATCTTGGAGGATATGCTACGTGCATGTGCTCTAGATTTTGGAGGTTCGTGGGATGAGCACTTACCGTTAGCAGAATTTTCTTACAACAACAGCTATCAAAGTAGCTTGAAAGCAGCACCATTTGAAGTACTATACGAACATAAGTGCAGATCTCCAATATGTTGGTTTGAGCCTGGAGGCAACCATGAATTTGAAACTAATTTCATCCAAGAGAAGCAAGGCATCATCGATACCATCCGTGACCGTTTGAAGATAGCTCAGAGTCGACAAAAGAGTTATGCAGATCAGAAGAGGCGGACATGGGAACCCAAAGTAGGAGATTTGGTCTATTTGAAAGTTAGTCCTATGAAAGGAATCAAGAGGTTCGGTATTAAAGGGAAGTTAAGCCCAAGATATATTGGACCATTCAAGATTCTGAGTCAAAACCGAAGTGTTGCTTTTGAATTGGAGCTTCCAGCAAAATTGAAGCAAGTTCACAATGTTTTCCATGTTTCTCAACTTCAGAAGTGTCTGAAGGCACCTGAAGACTCTATTACTCATGATGACCTAGATCTTCAAGCAGACTTGACTTATGAGGAGAAGCCAATAAAGATCTTAGAAGAGAATTGGAAGAGGCTTTGGAACCATGCCATTAAGTTCTTCAAAGTGCAATGGAAACATCACTCTGAACGGGAAGCAATTTGGGAAAAATAAGAGGATTTGAGACAAGCATACCTAGAACTCTTTAGGTACACAAAGTTTTAACTTCGGGACGAAGTTCTGATAAGGGGGGAAGACTGTAACATCCCAGCATTTAGGACTAAACGAAGGGTAGAACTAGGACCTTTGTGCATTCATGCATCTAAAATCCGAGTAATTTTTTTGCCAATTCAAAAACCTGAGAGAGCAAAGCTTCTATCTAATCACCTTTAGAGTTAGAGGTTATTAGAATGTTAAGGGCATTGCTATGATCTCTTGATGATGTTGTTTAAGTGATTTTGGAATTTAAAATGATTGTTGAATTATCTCAAATTTGAATATTTAATTATTAATGAAGAAGTAATTCAAATATGTATTAATTGAATAAAAGTAATGGAATTAGAATATAAATCAAGCAGAAATATTATTTTATTGATATTACACATTAATACAATGTCTTTACATCTTTATATAAACTAAAAATAAGATTACATTAGTGATAAATAAAAGAAACCTAAAACTAAACTAACTACAATAGCCTTCATGATCTTCATCTTGATAATATAACCTGCAAAAGAAACAAGAAACAAGAAAAGGTAAAGTGTTAGGATTAGTACTCTCAGACTAGGGCAAATATTTTGCCATTGCATCATTGAGTATATTGCTCAAGTGTAGCATCTGTTCTTTTAAGTCACTGGGGTACAAAACAATTGAGCACATAGCAGTTTCACAGCATGGCCAGGTGAGGATGAGATCAAACTGAGTGAAGTATACAAGCACACAACTCACAAGTAGCTTAGTCACAGAACTAGGAGGGTGGTGCTGGCAGCACCACAGTAGCTTACAAACCAAGCTGCCGGCTAGATGAGCATCACCAGGAGAAGCAGCTCCCATTCGAAACAACAGGGAACCAATACCAAGAACACCACAGTTCTTTCACAGCACCACAAACATATTTGAAACAATCAGCAAACACCATGGAGTCCAACTGAAGCTCAAGACCAAGCCCAGGAGGAGAAGGATAGGGGATCAGCAGCAAGTCCAGGAGGAGAAGGACAAGCCAGGAGCTGAACCAGGAGGAGAAGGCAAGCTAGAAGCAAGCCATCGCCATCAGCAAGCAACAGTAGCAGAGAACAACACTATCACTGCACAACTACAGGCACCAGGTAGATTTGACAACCTTACAGCACCACATGGTTGAGCATGGGTATTATATCGAAAAACCCTTAGTTTGGCAAAGTGTTGCTTTGCCAAGCTCATCATAGGGAATCATGTTAAAAGCCAAATAAACACACGTCAGAGTATCAGCCTCAGTATACACTTCATTGGCAAATCTTAGAAGTCATAGCTTCACAGAGCAGCTTGTGCTGGGCACATGTCCTATTGGACATGCACCTCAAACACACAAGACTTGCTATCAGCATCACACAAGCAAGCAGTGGGCACACAAGCATGCAAGGCACCTCACTACCTATCACTAGCCTCAGACCAACATCATAGGCTTAAATCAAATGGGCAAGTTTCACCATTAATTGACCACAGAAGATAGTTGCTGGGCACAGGATCAGAAGATCTTGCACCTCAACACAACTAGCATGATAATTGATAGCTAGGTCAGTAGACAGCAGCAAAATCATTTCCCTAGTTATATAGAACTAGGAATCATATTTTTGCTCAAGCTAATTTCACAGAAGCTTGCAACACAGCAAGACATACTATCACTTGGTTGTCATGGATAAACAAGTGACAGAAGCAAGCACAGCAACCCATTCATCACAGGACCAGACATAGTGTATAACTGAATCTAGGAATTCAGTAAGTAACCATCAGTACTGAGATACCAAAAATCACAGGATGATAACCTAGCATAGCATGGCTCAGAAGTTAACTGAAGGCTTGCAACAGGGCAAGGTTCAGAACAACATTTCTGTCAGAGAAATGTTCTGACAGAGTAGTGAACACAACTAGATCATCCCAGAGCAAGCAACTTACCACTAACTAGGAACCACTCAATCAAGCTAGATTCAGCTAACAGCATCACAGACCAAGGTCTGTGAGCTTAGCTCACTAATCTTGACCAATTGGTCAGAGACCGTGGCCAGGGAGAGGAGTAGAGGATTGGAGAGGAGAAGGAGTGCTCACCAATCGCCCAGGTCCTCGTCTGGATGGCATGGCAGGGCAGGGCCTGCGCGGCCAGCTAGAGGCTGCCTGGGGAAGTCTTCATCAAGCCCACACCGGGAGCATCACACCTTGACGCTTCAACCGGCGAGCACCCGTGAGACACAAGCACCAGAGCAAGCTCAGCAGCCTCAGCAAGCCCCAGTATGGCGAGGTTTTGGGCTCGGTGGCAACAGGGAGGCAGAAGCCCGAGCGGAGTCAAGCCTCGGATCTCTTCGGTGAGGAGGCGGCCGGCAAATCTGCTCGGCGGAGGTGAGAGAGGGTCGAGAGGGGAGCGTTTTGCCCTAGGTGGCGGTGGCGGAACTCGCCGGAGTCGGCCAGAATCGCTAGGCGACGGCGGTGGCGATTTAGGGTTTGCTGGAGAGAGTCGAGAGGAGAGGGGTGCGAGGGCGAGGCTGGTCTGGGTCGGTTTGACCGACCCAGGTCCTGGCCGGTTGGGTTAGACCCAGTCGGGTTGGTTGGGCCAGGCCAATGGGCCAAAGCCCATTTACAAATCAAACTCAGTTTTAAAATTTGAAATTCTGTTTTTTCCTTTTTGAATTAATTCAAATCTAAAATTAAACCAATCCTATTTAATTTAACTTTATAAAATAATCTCCTCATCTTTAATGAATAGATTAGTTGATTATAATTATATTCCTTAATCAATTTTATTATTAATTCTAATATTGAAATCTTTTATATTCCCTTCTCAAAAATCTTTATTTTTAATCAAAATAAAACTTAAGTCTTTTTCTTTATTAAACCAATTCTTTTTCTTTTCAAATAACACCAACAAAAGATTTTAATAAAGCAAAAACACTTGGATAACTTTTCTAGTTGGATCACTTCCCTCCCTTAGGATTAGGTAGGTTTTCTCTCTCCCTTTTGCTCCTGTACATTTTAGATGTAAATACCCTATGCTTTACTTTTTAATAAATTGCTGTGGGGCAGTTGCCTCACAGTCTTAGGTTCAAAAAAAAAGATTTTAATCTCAACATTTAATTTCAAACTCTTATTATTTATTCAATATCAAATTTAGGGTAAAACACACAAATAGCACTTTGTGTTTTATTAAAACACTTAAACCCTAACAAGTCTTGGGTAAAACACACAAATAAGAAAACAGAGTCCACATAGCATCCATTTGTTTCTTGAAACATTTCCTTACCGGACAATGATTGGATTTTTGTAGAACAAGGAGATCAGGAGTATCACCAAGTATCCGACTCCATTACCTCTCTGTCACAAGGCAAGTTTATCTTGCTCATATCTCTTGATTGCACTGGTTTTGAAACTTCTTGCAAAGTGATGACTTCAAACTCTAACATTTCAAAAGGGATGGAAAAACTATTTTCATAAGTAATATGACTAGAGGTTATCGATCAGTGGTGATAACCTAGGAAGGCTGGCAGGTGGATCCACGGTAAGGTTGTGGTGGTGGAGGTTCCACTTGCATGGGAAAGTAAACCTAGGATTAACTACCAATGCCACAGTTATTCTAGCGCCGTAAAGACCGTGTCGTCCAAGAGACTTGGAATGGGACGGGAAAGTCAGCTGTATCTTCTCTCGTTCGTATGTCAATGGGCAGCCAGTTGCCAGTCGCGGTAGATCTTGCGGGACTACTTGCACATGGGTGGGACACCTCAGTTCTCACGGCACAGGTGTCTATGATGGTCCACAAGAGGCGCCTAGGTACTTCATCGTTGGGGGTGAATATCAGGGGCATAACCTGCTATGCATGAATTGGGTGGGCATGCGTTGTGCGGAGAAGGCAGTGATTGGCTTGGATCAATAACTGGACCCCACACCATGGAAGTGTGGACGGGAATGTACGCCCGGTTGTGCAGCAAGGCTTTGATCTCTTTTGGAAGGACACACCTCTGCAGAGTGTAAAATGATGTGACATGTTACCCCTTGTTCCGGGAAGGAACTGCGAACGCCGCAGGAAAGGTGCTCTCAAGGCACTACTACCTGTGTTGGCTGTTGGGCATAGTTTTCTAAAGTAAAAGCAATCTTTCAACAAAAACTTGATAAAACCTTGCATAGGCCTACGACTCTTTTGGGTCTGTGGCTGTAGATAGTGCATATCACACAACTTCTTTCTAAAGAAACTTGCTGGGTAACGCTCGTTACTCACCCCAATCTCTTAAACCCTTGCTAGACTGTGAAGAGCTCGATGAAGCCACTCTGAACACAATCAAAGGCCAGCAGGACATCTTCTATGAGGAGCCAGATCTCTCTCGCGGCGTCGAAGGCGTGGATTACTTCATTCACTACGGAGCATCCTCCGGCGAGGAGTTAGAGTGAAGGAGTACTAACCAATAGGGTAGTATTGTAGCCAAGGAACCGAGCAACTGTAGAATATGAATAAGTTGTTGAGTTCTTCTCATGTTTAATTATTTGAAGCTTTCCAGTTGTTGTAAACACTAAGCACTTGAGGTGTTCTCTTATGGGGAGCATGTCGTTATCATCACGCTTTGGTTTGTAGTAATATGTTGATCAGTTTGTCTTTCGGCCCGCAATGTTTCTGTTGTACCATTCTGAGGGATGTAATATTTGTGGAGGCTTGTTCCGCAAGTGTTATATCAACGACTTGCATACTACAACATGCAGTGGTATGCTGGGTCACCGCACTTTGCGAGTGTTAGGTTTCGATTTCGTCGCTCGTTTGCTGATCATGTCGCAGCGCCAGCTGATCGGACAGCCGGCGAGGTACTGGAGCTGGCTCACTTCTGAGGGCCAATTCCCTTTCCCCCTAGCCCCCGAGTTTTGGGGTAGCTGGACTGACAGCTGGCTCGAAACTAACCTTTCGTGTACGGTGCCAACACCGGGCGAGGAAGCTCGAGCTTCGAACCTCTTTGGTGTGGCTACTCAGCCCAGACGTCGAGAGACTGTGGTCGTCAACCATTCGCTGGCTTGCCTTTGTCCGGTTCCCTCAACTTTTTCCTTAATCTTCCCACCCTTCGGCCCTTCTACCCCCAACCGGCAGCCTGGTGCCGGTTGGTCTCCCTTGGGCCGGCAGCCGAATGCCGGCCTAGGGTGGGAGCGTGCCGCGGAGTGGGAAGTAGTACTTCGGTCTATCGGGCCCCCGACTCGTGCTAGCCAACGCTTAGTTAGCAAACACTGCCCCTGACGTCTGGTTGAGCGATTTTTCTATCGTTTATGGTTCTGCTCTGCGGCTTTCCTTCGTATGTGGCCTGCCGGCTCCTATCCGTCCGGCTGTGCGGAGCCGGAAGGTGGAGGTTGGGCTCGAGACCTTCTTCATACGTAGTACTCATCCGGCTGACGAGAAATCGTTCGCTTTTTAGGGCTGCCGGCTATGGCTCGGTGCCCGGAGCCGGCTGCCGGTCAAGTGAATAACGCAGGAAGCAAAACATACACGAAGTGTTTTCCTTAGAGCCGGCCGTAACTAGCCGCTCTGTTTTCCTTTATTCATTGACAAGTTTTTCGGGGTACAAGTTTTTGCCTTAGCAGAAGAAAGGTCTTAGGAGACTAACATTCCAGGGACGCTTCGTCTCCTTGTCAGTGTTATCTGCCTTGTTCTTTCTGGGCTCTTGTGCGTCGATGAGGTAATATGCCCCATTGCCCAGCACCCGGCTAACAATGAACGGTCCCTCCCAGGGAGGAGATAGCTTGTGCATGCCCTTAGTGCTTTGGACCAGCCGGAGTACGAGATCTCCGTCGCGAAAACGCGAGCGGGCGAATTTTCCGGCTGTGGTATCGTCGCAGCTGCTGCTGATAGAGCGCTGATCTGGCCAGAGCCTGCTCTCGTGCCTCCTTGAGGAGGTCAACGCCATCTTTGCGAGCTTCTTTTGCTTGCTTCTCCGTGTACTGGACAATTCTGGGTGCATAGAACTCGATGTCCGTGGGCAACACCACTTCTGCTCCATAGACCAGGAAAAAAGTTGTGAAGCCAACAGAGCGATTTGGAGTGGTGCGCAGGCTCCAAAGCACTGAGGGTAGCTCCTCGACCCAATAGCCGGCTGAGCGTTCGAGAGGCTCGACCAGCCTTGGTTTGATGCCGGCCAGGATCAGCCCATTTGCCTTCTCCACTTGCCCGTTTGTCTGAGGGTGCGCCACTGACGCTAAGTCCAGCCGGATGCCCTTCTTGCCACAGTAATCAGCAAAGACTCCCTTCGTAAAGTTTGTCCCATTGTCAATGATGATGCTGTGGGGAACTCCATATCTTGTGATGATCTCGTTGAAGAACTTGATGGTGGACGAACCGTCGAGTTTCTTGATTGGCTTGGCCTCGATCCACTTGGTGAACTTGTCCACAGCAACCAACAATGCGTCAAGCCCCTGGGTGCGGTCTTGAATGGCCCTACCATATCCAGGCCCCAGACAGCGAATGGCCAGGTGAGCGGGATGGTCTTGAGAGCTGCCGCTGGAGTGTTTCTATGCTTGGAGAAGCGCTGGCAGCCGTTGCACTGTTTCACCAGTTGCTCTGCATTCTGCTTGGCCGTTGGCCAGTAGAAACCATGGCGGAAGGCTTTGGCCACCAAAGCTCTGGAAGATGCGTGATGTCCGCACTCCCCTTGGTGTATTTCTCTTAGCAGCTCTATCCCTTCTTCCGGCTCGATGCACTTCTAGAAGATGCCTGACATGCTGCGCTTGTACAGCTCGCTATTGATGATGGTGTACGCCCCTGCTCGGCGTTGAATTCGCCTAGCCTCCACTTCGTCTTATGGCAAGTCCCCAGTGATGAGGTAGTTGGAGAATGGCTCAGCCCAGGAAGGTATCTCCCGTATGTGGAAGACTGTCGTGGGGATGACTAATGGGGCATGCCACGGGCCGAGCTAAATGTCGGCTGACGTCCCAGGAGTCTCCACGACCTTAGCATGAGAAGACCGGCTCCGTCCGAAGGGCCGGCTGCGCCAGCAGCCGGCTGGCGACTCCACCGAGGAGAGCCGGAGCCGGGCGATGAAGTCAAAGGCCTCCCAACGACTGTTTCACCGAAAGTGGGTTGGCCTCGACAAGAGCGACAGAGGCCAAGGACGGGAGTGACGAGCGCCACGACCGGCCTCAGCCAATCAGCGACCGAAGACCCTTCCCCACGATAGGATCTGAGGCAAAAGGGAGGGGATATGCCTCCCAGATGCCGGTCTGGGGAAAATGCACTTTATAAAGTGCCTTTACCAGAGCAGGGCTAGAGGATCACGCCAAGGACGCCGCCACCGAGGAGCTAGCTGCCGGCCGAACCGCTACCTAACCTGTAACCAGGCCCCCGCCTATATAAGGGGGCCTGGACCCTTAGTCTAGGGGGATCCAATCTTCTTCTTCCTCCTCTAGCCCGAACAGCTTGAGGAGCACTGTAATCGCTACTGTCTAGTCAATACGAAGCAGGCAGGAAGTAGGGGCTTTACCTCCACCCGGGAGGGCCCTGAACCTGGATAAACCGAGGTGTCTATGTTGGCACAATCCTGAGCCGGACCCATCGTCACCACCGTCGAGCCCCTTCGTTAAGCCACCCCATGGCTACTATCTCTAAATTCCCATGACAGTTGGCACCCACCGTGGGGCAAAGCGCGGCGGCGAGCGGAGTCAAGTTCCGGCCGGGACCCTCATCGGCTCTCGGTGAGAAGGTCGCCTCCGGCCTCGTCTGGAGGTTTGGCACCTTCGACTGCGTCAGCGACAACTTGGCTCACTTCGAGAATGGCTTTGGCAACAGCGGCTCCTTCCTCGACGTCGGCCGTCACCGCTTCTACGTCGTCAAGCCCTTCCTGGAGGAGGTAACCGACGTCTTCGACTCTCTGTACGACGGAGGCTCGAGCTGCAGTGAAAGCAGCAATCTTGGCGCCATGGTCGAGGTGATGGCCCTGGGAGAAGATGAGGGCGGTGACTCACCGTGCCCCGAGTGCCCGTCGCCCGAACGCCTTCCTCTACAGGAGCAAGATGCTCCACTCCTAGAGCAGGACGCCCCGGGTGTCTCCATGGTGGACCTGTGCGCTCCCCTCAGCCGCGTCATCGACCCCGCCCGGGTCGCCGAGGCCCTGGAGTGGACGCGTCTCGTCCTCCTCAGCAAGGTGGCTGAGGATGAGGCCAACCGGTGCCGCGCGAGCACCACACTTAGCGAGTTCTACGACGTGCATGGAGACGCACCAACCGAGCTTGCTCGTGACCTGCGGCGCAGCTTCGCCACCGCCGTCCCTAGCCAGATCCAGCGGTCGCCATCGGCAAGCTGAGGCCGCAGAGGGCGCGGACAGGGCGGCCGTGCTCTGAGCGGCAACGCCCAAGGCCGCCGCGCCCAGCAAGGCGGCGGAGCAAGCAGGCCACGCCAGATCCCGGTGTCAGAGCCAGGGTAGGAGTCCCAGGCTCGCACACCAGCGCTGCACATCCACCTGTGGCTTGACCACGCCGAGACGTTCCCCAGAGGATCTGCTAGCTCAAAGCGAGCGGCTTCTGACCAAGGAGGCCCGGGGGCTGCCGGCAGCAGTCATGGGCGCAAAGAGGGCAAGTACACCCTCGATGCTGCACTTGATCAGCCGTGTAAGTTCCACACCTCCCCGGGCAGGGAAGCGACCCACTCCACACGTCAGTGCCGTTTCATGAGAGAGCTGGAGCAGCGCGCTCGGCAGATCCCTGGTGCATCGCAAGCGCAACCGGCTGGAGGTCAGGAGGACCAACAGCGCGACCCGGCTGGAGGCGAGCCGGATCAAGATGATGACTTCCCAACAGATGTTGAGCAGTATCACATCTTTACCACCCCCGGCAAGGATAAAAGGAACGACCTTTGCCATGAGGCAGAAGTGAACGCTGTAATGCCTGCAGAGCCCCAGTTCATGCATTGGTCTGAGGTGGCTATTACCTGGGGGCGCGAGGACCATCCAAGGCTGATGCCCAACCCTGGAGAATATGCTCTGGTCTTGGACCCTGTTGTGTGTTCCGATACGCACATGTGTCGGTTCTCCCGCGTGCTCATCGACAGCGGTAGTAATATCAACCTTCTTTACCGAAGCTCTCCGGAGAAGTTGGGCATCCCACTTGCTCAGCTGAAACCGAGCCGGCTCACCTTCCATGGCATCGTGCCTGGGCATTCTTGCACCCCTTTGGGCAAGGTGCAGCTGGAGGTTCTCTTCGGAAAGAAGGGGAATAGCCGCCGCGAGCCCATCTGGTTCGAGGTGGTGGACATCAGCAGTCCCTACCATGCGCTGCTTGGCCGTCCAGCCCTGGCCAAGTCCATGGCTGTCCTGCATTACGCCTATCTGAAGATGAAGCTCCCAGGGCCCAGAGGCATGATCACGGTCTCAGGAAGCTTCAAGAAGTCCCTGGCCTGCGCAAAGGAGAGCTCATAGCTGGCAGAAGCGCTGGTCATCGCCAAGGAAAAGCGGCAGCTTCTGCATCGCGTGGAGCTGACCCAGCAAGATGTGCCGGTTCGCCAGTCGCCAGTGGAGCAGTTCAAGCCAGCCAACGACACCAAGAAGATCCTGCTAGACGAGAGTGACCCCACCAAGTACGTCATCATCGGCACCGGCCTTTCTGCTAAATAGGAAAGCGAGCTCACCAGCTTCCTCCGTGAGAATCGGGACATCTTCGCGTGGTCTCCAAAGGACATGCCAGGTGTGCCGAGGGAGCTGGCTGAGCACTCCCTCAACGTCCGGCCAGATGCCAAGCCGGTCAAGCAGCCGCTGCGGCGTTTTGCAGAAGAGAAGAGGAAAGCAATTGGCGAGGAGATTGCCCGGCTCCTTGCAGCCGGCTTTATCATGGAGGTATTTTACTCTGACTGGCTTGCGAACCCAGTCTTGGTTCTGAAGAAGAATAACACTTGGCGAATGTGTATCGACTACACCAGCCTCAACAAGGCCTGCCCCAAGGATCCTTTCGCACTACCACGGATTGACCAGGTGATTGATTCCATAGCCGGTTGTAACCTGATATCCTTCCTGGATGCCTATTCAGGCTATCACCAGATCCCTCTCTTCCAGCTGGATCAGATCAAGACCTCCTTCATCACCCCATATGGAGCCTACTGCTATGTTACCATGCCGTTTGGCCTGAAGAACGCTGGAGCCACCTACCAGCGGACCATGCAGCGATGCCTGCAAGGGCAGATTGGGAGAAATGTGCACGCTTATGTGGACAACGTGGTGGTGAAGACCAAGCAGAGCGGCACGCTCCTGGACGACCTCAAGGATACCTTTGCCAACCTTCGGCGCTATCGCATGAAGCCCAACCCAGAGAAGTGCACCTTTGGTGTGCCGGCTGGACAGCTCCTAGGTTATATCATTTCCCAGCGAGGGATCGAGGCTAACCCCTCGAAGATAAAATCCATCGAGGCCCTAGAGAAGCCCACCCAGCTCAGAGACGTGCAGAAGTTTGCTGGTTGCTTGGCCTCGCTCAGCCGGTTCGTCAGCCGGCTCGGGGAGAAGGCCATGCCGCTGTACCAGCTGATGAAGAAGACGGACCATTTTGTTTGGTCCCAGCACACTAATGATGCCTTCAACGACCTCAAGCGAGCCTTGTCTACTGCTCCAATCTTGGCTGCACCAGCTCCGCGAGAGCCAATGCTGCTCTACATCGCAGCTACTCCGCGAGTCATCAACGTCGTGATCATGGTGGAGCGCACCGAGGAAGGCAAGGAGCTGCCGGTTCAGCGCCCGGTGTACTACCTGAGTGAGGTGCTCACTCTCTCCAAGCAGAACTACCCGCACTACCAGAAGGTCGCATACGGCGTGTACATGGCGGCCAAGAAGCTGAAGCACTACTTCGAGGAGCATCCTATCACGGTGGTGAGCACCACTCCACTCTCGGAGATCATTGGGTGCAAGGATGCATCAGGCAGAGTGGCCAAATGGGCGATTGAGCTTACAGCTCATACCATTCAGTACAGGCCCAGGACGACGATCAAGTCGCAGATCATAGCGGATTTCTTCGCTGACTGGGGAGAGCATCAGTACCTGCCGCCGGCTCCAGACTCCACCCACTGGCGCATGCACTTCGATGGCTCCAAGTTGCTCGGGGGCTTGGGGGCCGGCGTCATCCTCACCTCTCCCAAGGGAGACAAGCTGCGGTACGTGCCACAGATGCATTTCCGTTCGTCGAACAACGTCGCCGAGTATGAAGCCCTAGTGCATGGGCTCAAGATGGCCAAGCAGATTGGCATCAGGAGGATCCTCTACTTTGGAGACTCCGACCTAGTGACGCACCAGGTCTCACGGGATTGGGACGCCAGGGACGCCAACATGGCCTCCTACCGCTTCTACGTGCAGCAGCTTAGCGGATTCTTCGAGGGCTGCGAGTTCCATCACGTCCCCAGAGCAAATAACGACAAGGCGGACCGGCTATCCAAGATTGGCTCCACCAAGCAGGATATCCCAGCTGGGGTGTCGCTGGAAATCATCCGCAAGCCGTCCATCAAGCCCTCGCCGGAATCTCCGTCCATCTACGTACCTGGAGACCCTGCCCCGGCTCAGGTGCCATCACCGGACCCGGGGGCTGCTGTCTCGGGGCTGAAGGAAGCAGCCGGTGAGCCCAACGCGGCCGGCTCGACGAAGGACATGGGGACTACCGGCTCCACGCCCGCTCCCCCAGCCGGACAATTAGACGAGGCCGGCATGACGACGGACCTGGGGGCTGCTGATCCCCTGGTCGCCAGTGTCTTCCACATACGGGAGATACCTTCCTGGGTGGAACCATTCTCCAATTACCTCGTCACTGGGGACTTGCCGCAAGACGAAGTGGAAGCTAGGTGAATTCAATGCCGTGCAGGGGCGTACACCATCATCAACAGCGAGCTGTACAAGTGCAGCGTGTCAGGCATCTTCCAGAAGTGCATCGAGCCGGAAGAAGGGATAGAGCTGCTAAGAGAAATACACCAAAGGGAGTGCGGACATCACACATCTTCCAGAGCTTTGGTGGCCAAAGCCTTCCGCCATGGTTTCTACTGGCCAACGGCCAAGCAGAATGCAGAGCAGCTGGTGAAACAGTGCAACGGCTGCCAGCGCTTCTCCAAGCACAGAAACACTCCAGCGGCAGCCCTCAAGACCATCCCGCTCACCTGGCCGTTCGCAGTTTGGGGCCTGGACATGGTAGGGCCATTCAAGACCACACCCGGGGGCTTGACGCATCTGTTGGTTGCTGTGGACAAGTTCACCAAGTGGATCGAGGCCAAGCCAATCAAGAAACTCGACGGTTCGTCCACCATCAAGTTCTTCAACGAGATCATCACAAGACATGGAGTTCCCCACATCATCATCACTGACAATGGGATGAACTTTGCGAAGGGAGTCTTTGCTGATTACTATGGCAAGAAGGGCATCCGGCTGGACTTAGCGTCAGTGGCGCACCCTCAGACAAACGGGCAAGTGGAGAAGGCAAATGGGCTGATCCTGGCCGGCATCAAACCAAGGCTGGTCGAGCCTCTCGAACGCTCAGCCGGCTGTTGGGTCGAGGAGCTACCCTCAGTGCTCTGGAGCCTGCGCACCACTCCAAATCGCTCTGTCAGCTTCACACCTTTCTTCCTGGTCTACGGAGCAGAAGCGGTGTTGCCCACAGACATCGAGTTCGATGCGCCCAGAATTGTCCAGTACACGGAGAAGCAAGCAAAAGAGGCTCGCGAAGATGGCATCGACCTCCTCAAGGAGGCACGAGAACAGGCTCTGGCCAGCTCAGCGCTCTATCAGCAGCAGCTGCGACGATACCACAGCCAGAAAATTCGCCCGCTCGCATTTCGCGAAGGAGATCTCATACTCCGGCTGGTCCAAAGCACTAAGGGCATGCACAAGCTGTCTCCTCCCTAGGAGGGACCGTTCATTGTCAGCCGGGTGCTGGGCAATGGGGCATATTACCTTATCGACGCACAAGAGCCCAGAAAGAACAAGGCAGATAACTCTGACAAGGAGACAGAGCGTCCCTGGAATGTCAGTCTCCTAAGACCTTTCTTCTGCTAAGGCAAAAGCTTGTACCCCGAAAAACTTGTCAATGAATAAAGGAAAATGGAGCGGCTAGTTACGGCTGGCTCCGAGGAAAACACTTCGTGTATGTTTTGCTTTCTGCGTTATTCACTTGACCGGCAGCCGGCTCCGGGCACCGAGCCACAGCCGACAGCCCTGAAAAATGATCGATTTCTCGTTAGCCGGATGAGTACTACGTATGAAGAAGGTCTCGAGCCCAACCTCCACCTTCTGGCTCCGCGCAGCCAGGCGGATAGGAGCCGGCAGGCCACATACGAAGGAAAGCCGCAGAACAGAACCGCAAACGATAGAAAAATCGCTCAACCAGGCGTTAGAGGCAGTGTTTATTAACTAAGCGCTGGTTAGCACGAGTCGGGTGCCCGATAAACCGAAGTACTAATTCTCACTCCGCGGCACGCTCCCACCCTAGGCCGGCATTCGGCTGCCGGCCCAAGGGAGACCAACCGGCACCAGGCTGTCGGTTGGGGGTAGAAGGGCCGAAGGGTGGGAAGATTAAGGAAAAAGTTGAGGGAACTGGACAAAGGCAAAGCCAGCGAATGGTTGATGATCACAATCTCTCAACGTTTGGGCTGAGAAGCCACGTCAAAGAGGTTCGAAGCTAGAGCTGCCTCGCTAGGCGGCGGCATCATATGCGGAAGGTTAGTTTTGAGCCAACTGTCAGTCCAAGCTACCCCAAAACTCGGGGGCTAGGGGGAAAGGGAATTGGCCCTCAGAAGTGAGCCGGCTCCAGTACCTCGCCGGCTGTCCGATCAGCTGGCGCTGCGACGTAATCAGCAAACGAACGATAAAATCGAAACCTAACACTCACAAAGTAATGGCTAGAGCCAGAAATTGGGAGATTTACTCCAACCGCAGCAAGGGACGTGCGAAGGCCTGGGAAGGGAGACATGCCGGCTCCGGCCCTCGCCCGAGCCGGTACAGGACTCAGTTTCCGTTCCAACCCCGCCGAGCCAGAACTAGTCCGTCCTTCCCAGAGCCGGCCAGCAGAAGCACTGCTCCCTTTGCGCTGAGGCTGGAAGATCCCGCCCGAAGCATCTGTGCAAGCCAGTGACCATCGTAGTCCCTAGCAACGGATTCACGCGGCAATGGTTCTATCCAAGGTAGAATCCTAGCCGAGGGATTGTCACAGCGCTACGATACAAGCACAAGAACATTCATGCAGTCAATGAAGAAGAACAAATGAAGATTCGCAGGAAATTAAAAGAAGTTCTTGAACATGCGACTGTGGATTACATAACATAGGCCACGCTAAGGGCTGAAACAACAAAAGAACTCCCCCTCCTAACCCCTAGACCTCTGTTGGCGATGCTGCTATCAGAGGGGGGGCTTCGAGGGCGCTCGCCGATCACGGCCAGGGGGAGTAGGCGCGGGCGCAGCCGGAGCCATCGACGACGCGGACGCAGAGGATGGGCGACCGGGAATGGTGGGTCAGGATGAGAGACCAGCCCTGTTCCAGGCCGTAGTCGGTGAAGAACTGTGCCCAGCCATCGGTGAGGTAGCTCTTCCCCTCCTCGTCGTGGAGGACCTCGACGTGGTACAGAGGCTGGCCGCCGCTGCCATCCTCCACCATGAGGCTCGTTGGGGGGTTCTTCCCTATCGTGCCGACGAAGCTGGTGGGGAGAGGCAGACGCTCCTTGCACCCGGCCAGCAGGGGCACCACAGAGGTGGCGAACCCGTGCTTCGGGACGTAGGAGAGCCGCTGCCTAAACAACGGGCGCGGCGGGCGCGCGCGCGCCTTGCTGGTGGCCGCGCTGGAGGAGCCACCGATGCTCGGGCCGGTGAGGCCTGGAGGGGCGGTCCCGAACGCCATCGCGGCGCCAACGAGGGCCGCTGCCGCCTCTAGTGGAGTCCTGGCGAGGCCGGCGACGGAAGTCGCGGCCGCGGGGACTGCGGTATTAGCAGCAGCCAAGGCAACGGCCCCTCTGGGGGCCGCGACGATGGCGGTGGAGTGGCTGGCCCCGAAAGGCTCGGTGGCGGCCACGGCCGCAAGTGCCTCTAGGGTCTTCTTATTGTGGCTGCCTGGGGGCGGCCACGCCTCCGGGGCACCGGCGGCGTCACTGCCGGGTCCTTGGCCTTGTTCAAGCTCCCGAGCGGGCGGCCGCGCTTGCGCCCGCCTAGCCCGCTGGCGGCCCCAGCCCCAGCTCCGCTGAAAGCGTCAAGCGACGACATTGAAGTCGAAGAGGCGGAGATGACGAGTTGGTGTGGCGAAGGAGTGGAGACGCTTGGGAGTGAAGAAAACCCTCGAGAGCTCCGAGATTTAAAGGCTGGCAAGGCACGAAAAGCCGAGCCGGTTTAATGCAATTAAACCATACGCATGGCGCTTCGATGGGACAAGTCGCTGATGCCAGCCTCGCCCCATCACGTGATGTCTACGGAAATCATTACGGTGGCTGTAGAGTCAAAGCGACAGGACGGGACATTGGCCACTGGCGCACTGCGCTGGTCGCAGCGTGGGAGCAGGGCCCGAAGCAGCACAAGTTCCAAGGAGGCAGCACCCCAGCTCGCGGCCGCCAGCCGGGTTACGCCTGGAGCCAGAACGTCTCGAGATGGCCGGAGGAGTCCCGCATGACTTGGCCTCGAAACCAGCAACCTCCAGACCCGATGGAGAATCCTGGGACTTTGACGAAAACGAGCAAGACTTCGGCGAGGAGAAGAACCCGCCGAAGCCCCATGCTAACCCATGAGACTTCGCCAGTTCCGGGGGCTAGTGTCGTGGGGATGACTAATGGGGCATGCCATAGGCCGAGCGAAATGCCGGCTAACATCCCAGGAGTCTCCACGACCTCAGCACGAGAAGACCGGCTCCGTCCGAAGGGCCGGCTGCGCCAGCAGTCGGCTGGCGACTCCACCGAGGAGAGCCGGAGCCGGGCGATGAAGTCAAAGGCCTCCCAATGGCTGTTTCACCGAAAGTGGGTTAGCCCCGACAAGAGCGACAGAGGCCAAGGACGGGAGTGACGAGCGCCACGACCGGCCTCAGCCAATCAGCGACCGAAGACCCTTCCCCATGACGGGATCCGAGGCAAAAGGGAGGGGATATGCCTCCCAGATTCCAGTCCGGGGAAAAGGCACTTTATAAAGTGCCTTTGCCAGAGCAGGGCCAGAGGATCACGCCAAGGACGCCGCCGCCGAGAAGCCGGCAGCCGGCCAAACCGCTACCTAACCTGTAACCAGGCCCCCGCCTATATAAGGGGGCCTGGACCCTTAGTCTAGGGGGATCCAATCTTCTTCTTCATCCTCTAGCCCGAACAGCTCGAGGAGCACTGTAATCGCTATTGTCTAGTCAATATGAAGCAGGCAGGAAGTAGGGGCTTTACCTCCACCCGGGAGGGCCCTGAACATGGGTAAACCGAGGTGTCTCTGTTGGCACAATCCCGAGCCGGACCCATCGTCACCACCGTCGAGCCCCTTCGTTAAGCCACCCCATGGCTACTGTCTCTAAATTCCCATGACAAAGACACTGGCGACCAGGGGATCAGCAGCCCCCGGGTCCGTCGTCGTGCCGGGCTCGTCCGATTGTCTGGCTGGGGGAGCGGGCGTGGAGCCGGCTGCCCCCGTGTCCTTCGTCGAGCCGGCCGCGCTGGGCTGGCCGGCTGCTTCCTTCAGCCCCGAGTCGGCAGCCCCCGGGTCCGATGGTGGCACCTGAGCCGGGGCAGGGTCTCCAGGTACGTAGATGGATGGAGAGTCCGGCGAGGGCTTGATGGACGGCTTGTGGATGATTTCTAGTGACACCCCAGCTGGGATATCCTGCTTGGTGGAGCCAATCTTGGATAGCCAGTCCGCCTCGTCGTTGTTTGCTCTGGGGACGTGATGGAACTCGCAGCCCTCGAAGAATCCGCTAAGCTGCTGCACGTAGAAGCGGTAGGAGGCCATGTTGGCGTCCCTGGCGTCCCAATCCCCTGTAACCTGGTGCACCACCAGGTCAGAGTCTCTGAAGCAGAGGATCCTCCTGATGCCAATCTGCTTGGCCATCTTGAGCCCATGTACCAGGGCTTCATACTCGGCGACGTTGTTCGACGCACGGAAGTGCATCTGCAGCACGTACTGCAGCTTGTCTCCCTTGGGAGAGGTGAGGACGACGCCGACCCCCAAGCCCCCGAGGAACTTGGAGCCATCGAAGTGCATGCGCCAGTGGGTGGAGTCTGGAGCCGGCGGCAGGTACTGGTGCTCTCCCCAGTCAGCGAAGAAATCCGCTATGATCTGCGACTTGATCGTCATCCTAGGCTTGTACTGAATGGTATGAGCAGCAAGCTCAATCGCCCATTTGGCCACTCTGCCTGACGCATCCTTGCACCCAATGATCTCCGAGAGTGGAGTGGTGCTCACCACCATGATAGGATGCTCCTCGAAGTAGTGCTTCAGCTTCTTGGCCGCCATGTACACGCCGTATGCGACCTTCTGGTAGTGCGGGTAGTTTTGCTTGGAGAGAGTGAGCACCTCACTTAGATAGTACACCGGGCGCTGAACCGGCAGCTCCTTGCCTTCCTCGGTGCGCTCCACCACGATCACGACGCTGATGACTCGCGGTGTAGCCGCGATGTAGAGCAGCATTGGCTCTCGTGGAGCCGGCGCTGCCAAGATTGGCACGGTAGACAAGGCTCGCTTGAGGTCGTTGAAGGCATCATCAGCGCACTGGGACCAAACGAAGTGGTCCGTCTTCTTCATCAACTGGTACAGCAGCATGGCCTTCTCCCCGAGCCGGCTAACGAACCGGCTGAGCGAGGCTAAGCAACCAGCGAACTTCTGCACATCTCTGAGCTGGGTGGGCTTCTCTAGGGCCTCGATGGCTTTTATCTTCGAGGCGTTAGCCTCTATCCCTCGCTGGGAAACGATATAACCTAGGAGTTGTCCAGCCGGCACACCAAAGGTGCACTTCTCTGGGTTGAGCTTCATGCGATAGCGCCGCAGGTTGGCAAAGGTCTCCTTGAGGTCATCTAGGAGCGTGCCGCTCTGCTTGGTCTTCACCACCACATCGTCCACATAAGCGTGCACGTTTCTCCTAGTCTGCCCTTGCAGGCATCGCTGCATGGTCCGCTAGTAAGTGGATCCAGCGTTCTTCAGGACAAATGGCATGGTAACATAGCAGTAGGCTCCATATGGGGTGATGAAGGAGGTCTTGATCTGATCTGGCTAGAAGAGAGGGATCTGGTGATAGCCTGAATAGGCGTCCAGGAAGGACAGCAGGTCGCAACCGGCTGTGGAGTCGATCACCTGGTCGATCCGTGGTAGTGCGAAAGGATCCTTGGGGCAGGCCTTGTTGAGGCTGGTGTAGTCGATACACATTCGCCAAGTGTTATTCTTCTTCAGAACCAAGACTGGATTCACAAGCCAGTCAGGGTAAAATACCTCCATGATAAAGCCGGCCGCAAGGAGCCGGGCAATCTCCTCGCCAATAGCTTTCCTTTTCTCTTCTGCAAAGCGCTGTAACGATTGCTTGACCGGCTTGGCATCTGGCCGGATGTTGAGTGAGTGCTCAGCCAGCTCCCTCGGCACACCTGGCATGTCCTTTGGAGACCATGCGAAGATGTCCCAATTCTCACTGGAGGAAGCTAGTGAGCTCGCTTTCCTATTTAGCAGAAAGGTCGGTGTCGATGATGACGTACTTGGTGGGGTCACTCTCGTCCAGTAGGATCTTCTTGGTGTCGTTGGCCGGCTTGAACTGCTCCACCGGCGACTGGCGAACCAGCACATCTTGCTGGGTCAGCTCCATGCGATGTAGAAGTTGCCGCTTTTCCTCGGCGATGATCAGCGCTTCTGGCAGCTGCAAGCTCTCCTTTGTGCAGGCCAGGGACTTCTTGAAGCTTCCCGAGACCGTGATCACACCTCTGGGACCTGGGAGCTTCATTTTCAGATAGGCGTAATGTAGGACGGCCATGAACTTGGCCAGGGCTGGACGACCAAGCAACGCGTGGTAGGGACTGCTGATGTCCACCACCTCAAACCAGATGGGCTCGCGGCGGCTATTCACCTTCTTTCTGAAGAGAACCTCCAGCTGCACCTTGCCCAAAGGGGTGCAAGAATGCCCAGGCACGATGCCATGGAAGGTGAGCTGGCTCGGTTTCAGCTGAGCAAGCGGGATGCCCAACTTCTCCAGAGAGCTTCGGTAAAGAAGGTTGATACTACTACCGCTGTCGATGAGCACGCGGGAGAACCGGCACATGTGCGTATCGGAACACACAACAGGGTCCAAGACCAGAGCGTACTCTCTAGGGCTGGGCATCAGCCTTGGATGGTCCTCGCGCCCCCAGGTAATGGCCGCCTCAGACCAATGCATGAACTAGGGTTCTGCAGGCATTACAGCGTTCACCTCTACCTCATGCCAAAGGTCGTTCCTTTTATCCTTGCCGGGGGTGGTAAAGATGTGATACTGCTCAACATCCGCCGGGAAGTCATCATCTTGATCCGGCTCGCCTCCAGCCGGGTCGCGCTGTTGGTCCTCCTGACCTCCAGCCGGTTGCGCTTGCGACGCACCAGGGATCTGCCGAGCGCGCTGCTCTAGCTCTCTCATGAAACGGCACTGACGCGTGGAGTGGGTCGCTTCCCTGCCCGGGGAGGTGTGGAACTTACACGGCTGATCAAGTGCAGCATCGAGGGTGTACTTGTCCTCTTTGCGCCCATGACCGCTGCCGACAGCCCCCGGGCCTCCTTGGTCAGAAGCCGCTCGCTTTGAGCTAGCAGATCCTCTGGGGAACGTCTCAATGTGGTCAAGCCACAGGTGGATGTGCAGCGCCGGTGGGCGAGCCTGGGACTCCGACCCTGGCGCTGACACCGGGATCTGGCGTGGCCTACTTGCTCCGCCACCTTGCTGGGCGCGGCGGCCTTGGGCATTGCCGCTCGGAGCGCGGCCGCCCTGTCCGCGCCCTCCGAGGCCCCGGCTTGCCAATGGCGGCTGCTGGATCTGGCCGGGGACGGCGGTGGCGAAGCTGCGCCGCAGGTCACGAGCGAGCTCGGTCGGTGCGTCTCCATGCACGTCATAGAACTCGCTGAGCATGGTGCTCGCGCGGCACCGGTTGGCCTCATCCTCGGCCACCTTGCTGAGGAGGACGAGATGCGTCTGCTCCAGGGCCTCGGCGACCTGGGCGGGGTCGATGACGCGGCTGAGGGGAGCGCGCAGGTCCACCACGGAGATGTCCGGGGCGTCCTGCTCTGGGAGTGGAGCATCTTGCTCCTGTGGAAGAAGGCGTTCGGGCGACGGGCGCTCGGGGCGCGGTGAGTCGCCGCCCTCATCTTCTCCCAGGGCCACCACCTCGACCATGGCACCAAGATTGTTGCTTTCACCGCAGCTCGAGCCTCCGTCGTAGAGGGAGTCGAGGACGTCGGTTACCTCCTCTGGGAAGGGCTTAGCGACGTAGAAGCGGTGACTGCCGATGTTGAGGAAGGAGCCGCTGTTGCCGAAGCCATTCTTGAAGTGGGCCAAGTTGTCGCTGACGCAGTCGAAGGTGCCAAACCTCCAGACGAGGCCGGAGGCAACCTTCTCGCCGAGAGCCGATGAGGGTCCCGGCCGGAACTTGACTCCGCTCGCCGCCGCGCTTTGCTCCACGGTGGGTGCCAACTGTTGTGGGAATTTAGAGACAGTAGCCATGGGGTGGCTTAACGAAGGGGCTCGACGGTGGTGACGATGGGTCCGGCTCGGGATTGTGCCAACAGAGACACCTCGATTTACCCATGTTCAGGGCCCTCCCGGGTGGAGGTAAAGCCCCTACTTCCTGCCTGCTTCATATTGACTAGACAATAGCGATTACAGTGCTCCTCGAGCTGTTCGGGCTAGAGGATGAAGAAGAAGATTGGATCCCCCTAGACTAAGGGTCTAGGCCCCCTTATATAGGCGGGGGCCTAGTTACAGGTTAGGTAGCGGTTCGGCCGGCTGCCGGCTCCTCGGCGGCGGCGTCCTTGGCGTGATCCTCTGGCCCTGCTCTAACAAAGGCGCTTTATAAAGCGCCTTTCTCCTAGACCAGCATCTGGGAGGCATATCCCCTCCCTTTTGCCTCGGATCTCGTCGTGGGGAAGGGTCTTCGGTCGCTGATTGGCTGAGGCCGGTCGTGGCGCTCGTCACTACCGTCCTTGGCCTCTGTCGCTCTTGTCGGGGCCAGCCCACTTTCGGTGACACAGTCGTTGGAGGGCTTTTGTCTTCATCGCCCGGCTCCAGCTCTCCTCGGTGGAGTCACCAGCTGGCTGCTGGCGCAGCCGGCCCTTCGGACGGAGCCGGTCTTCTCGTCCTAGAGTCGTGAGAACTCCTGGGATGCCAGCCGACATTTAGCTCGGCCCGTGGCATGCCCCATTAGTCATCCCCACGACACACCGCCGCCATCGAAGACCAATTTCGGGGGATAGAAGTCTCTGTTCTGGCACCCTGCCGAGACGGGGAATTGTCCCCGGGGCCATCTCCATCGACTCCATCGACTCCACCGCCATCTCCATCGACTTAACCGCCATCTCCATCAACGTTGCTGTCTCCCATGATGAGGAGGGAGTAGTTCTCCCCCGGGGCTGAGGGCTCTACCAGTAGCTATGTGGTTTACCTCTCTCTCCCATGATGTGATCTATATGTGATCATGAGCTTTGTATCTAGTTGAATTTGTAGATGTTGTTCTTCATATATTATGCTACTCCAGTGCTTTATTATTGTAATCTCCGGAGACACCTTGTACCATGATGTGAAATTGACAGTGTGCGCATTATGTGTGTCTCTTTGGCTAGTGTCTCTATGAATTATTGGTGTTTGTTGGAACCATCTAGTGCGCTCAAGGTGATAGTGTGGGGCAATCTAGTTTGGGGAAATGCAAACTTTAAGGAGTGCTTCGTAGCCCTACACATGATTAGTGTTCGTTATCCATCGGAGAATAGTTTAGAATAGCATAGTGAAGATAGATATTTATGTGTTCAATTATGTTATCTTTGTTGAGAGTGTCCACTAGTGAAAGTATGATCCCTAGGCCTTGTTTCTAAGCATTGAAACACCATTTACTATTTAGTTCTATTACATGTTTGCTCACAGCGATATTTATTTTAGATTGCATTTACTACTTATAATCATCCATATTACTTGTATTTCACTATCTCTTTGATACGTCTAAAACATATCTATAATTTTTGATGCTCCATGCTTGTTCTTATACCATTTGCTTAGTGTTTTGTTACACTTCGTGGCATTTTTATGCATTTTCCGGAACTAACCTATTAACGAGATGCCACAGTGCCAGTTCCCTGTTTTCTGCTATTTTTGCGTTTCAGAAAAGTTACACAGGAAATATTCTCAGAATTGGACGAAACAAAAGCCGAACCTCCCAATATTTAACGAAGCTTCCAGAAGACCGAAGAGGAGACGGAGAGGGGCCAGGGGCCAGCCTCACCACTAGGGGGCGCGGCCCAGCCCCTGGCCACGCCGCCCTATGGTGAGGGCCCCCTGGTCCACCTCTGATGCCGCCCCTTCGCCTATAAAGACCCCCAACGGGAAAAACCTAAAGACCTGATCAATTTTCCAGAAACACATCACGATCCTGCCGCCGTTGTCGACCCGAGATCGGGAGGGTCCAAAAGCTCTTCCCGGCACCCTGCCGGAGAGGGGAATCACCACCGGAGGTCTTCTTCATCGCCATGCTTGCCTCCGGCGCGATGAGTGAGTAGTCTACCTTGGACTATGGGTCCATAGCAGTAGCTAGATGGTTGTCTTCTCCACCATGTGCTTCATGTTTAGATCTCGTGAGCTGCCTTACATGATCGAGATCACCGTTATGTAATTCCACATGTTGTGTTTGTTGGGATCCGATGAATATTGGTGTTATGATTAAGTTGATGTGTTGAATATTATCTTATGTTATCTCTATGTTGTTTATGATCTTGCATGCTCTCCGTTGTTAGTAGCTATCTTGGCCAAGTAGATACTAGTGACTCCAAGAGGGGGTATTTATGCTCGATAGTTGGGTTCATGCCTCTATTTAATCTGGGGGAGTGACAGAAACCTCTAAGGTTCTAGATGTGCTGTTGCCACTAGGGAGAAAACAACAATCTTGTATCCAAGGACATTCGCTTTGTTTACATTACACACTTTGCTTAATGCAATTATCTATTGTTCGCAACTTAATACTCAAGGGGTCCTCGGACGATTCCCCGCGAGTGGATTATTAGTCATAGATGCAGTTGGATAGCGGTCTATGTATTTTGTTGTAATGCCCAGAGTAAATCTCATAGTGATCCTCATGACATATGCATATTATCTTTATTCTATCAATTGCCCAACTGTAATTTGTTTACCTAGCATGTTGTTATTTATCTTATGGAGAGACACCACTAGTGAACTGTGGACCCCGGTCCAATTTCCTTTACATTGCTATTACTGTTTACTTTTACACGCACTGTTTACTTTCTCGTATACTACTATTGTTTTCCACTCGATACCCTCAATCCTTTGTTTACAGCAAATCGGTGAGATTGATAACCTCATCGTAAGTTGGGAGCAAAGTTCTTAGTTGTGTTGTGTGCAGGTTCCACGTTGCTGCTAGTTGAAGACGCACCAAAAAGTATCGTAAACGGCGCCCTTGCTGGAGTGTCACGAAGCTAGCAAGCATCACCTTCTGAAGTTTGGCTTTTTCCTACTGGATCAACAAATTTTGGTTTCTTATTGAGGGAAAGACTTGCTACTGTGCTCATCATACCTTCCTCTTGGGGTTCCCAACTGGGTGGTTATCCTGCCCACATCACTCTTCGCCAAACTAGTGCACTTATACATCTGACAAGTGTATTGGGTGTGTTGGGGACACAAGAGCCTTCTTGTATCTTAATTGCAGGGTTGTTTGAGAGGAATACCTTTGACCTCTTCCTCCATGAGTTCGATAAACTTTGGGTGATCCACTTAAGGGAAACTTGCTGCTATTCTACAAACCTCTGCAATTGGAGGCCCAATACTGTCTACAAGAATAGAAGCGTGCATAGACATCAAGCTCTTTTCTGGCGCCGTTGCCGGGGAGGTAAGGTAAAAGGTACTCACATCCTCGTGTGTGAGTGCTCGAAGTTATTTCCTTTAGATTCTGTAATTATATCTTTTTGTTTCTTGTTTTTATTTTCACTAGTTAGGCTTAATGGAAAACAAAGAGCTTTATAGTATTTTTCCTGAGTTAGGACATGAAGTGTTTGAAGAGAAAATTGAAAAACCTATGGAACTTTATTTGCATGCTAATAGCAACAAAAACAAAACGGTGTGCACGTGGGTACCTACACACCCCCCCTTCAACTTTTGATTCAAAATGTATTAACCTATTTTAGCTTAGTTTTCTAGTAGAACACGAAATACTGCTGTGTAAAAGTGGTTTCAAATTTTTTATTTGATTTTTTTGGGTCAAAGTCAACCCCAAAAACAAAAAGTCAATGATAAATCTATTTATGAGTTGAATTTGATGAAAAAAATTCAAATCAAAATTCTAAAACCACTTTTGTACACCAGAATCACGTGTTCTACTAGGAAAACAAACTAAAAATGGGTTAATATGTCTTGAACAAAAATTTGAAAGGGGGTGTGTGATGTCTACACACGCTTCTGTTCTTGTAGACAGTGTTGGGCCTCCAAGTGCAGAGGTTTGTAGAGCAGCAACAAGTTTCCCTTAAGTGGATCACCCAAGGTTTATCGAACTCAGGGAGGAAGAGGTCAAAGCTATCCCTCGCAAGCAACCCTGCAATTACGATACAGAAAGTCTCTTGTGTCCCCAACACACCCAATACACTTGTCAGATGTATAGGTGCACTAGTTCGGCGAAGAGATAGTGAAATACAAGTGGTAGTGATGATTATAAGTAGTAACTGTGATATGAAATAAGTATCGCTGCGAGCAAACATGTAACAAAATAGGAAGTAAACGGTGTGCAATGCTTAGAAACAAGTCCTAGGGATCATACTTTCACTAGTGGACACACTCCCAACAAATATAACATAATTGAAAAAATAAACAACTTCTCTTCACTATGGTACTCTGAATTACTCTCCTATTGAACAACACTAATCATTGCGTAGTGGCTACAGAAGCACCCCTTAAAGTTCATCAAGTACTTGACAAACACCACTCATAGAGATATCCAAATCAAATCACAACTCAAGATAGATATTATTGCAACTTAGACCAAGTACTAACACGGTGCACACACTGTCAACATTACACCATGAAAGGAGGAATAGATCACTTCAATACTATCACCAGAGTACACATAATATCTGAATAATAACATCTACTTGTTCAACATGATACAAGGCTCACGATCACATAAAGATCACATCATGGGAGAGAGAGGTGAACCACATAGCTACCGGTAGAGCCCTTAGCCCCGGAGATGAACTACTCCCTCCTCATCATAGGAGACAGCAAGGTTGATGGAGATGGCGGTGAGGTCGATGGAGACGGAGAAGACGGCGATGGAGACCGATGGAGATGGCTCCGGGGGCACTTCCCTATCCCGGCAGGGTGCCGGAACAGAGACTTCTATCCCCCGAAATTTGGCTTCGATGGCGGCGGCGCTACGGAACTGTTCTGGAAATTTCGCCGACTCCTCTAGGGTTTTCCGTCCCGAGGCTTCTTATAGGCGAAGGGGCGATGTCAGGAGTGGGGCCAGGGGCCCTCACGCCATGGCGGCGCGGCTAGGCCCCTGGCCGCGCGAGCCACGTGTGAGGGGGCCTGGTGGCCCCTCTCCTACTCTCCTTCGGATCTCTGGAAGCTTCCGGGTAAAATAAGACTTCAGGAACTTGTTTCGTCCAATTCCGAGAATATTTCCTGTGTATCACTTCTGAAATACAAAAACAGCAGAAAACAGGGAACTGGCACTGTGGCATCTTGTCAATAGGTTAGTTCCGGAAATTGCATAAAAACGCCACGAAGTGTAACGAAACACAAGGCAAATGGTGTAAAAACAAGCATGGAGCATCAACAATTATAGATACGTTGGAGACGTATAAGTGTGTACGTACCCACGTGAGTACCGAATCCACTCTCCTAATAGCAATGTTGTTAGTATGAATTCTTTGAACACCGTTATTGCTAATGCTATAGAAAAGTCTAAGCTTGGGGAAGCTAGTTTTAATAAGCATGATATTTTTAGTTCCCCAGCTTTAGAGGAGAAAATTCGCTCTGATGACACTTTGTCTCCTATATGTGATAAGTCTAATGATGCTTGTGATCCTCATACTAAAAGTATGTCTTTCAAAATACCTATGAAAATTGTTGAATGTGCTATGAATAACTACTATTTAGGAGCTGGAACTGTCCATCCTGGTGATCATTTACTCTTTATATATGAATTATGCGAGTTGTTCAAGTGTGCAGGTATTTCAACAAGCCAGTTTAAGAGGAAGCTATTCTCTTTATCACTAAAGGGCAGAGCTGCGGAATGGTATAAGATGTTGAAGAATGGCCAACCTATTGGATGGGAGGAAATTGTACCTCTCTTTTATTCTAAATTCTATCCTTCTAGTGAGATTCATAAAGATAGGAATTATATTTATAATTTTCATCCTCATGATGGAGAAAGCATTGTCCAAGCATGGGGAAGATTGAAGTCACTAATGCTCAAATATCCCATTCATGAGCTCCCCCGTAATGTTGTTATTAATAATTTTTATGCAAGGCTTTCATGACATTACAAGGACTATCTAGATGCCCGCTTTGAGGTGTCTTTCACAAGCAAGGAGGTTGATGCCAAGTGGGATCTGCTTGAAACAATTCAAAGCAATACCGAAGATTGGGATTGTGACAAAGGTAAAGAATCAGGTATAAACTATGAGTATGATTGCATTAAGTCTTTCGGTGAAACTGCTAATTTTCAAGAGCTTAGTGCTAAATATGGTCTTGATCCTCAAATTATGGTTGATTGCTATAGAGCCTTTGCTTCTCATATTAATGTTCCTCAAGGAAATTGAGACGTGTATCATGAACCTTTTAAAGACACTTGCATGGAAAGTGAAATTGTTATTGATGATTGCAAAAAACATGCTCAAACTTCTGAAAGTACTATTTCTTATAAGCTGTTAATTTTTGTGGAGTACTTAGACCTTGTGAAAAGAATCAAATCAAAGAAGATTATTGTATCCACCATAGGAATCAAAAAACTAGAATGTGGGACAAGGCTCTAAATGAGCTCGGTGAAAAGGTTTGTGCCCTCTATCCTTTTATTTGTGAACTTTGCTATAAAGTGGGTCATTTCAATTTTCAATGCTCAGGATATGATAGTAGCCTTTGTAATCCAATGAGTACTGCAAGTTTGTATTGTGATGACATGATCACTCCCAATCAGCATGATGAGCTTACTTTATTTTTGGGGTGTGAAGAGTTATCAAGAAAAACTTCTTTGGTAGATATGAGTGCTTTTAATATGAATAGCGTCCTGCATGGTTGTCATCTTTATTGTGTTGATAATTGCCACACAAATACTTACATACAAAATGTTATAAAAGATGAGACTACCAAAATATGACAGGACTAATATGTGTTTTGTTCTTATTAATGAAAAGGAGGAATCCTCCAAAGTTTGTTCTATCGTTTCTGTCAATAAACGAGGGTATGTGGAGAAGCTTCTTTTCAAGCTTCTCCCTCTTAAAGAAGGAAAGAAGAAGAGAAGGAGCAAAAGGAGAGAGGAAACGGTATCTTCCTCTAAGCATGTTGCTCCTATTATAGTTTTTGCTGATGAGTCTGAAATCAATGATGTTCCTAAGCCTATTACCTATAGTAGTGATCATGATTGGGAAAAGCACACTACTTTTGATATTGAAAATCTCTTTGGTACCAATTATAAAAATGATGATGTTAATAATTTTCGTACTATTAGTGCTATCCATGTTCCTTCCAATGATGATATGTACACAAATGAACACACTTTGGAAGATAGCTATTCTATTGCTTATGATGATACTATACCTCCAGTTTATGATGATTATGATATTTTCAGTCCACCTACTATTGAGGAGAAAATAAGGTATGATTACAATATGCCTCCTATTTTTGATGATTATGGTGATGAGAATAATATTGATAGCTATATTGTTCAATTTTCTCCCACTACGATTA
The DNA here is from genome assembly GCA_007115705.1 of Dactylis glomerata. Lineage (NCBI taxonomy): Eukaryota > Viridiplantae > Streptophyta > Magnoliopsida > Poales > Poaceae > Dactylis > Dactylis glomerata. The sequence goes on from QXEO01000073.1 coordinate 700,012, forward strand.
ATAAGAATGACTATGTTTATATGGGGAGTATTAATTCTTTTATGCATATGGCTCATGATAAGAATGTTTTATGTGATAGTTATATTGTTAATTCTATTCATGATGCTACTGAAAGTTATTATGAGAGAGGGAAACATGGTTTTATGCATCTCAATAATATTAAGTTTCCTCTCTTTATGTTGAAATTCTTGAAGTTGCACTTGTTTTGCTTTCCTATGCTTGTTGCTTTGTGCTTTCATGACTTGTTTCTTTACAAGACTCTTTTTCATAGGAAGTGGTTTAGATTTAAATTTGTTTCGTATTTTCTTTTTGATGCTCTCTCTTACTTCAAGTTCTTTTCGGTACTTATGTGAGCATCTTCTCAAATTACTGTGTCTAGCTGAAAGGCGTTAAAGAAAAAGCACTCTTGGGAGATAACCCAATGTTTTCCTTTCAGTACTTTTTCTTTTTGTTTAGTCTTGGAAGTTATTACTACTGTAATGACATCTCCTTATCATTTTTATTTCATTTTTGTGCCAAGAAGAACCTCTAATTGGAGAAAGGTAAGATTTGGGGAAGTTGCTGTCCTGAAACAGATTTCTGCGCTGTACCATAAAAATCCGTGAAAATTCCCAGAAAGTTATTTTGATCTGAGATTTCTTGCGAACATGCCTCAGTTTATTTTCTAACTTTCATTAGTTTTCCACTTTTCGATTTGAGCAACAGAAGATTTTGTTCTATTTTAACAGATTTCTACTACTATTTGTGTTTGCCTCTTGATCTCTTTCTTTTTGAGTTCTTTTGATCACGGAACTTTTTGAGGAAGTTGCTACAGTATCTGATGTGTTAATATGTGTTGTACTTGAGTTAAAACTGAACCAAAAGTGAATTTACTATTTTGCATACACTAATCTTATCTACAAAGAGCTCTAAGCTCCCTGAGTTTTGAGAGCCTCTCCTTGCTCGGGACGTGTCGCTAGGTGGGATCCACATACTGCTTCGCTGCCCATCGCATTGGAGGCATGTGATTGGCTCTGAGTTTCGTCGGTGCGGGCTGACCGACCCGAACCTCCCTCTCGCCCCCGTCTGGCGCTGTTGGAACCCAAGGTATGGTTTCAGTTTTTTTTAGATAGAGAGCGACCAGAGGGACGACAGGTCTTCGATCCAGCAGGCAACGTGGCCGGATCCCAGCCGGAACCGGCCAAAGCTATGCCTAGCCCGGCCGCAATGGGAGGGGATGGTGGAGGCGAGATGGGGGCGCGTTGGAGCAGCAGCGGGAGGCGGGGCACATGGTGGTGGGCTGTGGGCGGCGCATCTGAGGAGGGGTGTGGGGGAAAGAGGCAAGCGGCCGGTGGTGGAGAAGGGGAATCATAGTGATGGGCTGCGTCGTTCCTGGAGCAGATGGAGGTGGATCTCGGGGTGGGGTGGGCACAGAGGGTTGCCGGTTGTGTAGCAGATGGAGGCGGATCTTGGGGTGGGGTGCGGGCAGAGGGCGGCGTTTGTTGTGGTGGTGCTAGACCTCGACATCCCTCTGGCTGCTGCGTCGTGAGTTTGCGAAGGGGTGATTAACGTTCGTGGGCACAAATACATTGCTCCAAAATTGGTGTACACCTAGTGTTTGTAAGTCTGTTATTTCCCTGATTGTTGTGACTACCTAGGGAGGTGTTCGCAGGTGTTTCCTCCTCATGTTTACCTCAATTTAGTTATAGTGCAGATTTAGAATAGTAACTGCATGAGTATTTTTCTTTGCTCAATTGTATCTTTCTTTTGCCTTTGCTATTGTAGGTGTAAGTGTGGTCACCAACTGTTTGAACAAATGCCCGAAAAAGATTGCACAAAATAAAGCTTTGATATTTTAAGTCTCATGTACACACCAAGTGTTTGTAGAAATGTCTGATGAGAAAGATTGCACATGCTCACCCGAGTGCCCAAACTGGAGTTTGAGTGCAATATAGGCTGTACACGGCAGAGTTTCTGACATACATCACAACATAAGACTTTGCGTACATTCTTATCTATGGAGGATCCCAGTATCCATTCTATGGAGGAGCACTAGAGCAGGAACTGACAGGTTGACTGGAAGACCCTTCTATCCATATTTCCAGTTTGGGCAGTCAAGAAGCACTATGACCAACTATTCATGTGGACAGAGATACAACAAGCAATAACCGCGGATGTTCATATTCTCAAATGCGCCTACCACAACAGCTGCTGTAATAGGCTTTTCACATCAATATGGAGAACCGTTGTCACTTGCAGCGAGTCCTCAAGCCCAAGCAGGTACTACTAGCATCTTATATGTATACTTGATATTTGTCTAGAAATCTGACTTTCATTGTTCAAGCCTGATCGTCTTTAGATAGACAGAGCAATAAGGAAAACATTTTAGAGTTTAATACATATGTATCTCTTGGTAAAAAATTCAGGCCATTTCAATATACAATATTTCAGTATCATATATAGGTCTATCCGCTTTAGCCTATTACTAACAATTACCTTATGGTATGAATTTGTTCGTATGTCAGCTTGTTTGCAATATAAGCATTGTAGTTTTGACTTGGAGCTAGGTTGGCATATGGCATATCATGTCTCATACCACGCAATGTAACTGGTCAGCTCAAAGTGCATACAAACTCATTTCCTGAAACTACGTATACCACCACAGCTCAAAAATATCAATATCTCCTCAAACACGATTACAAAGATTTTGTTTCATGGTGGACAGCTAACTCCTTGACAACTCTACAAGTACAGATTCTCCTCTCTAGATTTTGCATGCTCTAATCATGATGATCAGGAAGCTCATGTCAAAGATCAATGCCTCAAATGACTCAAAGCAACAACAACAACGAGCATATCCTCTAGCTAGAGCTGCTACGTTGAGAAACGAGCATATTGAGTGTTCTGCTCCTTAATGATTTTTTTGCATTCAAATACTGGAGCTCGGGAATTTATATAAGTACGAGACAACAACGGCAAAGCAGGAGCTCAAATTTAAAACTTCATGTTTGTACAAATAAGCATATAATATTTCCGGTTGTATAAAATAGGTATAGTCTTCATTGTCTTTCTGGTTGTAACTCGAAACATGTGACCACTATGTCCCTACAGCCCCCTTGATATATTATGATGTATTTTGCTGTCTCATGAATGATATATATGCTTGGTTGGATGCTATTTATACAAGTTTGCACCTTATCTTCATGATATAATTCTGGTGAAAGGTGAAACTGAAAACCAAATTATTTGCAATTTACAATTCTTTTTCAAAGTTCATTTTACTGCCAGTGTTGTTCTTCAGATGAAATGGAAATCTGGATCGTACTTCTGCCTTAAATCAAAGCTAGCTTTGCTAGCAATTTCTTTTTCTTGCTCAAGTTTTACAAATGAGCATGTGTGCTTAATTTTTTTACGTGTGCAGGAGTATCAGGATGTGTTTTCATGTCAATGGAAGTACTATATGTTAGAAGAGTACTGGAAGGACAAGAAATAAGTATCCACAAATATGGCATCTTCCTCATGCATAAGAAATCGGTGTATATCCACCATAAAAAAGAGTGGTTGCCTTTTCATTTTTTGAGGAATTATAATTTATGCTTGCAATTGTAACAATACAATGTTATGCATCAGCCAATGAACCTCTGTATCTTTGCACCCATATATAGTATTGTCAGTTCTTTCATATGATATGAAAACAATGCATTTATTTCGTTTACACATAGTGCATGCCAGTGATAAGTTAGTCAATGTGCATCATTTCATGATTATAAAATATGCATTTTTCTCTTTATCTGACATTATCTGTGATAGAAGGAGCATCATCAATATTTTTAGGCTTATGATCAGACATCAAGTAGTGAGAAGTAGTTTAGGGATTATCATGTCATGTGCACTTTGGCCGCTACCGTTTAATTTTAAGATTATTGAAGTTTTAGTGGTCTGATCAAATGCTTAGATTGAGAATTTCTGTAATTTTGAACAAATCTTGAACAGCTTATCCCACTAGAAAGAGCATAGATCAATCGACATGGTAAAGCTAAAATAATACCATAAAAGAAAGAGAACACACAAGAATGAAAACAGCGCAGCAACGCGCGCAAAGGTCCATCTATCTAGTCTAGTATCTATCTAGTATCTATCTAGTATATTTACTAATTGGAGGCACTAAAGAAGCTCTCACGTTAATCCTTGAAATAACCAACGTAAACCATTGGATCATGGTTAAGTACAATTAGGACCCTTAGATCCGTGGTCGGCTACTCGATCCGATCGACAAAACCCGCACCTTCCTGTGGAGTTGTGCGCTCAATGGTCTCTCTCTCTCCCCGTTGTACCGGCTCCTCCTACAGGCCCGTCTATGCCTAGCTCGCCGCATATGTATGTCAGTCCCACGGAAGCCACTATCAGCCTGCGATCTATACTTGCGGATGCCACCATGATCTGAAATCACCGATGCGGGTCGACCAACACCACCATGGCGAGAAGCCGCTCTGTACTGCTAGGTACTGTACTGCTACCCGTACAGGTATTCGAAGTCCGATCCATCGATTACTCTAGGCTGCGCAGCCGCCAAAGTAGAAAGATTACTTAGTTTGTTCCAATGATTTTGCAGGGATATGCACCGATCAGTCACGCGGGCACTGCAGGTCTGAATCAGGATGTGGCATGTCAGATCTAGATTATTTTTAGTTTTCCGATACTATTTATATTGTCAATATTTTTTACTGCCACACGGCAGATCTAAATCCAGTTTTTTTTTGTCATGGCTACAATGTTTTTCCTAATAACTACAGACCAGCTTCTATCGATGCATTGATGCAAGGTGCGCTTGATTGTACTTCTACTAAGAATCGTTTTTATACGTCTACTTATATACCATATATGGAAATTAGCGTTATAGTATATTAAGATACATATTCTGTCTCACTGTTTTCATAAATATGTATTTCGTTAAAAGAAATTGATTTAAGTTTTAAATATGTGCAGACAAACAAACTTTGTACTACTAATTTGTTTAGCACACTCACGGACTGAGGAGATTAATAGAAGTACACACATATTAGAGCGGGCGACGTAAAAAACATAGCCCTCGAAATATATATACCAAAACATGTGGCAGAAATACAAGAACCTCATAATAGTTCACATGTGGTTTTATAGTAACGCTCTTGCCCAATTATTTTATTAATTAATTTGGTAATAATTTTCTACTTAATTAATAGACTGGGAGAAATCTTTGGCCAGTTTTTTTTTAAAATATGCCAATTCACAGTTGCATGTATGTATCATCGTTTAAATCCGGATGAATAGCCATTGTCACAACATGAAGCCTCAGATTACACTATTCCTCCTTATGGCATTAGAGTATTTCACGAATAAATCGACAAATCAATAACCATCGCATGTACAAATTTTAAATATGGAAATAAGGGACATGTTGCTAAACTATGCAATACACAATTTGTTTTGTTGACACTAAGATAAGAAGTTAAAAAAATCCAACTCACAATCCTTTTAAATTTGTGAACTAATGAAATATTGGAGACAAAGATCAGCCCCGTGCGATGCACGGGTTAGGGACTAGTGTTGCTAATGAGAATTGTGTGAAGTTTTTTATGAAGGAAGTTTTCAAGTGTAGAGAAAGGAGAATGATGAGGTGAGATGAAGAATAGACAAAAGTTCAAGCTTGGGGATGCCCATGTCACCCCAAGAAATATCCAAGAAGTACAAGCGTCAAAGCTTAGGGATGCCCAAAGGCACCCCTTCTTTATCAACAAAATACCAGGTCATCTTTCAAGACACTATATTTTTATTGCTTCATATGCTATGTGTTGTTCTTGGAGCGTATTTATTTTTGCTTTTAGTTTTATTTTGTTTTGTTTGCTGCAATAAATGGTTGGATCGCACCATGTTTGTTTTGGAGAGAGACACACTCCGTTTTCATTGCCTAGAACACTCCAGTTTTCACTCTTATCATTCAACGAGTGTTCTCTTTTTCTAGTACTGCGTTTAGCTTTTATTTTTCGCCTTGATTTTTGTTTAGAACTTGTTAGTTCTTTGTAGCTAGGTGTGTTTAGACCTCTGGTCTATGTTGATTTTCATCTTTAAGAGTTGTTTCAAAAATGTTGTTTGGTGTTTAAAAAGAGTAAAAAGTTTCATACCTATAGTGGTATAAATGGGAGCTTGTTTAAACTATGGCTTAGACTTTTGCATGTCATGCTTGATGTTATTTTGATTATATGCTTAGTAGTTTTTGCTGTAGCATGACTTGTCTCAAATGACTGTGATTGCTTAATGTGCCTTTGAAAGAATCATGCGTTGTTTTTATTATATGGGAGCATATTATTGTGGTATTCTCCTTTGATGCTTTATTTGGGTTGACTTGGCGCATGCTCACACCATGTTTGACTTTAACCAGTCGCCTTAAGCCTCTATGATCATTTGGTTTTTGACTTGTGATACCACTTTATGCTTTGGTTAATAATGTTTTGTCACTATGCATGATTATGGCCGTTATTGCTCTCTTAGTTGGTCGCTCCTAGTCTTTTGCTAGCCTTCATCTGTACTGAGAGGGAATACTTCTCGTGCGTCCAACTACCAAAAACCAAAGTTTTCCAATGTGTCCACCATATCTACCTATTAGCAATTTGCTATTCCAAGTACATTCGTCTTGCTTTTATCTATCTTACAAATTAAACTTTTTGTTATGTGAAAATTAGTTAGTAAAGCTCTTATGAACCTGACGACACATTTACTTTCTTGCACTTAATAAACTTGACCATTGTGGCTCTTTTATGTTGATTATATGCTTGCAAGTTGTAAGTTGGGAGTTAGCTGATGGCGTGTAGATGTCCGCCCAGTTGGGAACCCCAAGAGGAAGGTATGATGAGCACAGCAGCAAGTCTTCCCTTAGTATGAAACCAAGGTTTATCGAACCAGTAGGAGAAAGAACCAACTTCCGAAGGTTGATGCTCGCTAGCTTCGCGACAGCTCCGGACAATTTATATATGGCGCCTCGTCCAGGGCGTAGCTTTGCACCAGCAGCACTGTGGAACCTACACACAACACAACCAAGTACTTTGCCCCAACTTACAATGAGGTTGTCAATCTCACCGGTTTGCTGTAAACAAAGGATTAAGCGTATCGAGTGGTAAAAGATAGTAGTTTGCAAGAATGTAAATAAAGCGAGTAAATGGTAACCGGTAATAATAGTGTAAAAGAATGGACTGGGGTCCACAGTTCACTAGTGGTGTCTCTCCATAAGATAAATAACATGCTGTGTAAACAAATTACAGTTGGGCAATTGATAGAATAAAGCAAGCATACAAATGTCATGAGGATCACTATGAGATTCACTTGGGCATTACAACATAATACATATACCGTAATCCAACTGCATCTATGACTAATAATCCACCCGCCGGATGTCATCCGAGCAACTGTTGGGTATTAAGTTGCAAGCAACAAATTATCGCCTTAAGCAAAGTGTGTAATGTAAACAATATAAATGTCCTTGAACACAAGATTGTTGTTTTCTCCCTAGTAGCAACATCACATCTACAACCTTAGAGGTTTCTGTCACTCCCCCAAATTACTAGAGGCATGAACCCACTATTGAGCATAAATACTCCCTCTTGGAGTTACTAGCATCTACTCGGCCAAGATATCTACTAGCAATGGAAAGCAGGCAAGATCATAAACAACATAGAGATGATAAATCATAAATCAACTTGACAAAGTATCACTATTCATCGGATCCCAGCAAACACAACATGTAGAATTACACAACTATGATCTTGATCATGATAGGCAGCTCACAAGATCTAAACATGAAGCACATGGAGGAGATGACAACCATCTAGCTACTGCTATGGACCTGTAGTCCAAGGTAGACTACTCACACATCACTCCGGAGGCAGGCATGATGATGAAGAAGGCCTCCGGTGGTGATTCCCCTCTCCGGCAGGGTGCCCGGAAGAGAATCTGGATCCTCCCGATCTCGCGTCGATGATGGCGGCGGCTTGCAGTATGTTTCGAGGAAAATTGATCGGGTCTTTAGGTTTTCCCATTGAGGAGAATATATAGGCGGAAGGGCAGCGTTAGGAGGTGGGCTAGGTGGCCCCACCACCTGGTGGCGCGGCCAGGGGCTGGCCCGCGCCACCCTATGGTGTGGCCGGCCCCTGGTCCCCCTCCGTCTCTACTTTGGACTCCGTCTCGTGTCGGGAAAAATAGGAACTTTGGCTTTTGTTTCATCCAATTTCAAGAATATTTCATGTGTAGCTTTTCTGAAACACAAAAACAACAAAAAAAGGGAACTGGCACTGTGGCATCTCGTTAGTAGGTTAGTTCTGGAAAATGCATAAAAACACCACAAAGTGTAACAAAACACAAAGCAAATGATGTATAAACAAGCATAGATCATCAAAAATTATAGATACGTTTGAGACGTATCAAGCATCCCCAAGCTTAACTCCTGCTCATCCTCGAGTAGGTAAGTGATAACAAAACAATAATTTTTGAGGTGACATGCACCATCACAATCTTGATCAATGATGAAAAGCATTGAGTGATGAGATCAAAGTACTCAAAACATGGGCATAAAAGACATAATCTTGACAATAAAACTTAGCAATCATGTTATAACATGAAACGTAACACAAACAAAAGATCATGAGTAATAATGCATTGAAAGTCAAGTGTGTGTTTCGAGCATATAGAAAAACATAGCAAAGTGGTTTTAAGTATAGATGGGATTTGGTTAACCATTTATCTTTCGGATTCGAACCTAAATAACCTTTTTGTGTAAAAGGATAGTATAGGTTAACCATTAGGTTATTAGGGTTTAAATGGTTAACCATTGGTTATTAAGGTTTGCACCATTTTTAAATTTATGCCATGACCTTTACTGAAAAGTCAACAAAACTCAACAGTTCACAAGTATATCCAAATTTCACAATTTAGATGACAATAAACTTACATGAATCACCAATAAAATAGTCGAACAAGTTCAAGAAAACTCAAACTGGGGTTATAGCATTGATCTTTGAAATAACAGTACAAACAACAACTTCTCAACAGACTACTCCTATAACCAAACCAATATGCTTGTATCCAGTGATCCAGTGTGCCAACAGCATTGGAGAAGCTCTTTCACTTGCAATCATCGAGCTTAGTATAAGAAAAAAAGGTAAAGCATGAGTTAGTTTGCGTCAATAAAAACTAGGTTTAATCCCTCACAGCCAGCAACCAAGCAAGGAAACAACTGCGATAATGCTACACTTGCCGACCAAATCTCACTAATACAAACATGGCTTAACCTTAATGGCAGAACTACAAGGGAATTCCTGTGTTCTCCATGATTTTAGCGTATTTTCAGCAAATGTCCACACCAGCTTTTCAACTAAGATCTACATCACACAACTGGATAATTAATTTCAGAGACTAGAAACTCTACTGCTTATGTTCTGAGATTGACTATGAGCATACAGATTTAAGACAATATCTGCCCGGTTCAGATTTACTAAGGATTGTTATCTAGTGTTTTCAGATTGCTCTTGCCCGGTTCTTTGAAACGCCAGCCAACTGAGCAGAATCACTTGGTGCAGATAGTATTAGGCACTTATTATGGAAAACCAAAAGCAATTCTTACAAGGAAGAGCGGGACTCTATTATAGTATATTTTAGATAAAAAACAAACTGCAGACTAGCAGGTAAGAAAGCAAAAGAGATTAACACAATCAGCCAAAGTAGCACAGCGAAGCGCGCCCCTCCTTCTAGTAATAGTTAAGACTGGAAAAAAGAGGCCTTTACCTAAGCAGGTGTTGTCGGCGTTGAGGTCGGAGAAGGCCCTACAAAGGAACACCGGGACGCCCGCACCGCCGCCTTCTGGTGAAGTCTTTTTTGCGGAGGCCGCCGCCGAGTCATCCCAAAGGGTGGAGCTGGGGTCAGGACATCCGGGAGAGGGGAGGATGCACGGGTGGATGCCGGGCAGGGGGAGGACGCGCGGGAGGATGCCGGGCGGGGGGAGGCTCGCCGGTGCTCGAGAGTCAGGCCAAGGTGGTTCATCGGCGCTCAGGAAGTATCGAAGGCAGCGGTCGAGAGCGAACTCGGAAGGCAACGGGACGGGTGCGGATAACCTTTGGGAAAAAGGGATCGAACCCTTTGCACCTAGCTGGTTTTTGGGTTATCCATACGGCCTATTGGGCTCTTTTTAGGTTAGGTTAACCTAACCAATGGGAAAAGGGAAACCAAGTCCCATCGTTAGTTTTCAGCTTGTCCTTCATGGAGTAGCAAAACATAAATGTATAGGACACCTTCAAGTTTAAGAGGGCGACTAGATACAAAAAATTTAAGAACAAGCAAAACCATAATCATGAATCAATCAATAATAAATTTTGGGACTATGCACATTAAACTCAGAATGACAACTATGCTCTCTTAGACTGTGCATAAAGGTAGAAGGTGGAGACTCAACATAAAAGTAAAAGAAAGGCCCTTCGCAGAGGGAAGCAGTGATTAAACATGTGCTAGAGCTTTTCATTTGTAAAACAGAGAGATAAAAATTTTGTTTTGAGAGGTGGTTGTTCTTGTCAACGACTGGCAATGGGGTTCTTACTATTTTCCATACTAAGCAAGTTTTTGAGAGAGAGATTGGCACTTTTGTGCTCTTTTATAAAGCTTGGCACTCCTCTCCACTTTTCCTTTCACAAACCATGGCTAACCGATTCCATCGGGTGCCCACCAACTTTCACATACCATGGAGGAGTGCCTTTTTTCTTTTCTTTTTTCCCTATTTTTCTTTTTTTGGAATAAAACAATATGGAAGATAGCAAATCCGACCACTACGTCCCCATGAGCTGAAAATAGAGTCACAAAATTAGAAGTATTTTGAAGGTTTTTTTTGAAAGGTAGCACATGAAAATTTACTTGGAATGGCTTGCAAATACCATGCATAGGAATTTATAGTGGACTCTTTGGAATAAACTTGGTTTTTGGGAGTTGGATGCGCGAGAAGTATTCCCTCTCAGTACAAAATGAAGGCTAGCAAAAGACTGGGAGCGACCAACTAAGAGAGCAATAACGGCCATAATCATGCATAGCGACAAAACATCATTAACCGAAGCATAAAGTGGTATCACAAGTCAAAAACCAAATGATCATAGAGGCTTATGGCAACTTGTTAAAGTCAAACATGGTGTAAGCATGCACCAAGTCAACCCAAATAAAGCATCAAAGGAGAAAACCGCAATAATATGCTCCCATATAATAAAAACAACGCATGATTCTTTCAAAGGCACATTAAGGAATCTCAGTCATTTGAGACAAGTCATGCTACATCAAAAACTACTAAGCATACTATCAAAATAACATCAAGCATGACATGCAAAAGTCTAAGCCATAGTCTAAACAAGCTCCCATTTGTACCACTATAGTCATGAAACTTTTTTCTCTTTCCAACACTATTCAAACAACCACTCTTTTGAGATGAAAACTGATATGTCTCAAACCTATCTATAAATTTTGATGCTCCATGCTTGTTTATACACCATTTGCTTTGTGTTTTGTTACACTTTGTGGCATTTTTATGCATTTTCTAGAACTAACCTACTAATGAGATGCCACAGTGCTAGTTCCCTGTTTCTGCTGTTTTTGTGTTTTAGAAAAGCTACACAGGAAATATTCTCGGAATTGGATGAAACAAAAGCCAAAATTCCTATTTTTCCCAAAGCATCACGGAGCCCAAAGCTGAGATGGAGGAGGACCAGGGGCCAGGAGCACCATAGGGTGGTGCGGCCTGATTGCTATTTCGCTGGTGTGTAGTTGACACCAGAAAACTTGTTGGAAAACCCCAAGAGAAGGTTATGATGAGCACAACAACAAGTTTCCCTCAGTTGTGAAACCAATGTTTATCGAACCAGTAGTAGAAAGAACCAAACTTCCGAAGGTCGATGCCCGCTAGCTTTGCGACACTCTGGACAATGGCGCCAGGAAACTTGTCAGCGTGTAGCTTTTCACCAGCTGCAACGTGGAACCTGCACACAACACAATCAAGTACTTTGTCCCAACTAATAGTGAGGTTGTCAATCTCACCGGTTTGCTCTAAACAAAGGATTAAGCGTATCGAGTAGTAAAAAGTAAAAGTTTGCAATAATATAAATAAAGCGAGTAAAAGTAAAACAGTAATAGCAATGTAAAGGAAATGGACCGGGGTCCACAGTTCACTAGTGGTGTCTCTCCAAAAGATAAATAACAACATGCTGGGTAAACAAATTACAGTTGGGCAATCGATAGAATAAAGCTAGCATACATATGTCATGAGAATCACTATGAGATTTAGTCTGGGCATTACGACAAAATACATAGACCATAATCCAACTGCATCTATGACTAATAATCCACTCTCGAGGTGTCATCCGAGCACCCGTTTAGTATTAAGTTGCGAACAACAGATAACTGCATTAAGCAAAGTGCGTAATGTAAACAATGCAAATGTCCTTGGACACAAGAATGTTGTTTTCTCCCTAGTGGCAATAGCACATCTACAACCTTAGAGGTTTCTGTCACTCCCCCAGATTACTAGAGGCATGAACCCACTATCGAGCATAAATACCCCCTCTTGGAGTCACTAGCATCTACTCGGCCAAGATATCTACTAGCAACGGAGAGCGTGCAAGATCATAAACAACATAGAGATAACATAAAGATAATAATTTAGCACATCAACTTGACATAGTATCAATATCCATCGGATCCCAACAAACACAACATGTGGAATTACACAAAGATGATCTTGATCATGATAGGCAGCTCACAAGATCTAAACATGAAGCACATGGTGGAGAAGACAACCATCTAGCTACTGCTATGGACCCGTAGTCCAAGGTAGACTACTCACACATCACTCCGGAGGCGACCATGGTGATGAAGAAGGCCTCCGGCGGTGATTCCCCTCTTCGGCAGGGTGCCGAGAAGAGCTTCTGGATCCTCCCGATCTCGCATCAATGACGGCGGTGACTTGCAGTAGGTTTCATGGAAAATTGATTGGGCCTTAGGTTTTTCCCGTCAAGGGGAATATATAGGCGGAAGGGCGGCGTCAGGAGGTGGAGCAGGTGGGCTCACCCTCTGGTGGCATGGGCCAGGGCTTGGCCGCGCTGCCCTAGGGTGTGGCCTGGTCCTGGCCCCCCTCCGTCTCTGCTTTGGACTCTGACTCGTGTTCTGGAAAAATAGGAGGTTCGGCTTTTGCTTCGTCCAATTCCGAGAATATTTCCTGTATAGCTTTTCTGAAACACAAAAACAGCAGAAAACAGGGAACTGGCACTGTGGCATCTCATTAGTAGGTTAGTTCCAGAAAATGAATAAAAATGCCACGAAGTGTAACAAAACACAAAGCAAATGGTGTATAAACAAGCATGGAGCATCAAAAATTATAGATATGTTTGAGACGTATCAAGCATCCCCAAGCTTAACTCATGCTTTTCCTCGAGTAGGTAAGTGATAACAAAACAATAATTTTTTAGGTGACATGCACCATCACAATCTTGATCAACCATGTAAAGCATTGAGTGCTGAGATCAAAGCACTTAAAACATGGGCATAAAAGACATAATATTGGCAATAAAACTTAGCAACCATGTTATAACATGAAAAGTAACACAAACAAAAGATCATGAGTAATGAAACATTGAAAGTCAAGTGTGTGTTCAAATCATATAGAAAAACATAGTAAAGTGGTTTTCAGCTTGTCCTTCATGGAATAGCAAAACATAAATGCATAGGACACCTTCAAGTTTAAGAGGGCGACTAGATACAAATAATTTAAGAACAAGCAAAACCATAGTCATGAATCAATCAATGATAAACTTTGGGACTATGCACATTAAACTCAGAATGACAACTATGCTCTCTTAGACGGTGCATAAAGGTAGAAGGTGGAGACTCAACATAAAAGTAAAAGAAAGGCCCTTCGCAGAGGGAAGCAGTGATTGCAAGTTTTATAAACCTCCAAAAATTATGATACTTACTAGCTTTGAGCTCTCATTGCCCCCATCATAGGCATCTTGAATGGTTAAGGTTAATGCGAGTACAATTATGATGCATATGCTTAACAAATCATAAGTTGAAAACCTCGTGTCCCGTGAAGTACGAATACCCAAACCTCATGCTACCCGACTTAGGTCCCAAGCAAGTTCTTGTCATTGTAAGCATACATGTATCATCGAGAACCGCCAATGGGGTACCTCTTGCCCGTTGACATGGAACAAGCCCACATCAAAATGACAAGACAAACAGACAATGAACACCTTGGCATCTCTTTTATTTACCATTGGTATAACTTTTTATTCTGAGATGCGTCGTCGAATGTCCACTATGGGTGACAAGGGTATAGATAATAGAACCCGTCAGTTGAATACCCCTGAGGCCCGTTAAGCTAGGCCCGATTATAATACTAGTCAAAATATGAGTTCTTACCGTATGTCGATGTTGTAATCTGTATCGGACCCTACCCGATCCTCGAGACCTGGCCACCTATATATAGGGGCCAGGAGGGGACGGTGTAGGCCAGATTGAAAGCAAGCCAGGTTTTTCGCCCACATTTACTTTCATAGCCACCTTGTTTGAGTGAGTTACCTTCGAGTTCATCCAACGCCCTATCTCCCTGATCCTAAGTCCTTCATCTAGGAAATTTGTCGAGTTAACCCCTCGTCAATTGGCGCCGACCGTGGGGACTCTGGGCGTTGGAATCATGAATTCGACGACTTTTTCGCTTTCAGCCAACAGCAATCCGCAAGTCGACAAAATCCCGATACCCTTTGGAACTGTCGATTTTCAACCTCACCAGTCAAGCTTCACACAAGTATTCGAAAGCATGGATCAGGATATGGATTTGACGATCGGAAGTCTAAACTTTCGCATCAGATCACTAGGTTCGATTCGCCTTTCAGATCCGACGAAATCGGATTCGTCGGCAAGAGAGCCCAAGACAGTAGCAATGTCAGAATCATCAGAAGATTCTTCCAGCGAGGTAAACTCGCCGATCAACTTGGAGGAAGAAGAAGAAAGAAAAATCGCAGAAGGCGACGAAACCATGGAAAACTTCGACTTAGAGGTTCAACTCGAAGATCTCATGATCTACCACGACGACATCTCAGATCAATCAACGGACACTTGGAAAACAGGACTAGAACTTTCTGAAGATGATAATTCGATCTTCTTAAGTTACAATGGCAAACTCGACAATCGATGCCAGATATTAGCCATCACAGAAGACAATTCAGAAGAACTCGACGACAACAATAATCCAGTGCTCAATCCAGCAAACATAAACAGAGGAGCAAACCACTTAGCGGAAGGAGAAACCGCCGACTCCCTCGCAACAAGGGTAAAAGTTCGACTATCAGAAGATGAGTGGAGAACAATCAATACAACCGTGGAGCACGGCACGCCAATACCAGCAAATTCCAGCCAAAACATGCTTTTGGGATACCATTACGCCCTAAGGCAGCAGGCGAAGTTATTAGCAAAAGAAAGGATTGAAATACAGAAAAGGAAGGACTCAGCCATTGCAGCAAGTGACGCTGCTCGCAGAGCACGAAGCGATGCATCATACAAAAATAGAAGGCATCATCGGCATGGATCAAGATATGAGAATCTCGGGCATTCAAAAAGGCAAAGTATCTCGAAAAA
Organism: Dactylis glomerata; assembly: GCA_007115705.1. Classification (NCBI taxonomy): domain Eukaryota; kingdom Viridiplantae; phylum Streptophyta; class Magnoliopsida; order Poales; family Poaceae; genus Dactylis; species Dactylis glomerata. The sequence continues at coordinate 715,675 of QXEO01000073.1, forward strand.
CCTCGACTCGTCCTTCCTATCGGTCGACGATCAAGGAAACATTATACCAAAAACTCCTGAAGCAGCACTGGTGGTAGCTCAAGCATACTTATTGTCGGTGTTCTGGATACCGGGGTATCCCGGTCCACCTGCTCCTGGGCCCCATCATCGGCCCATCTTCAGCCCAGGGGAGAATCAACAATCTTCGCTACGGAGAAGACCCTCACGAGGAGGCGCCTCGTGAGGAGAACGACGACGGAAACCACTAAGGACCAGAAGACCTCCTCACGAGCCCCTGCTGGTGAGGAGATGACGCACGCCCACGACAGCTCAGCACGTTTGCGTGCAGAGCAAGAAGATAACGGGCAGAAGACCGCGTACCGCCCACGCTACCCCCGACAGGGAGGAGACCAACTTTCGCTGTGCCTGCCCAAAGCGGCACAGTGGCAGTTGGCCACCCCCCTAAATATAGCGTGGACGGTGCAGGGCGCCAGAGGAGGACGTCAGCCTCCTCCACCCACTCCTGTGGACCGGCGCCGCTACCCTATGAAGACCAAGTCTACAGAAGAGTATAGTCTACAGCTGTCCTCCCTCCTTGGCCGTGTGTGGCAACCCCTTCCCCAAGAAGATAAGGGGAAGGAGGACCTGGGCGCTATAAAAGGAGGGGGAAGCCACCCCTTAGGGGAGATCCGGTCTGAAAATCTTCATCTTCTTCAGGCTGCTAGTTGGGCACGCAGGTTCTTCAACCTCTGGCCAACTAGAGCTTTGTAACCAAGGCCTTGTACTCCTCGCGAGGTGTCGCGTTGCAATACAAGAAGGCAGGAAGTAGGGGTTTTACCTCACCACGAGGGCCCTGAACCTGGGTAAACTCGGCGTCTCTCTCTGCAGTGCGTAGCGCGTTCGACACTCGAGGCTTCCATCACCGTGTTTCGTTGCGATCCAAGATCTCACACGTTCAGCCCCCTGCGTTCGAATCCTTTGGGTCCGTCGCGTGGTACCCCGTGTTCTTGCGACACGAAATCCACCGACATTTGGCGCGCCAGGTAGGGGGTTGTGGTGTGTTTTCTTCTAGATCTGCTTCGACATGGCCGACGCCAACGCAAGGCTCGAGCGTCTTCGCCGTCGCAACGCTGTTCGGGGGCAAACCGAGCCCATCTTCCGTCGTCATGAAGCTTCGGCCGAGGAGGAAGATCTGGAGTCCTCCTACCTCCCGTCCGGGCGGACAGAGCCTTCGCTCTCCTTCACCGCCACCGCCACTTCTCGCGCTCGTTCTGGGAGTCAGCTGTCTCCTGCGCAGGCACTCGCCATGGCGCAGGAGCTGCTGCGCTATCAACCCACCGATGACGGGCGTGAGGGGTGGCGCGCTCGAATCGCCGAGCTCGTCGCCATCGCCAACGAAGACCCGGCCTTGGGAGGAGCCCAGGGCGCGGGGAGCCCAGATCCGGCGGCGGGGCATCGCACCCCGGGCGCCGGAGATGGGATGGCCAACAAGGCCAAAAGGGTGGTTTCCCGCGCTGCATCTTCGCCGCGCGGGGAGCCCAGCTGCCAAATCGTCCAACGCGCTCCGGAAGACGCACGCGTCTCCCTCGAGCGCCGCCGCGAAAATCATGACCGCGCCATCGATGACATCGGCGAAGCTGGCAAGAACGTCAGGACCCCCGGCGTCCCGATCTACAACCCTGGGTGTCTTGCCCTCACTCGCCAGCAGCGCTACGTCGTCTGGCCTGACAAGTTCAAGCCAGACATCAGCGCGCGTTACGATGGGACCACAAATCCTGTCGAATTCCTCCAACTCTACGTCGTCGCCGTCCAGGCTGCGCGTGGAGATCAGCGCGCCATGGCCAATTGGTTCCCCATGGCCCTCAAGGACGCTCCGCGAACTTGGCTCATGAATCTTCCTCACGAATCCGTGACGTCGTGGAAGGATTTATGTCGTCAGTTCGTTGCCAACTTCATGCCCACGTACGAGCGCCCCGCAACTAAGAACGATCTTAAAGCGGTGCGTCAGTACAAGGGCGAGACGCTTCGTCAATACATCCAGCGCTTCAGTCAGATGAGGAACAAGATTCCTAGGATCTCCAACGAGGAGGTCATCTCCGCATTCTCCACGGGCGTCTCCGACGTCAAGATGCGGGAGAAGCTGTCTGTGAATGATGAGCTGACTTCCGTCGTCAGGCTCTTCGAGATCGCCGACCGCTGCGCCAAGGCTGAGGAGGGGAGGCTCTTCGTGCACAATCTGCCGGAGGCGCCTCCCCCAAAGCCGAAGTCCAAGGACCCCAAGCGAAAGGAGGCTGCAGCCCTCGCGGCGGAGCCAGATCATAAGCAACGCCGCGGGGACCGCTCCGATCGCGATAAGGGTCGACGTCGCCGCTACTGCATTATCCACAAGAAGGACACCCACAATACCGAGGATTGTTGGATTGTCCGGAAGTTTCACGAGGAAAACGGCGTCGCCAAGCGTCGCGGGGGTGGCTGCAGCAACGGCAAGAGTGGATCCCGGGGCGATCGCCGCGACGACGACCGCGAGGAAGGTCGCCGCCGTGGGGGTCTGTCTCGAGACGATCCCGAGCCGCTGCCGCTGCCCCCACCAGCAAACGATCATCGGGAGGAGAACCAGGGGGGCTATCAAGAGCCGCGAGACTTCGTCGCTTGCCTCCTGGGCGGAGCTCAGGCTCCTCTGTCAAATCGGCACTTCAAGCAGCTGTCGCGAGAGATCGCGGCGGCACAGCCCAACTTCGGCAATCGCCTGATGAAGTGGTCGACGTGCAAGATTGGCTTCGACGAGGAGGATCATCCGGCTTCCACAAGGGGCGTGGGCACAATCCCCCTCTTGTGCACGCCAACCATCAACAACGTCGCCGTCAATCGCACTCTCATCGACGGAGGGGCGGGCCTCAACATCATCTCCGTCGAGATCTTCGAAAAGATGCAGGTGCCGTATCACCGGCTCATGCCAACTCGGCCGTTCTTTGGGGTAACCGAGGGATCTACAACGCCAATCGGGCAGGTAAGCCTGCCCGTCACCTTCGGCACTCGGGACAACTACAGGACGGAAAGCCTCGACTTCGACGTCGCCTACATCGCCCTGCCATACAATGCCATCCTCGGCTACCCAGCCTTGGCAAGGTTTATGGCAGCAACGCACCATGGCTTCAACGTCCTCAAGATTCTGGGCGCCAACGGCACGATCACCGTGCGCTGCAATGAGAAGGATGCTCTCCGATCAGTCGAGCATGTCTACCGTGAGGCCGCCACCATGTTCCCCGCCGACGAAGATCTACTGGAACACTCCGGCGACCTCACGAGGAAGAAGCAGCTCGTATCCCAAGAGCGAGCTGCTGCGAAGAAGGCCTCTCTCGAGCCCCACCTTCTGGGTTCGACAGGGAAGAAGTTCGCCGCCTCAGCATCGCCTACTCCAAGCGAGGACCTGGACCATCCAATGATGGACATGAGCATTGGGGAAGCTGCGGTACCCTCAGGCAGGAGGCCCCAGTTTACCCAGGAGCGCTCGGCAACCAAGAAGGTCCCGCTTCAGGCTGGGGGCTGCGACAACTTCGTCACCATCGGGGCAGGGCTTTCCCCCAAATAGGAAAGCGCGCTCGTCACCTTCCTGCGGGCAAATTCTGACATGTTCGCTTGGACTCCGTCGGATATGCCCGGTGTTCCCAGGGAGGTGATTGAGCACCACTTAGCCGTGTGCCCTCAGGCACACCCCGTGAAGCAGAAGACTAGGAAGCAAGCGCAAGAGAAGCAAGACTTCATCGTCAAGGAGATAGAGAAGCTGAAGAAGGCCAAGTTGATACGCGAGGTGGCCCACCCAACCTGGATTGCTAATCCGGTGGTCGTCCCAAAGGCTAACGGCAGTGGGCGCCTCTGCGTGGACTTCACAAGTCTCAACAAGGCCTGTCCCAAGGACCCTTATCCTCTCCCGAGGATAGATCAAATCGTCGACTCCACCGCCGGCTGCGACCTCCTTTGCTTCTTGGATGCTTTCTCCGGCTATCATCAGATCAAGATGGCAAGGGAGGACGAGGAGAAGACCGCCTTCATCACGCCCTGTGGGGTGTACTGCTACGTCTGTATGCCCTTCGGCCTGAAGAACGCAGGAGCCACCTTCCAAAGGCTCATGCGTAAGGCCCTGGGGGCTCAGATGGGAAGGAACGCGGAAGCCTACGTCGACGACATCGTCGTCAAGACTCGCGAGGGTCACACCTTCATCGAAGATCTGGAGGAAATGTTCGTCAACCTGAGAAAGGTAAACATCAAGCTCAACCCCGCCAAGTGCGCCTTCGGTGTACCGTTGGGAAAACTGTTGGGGTTCCTCGTGTCTCACCGCGGGATAGAGGCGAACCCTGACAAGGTCAAGGCCATCGAAGAAATGCGTCCTCCGCGCAATCTCAAGGAAATGCAACGCCTCGCGGGGTGCATGGCAGCCCTGGGGCGCTTCATCGCGAGGAGTGGGGAAAAAGCTTTGCCCTTCTTCAAGCTCATGAAGCGCACCGGGAAGTTCGAGTGGACTCCGGAAGCCGACAAGGCCTTCGCCGAGTTGAAAAGGTACCTCACGAGCCCACCGATCATGGTTGCCCCAACCGCTCGCGAGCCCTTGCTACTCTACATCGCGGCAACTCCAAGGACTGCAAGTGCCGTTCTCGTCGCGGAATGGGACGCCAAGGTAATCGCCAAGGAGAAGGTCAATCCTCCCGACCAGGGGGCTCCTCGCGAGGAAGAGGCCGCCCTGCCTCCCGTCCCTCAAGAGGAGCCGCCCGCGGCATCTTTGCCGACCAAGCCACCCTCTCAGGGAGACGCTCCAGAGCCTCCCGAGGAGGGGCCTCCCGAGGGGATCGTCAAGGTGCAAAAGCCCGTGTACTTCGTTAGCACGGTACTGCGCGACGCGCGGGAGCGCTACACCATGCAGCAAAAGCTGCTCTACACCTTACTCATCGCTTCAAGGAAGCTGCGTCATTACTTCCAGGGTCACCCGATTAGGGTGGTGACTGATCGCCCCCTGGAGACCATCCTGCGCAACCCCAACGTCACCGGACGGGTGGCGGAGTGGGCCGTGGAGCTTCAACCCTTCGAGATCTCCTTCGAAACTACAAAGGTAATCAAGAGCAAGGCCTTGGCCGAGTTCACTACGGAATGGACTGATCCATTCGTCGACGAGCCTCCAGAGGTGGAGTCGACTCTCCCTGGAGAGAAGGCCCCAGGCCTCTGGATCATGCACTTTGACGGCGCCTTCAACCTTCCCGGCGCGGGAGCCGGCGCTGTCCTAACCTCTCCCTCTGGAGACAAACTCTTCTACGCTGTGCAGCTCTGCTTCGGGCCTGAACACAAGGTCTCCAACAACATCGCGGAATACGAAGGACTACTCGCGGGCTTAAGGGCAGCAAATGCTTTGGGCATCAAGCGCCTCATCGTCAAGGGAGATTCACAGCTGGTTGTGAACTTCTCAAACAAGAGCTACACTCCAAGGGATGAGCACATGGCGGCTTATCTCGAGGAGCATCGAAAGATGGAAAAACGCTTCCAGGGCTTGGAGCTGAAGCACATCCCGAGAGGAGAAAATGTGGAAGCCGACGAGATCTCCAAGCGTGCCTCGCATCGCCTGGCACAACCTGCCGGCGTCTTCGAGGAGCGTCTCTTCAAACCGTCCGCTTCTCCATCAACGTCCGAATCACTCCCTCCTTCTACCCTGCCGCCGCCTCCAGAGCTGGGGGCTCCGGACTGCGGGCCACCATCGGGTGACCGAGTCCTTCTGGCGTTGGCACGGCAGGAGGGAGTGGATTGGATCCTCGAGCTCAAGGCCTACCTCACTAGCAGCAGGCTTCCTGAGGACGAAGAGGAGGCCAAGAGGATTGTGCGTCAAGCTTCGGGCTACTGCGTCAAGGATGGTGATTTGTACCGGCGTCGCCCAAACGGCGTCGCTCTGAAGTGCATATCTACTCACCAAGGCCAAGAACTTCTGAGGGACATCCACGCCGGCGAATGCGGGCATCACGCTTCCGCTGCGACTCTAGCCGCAAAAGCATATCGAAGCGGCTTCTACTGGCCTTCGGCACTCGGAGATGCAGCGGAGATGGTCAAGAGGTGCGAGGCGTGCCAATTCCATGCCAAGCAGATACGTCAGCCGACGCAAGAGCTGCGAACCATCCCACTCACTTGGCCCTTTGCAGTCTGGGGGCTGGACATCCTCGGTCCATTTCCCAGAGCGCAAGGGGGCTATCGCTACCTCTACGTCGCCATCGACAAGTTTACCAAGTGGGTGGAGGTGGAACCAGTGTGCACAATCCCGGCCAGATCCGCAGTCAAGTTCGTCCGTGGGCTGGTCTGTCGCTTTGGTGTGCCTAACCGCATCATCACCGACAACGACAGCCAGTTCACTAGCGGACTGTTCTGGGAGTACTGCGCATCGACCGGCATCAAAATCTGCTTCGCCTCCGTCGCCTACCCTAGGAGCAATGGTCAAGCCGAGCGCGCCAATGCTGAAGTGCTCAAAGGGCTCAAGACGAAAAGCTTCAACGCCAAGCTCGAAGCCTGCGGCAAAAAATGGTTAGACAACCTCCAACCCATCTTGTGGTCCATCAGGACTACCGCCACCAAACCCACTGGAGAGACCCCTTTCTTCTTGGTCTATGGGGCAGAGGCTATTCTTCCCACCGACATCAAGTTCGGGTCGCCAAGGGTGCTCGCCTTCGACAAAAATCGCCAAGAGGACCTCATCAAGGACCGCCTCCTCCTGCTCGAAGAAGCTCGATGCCAAGCCGCGCTTCGCGCCGCGAGGTACCAGCAAGGACTACGCCGCTACCATAGCCGCCATGTTCGAGCAAGAACTCTGGAGGTCGGCGACCTAGTGCTGAGGAGAATACTCTCTCGCGAGGGCCTGCACAAGCTGTCTCCAATGTGGGAAGGACCCTTCAAGGTGACACACATCGCCAGATCGGGCTCGGTGCGGCTGGAAACCGCAGAAGGCGTGCCGGTGGGGAACCCGTGGAACATAGCTCATCTGCGAAAGTTCTACCCTTAGGTTCCTCACGAGGAGAAAAAGACCGTTTTCATGGCACTTGTATCAGCTCAAACTGCTCTTAAGCACTGATATTAAGTTAATGCGCGATATAGCGCCTCTGCTTCGGCATGACATCAAAATGGCATGAAGTCCATTTATTTTCTGCTGTACTCCTCGTGGAAGGGGGCTAGGCACGGTGTCTATGCTGGGGCCTTCGCCCGGAAAACAGCAAGCCCGAAAAACCCGAAGGGAGCGAGCTCTGGTCGGGGGCGACGGCCCCGTTAACGATCACCTCTGGATGCCCATGGTGCTTAGTTCCTCGCGAAGTACGCCAGAAAATAAAAAATCTTCGAGGAAAAGTCCAAGGTGTGCCCATGGCACCCGCTAAGGACCTACCCCTCGTGAGCAACCCTCACGAGGGAGCAAAGACGCGTCGATGCACCAGCATCCGCAGGAGGATTCCCTCTGCCGAGGAAGGCCTAACGTGGCAGGATTATTGAAGACTAAGGCCGCTCCGATCAATCTTACGAAGGAGACGCAGATCCGAAGGTCCGCGCCAGGCCCTTCACCTCATGAGCAATCCTTGTGAGGTGTCGACGGTCTCTGGGCTCTCTTAAGCGTCGACGTTTTCACGTCCGTGAGGGTCCAGCTTCCCTCAACGACAAGGAAGGCCCCGTGAATCGCCACGCGCGGCAATTTGCTCTTAGCTGCTGGCACAGATAGTGCCGCGCTCCTCCACGACGGAGAAGGTCCCTGTGCCGGTCACATGGGCATCTTATTTGCCTTCTTTTTTCGTTTGTTTTACCGACTTGTTTTTCCGTTTTCGGGGATTTGGGGTTTTTTCTTTTCCAATTCTTTCTTCAACTTCTTGTCTCAGGAATCGTCCTCTGTGTCATCGACGCCGAACCCGTCCCGAGCTCTGAGGTGGAGGGAGGCTTCCCATCGATGCCTACAGCTCGCCAGGGCTCTCGAGCAAGTGAATGGCCAGGACAGTGAAGGACAGCAAGATGATCAACAAAAGGATTTCATTAAATTGCCCCCAGTGGGGGAAGGAGCGAAGCTTGGCGGGGCATTCCCCGCCGACAAGGACTACAAGGCAAAAGAGGGGAGGAGACTAGCTCCCCTCCCCAGAAGACTACCGCGCCAGGGCCTCCTCTTCACTGCGCCGCGAGCTGGGGGTAGGTGCGGCGGACGCCGTCGGCGGTGAAGATCCGCACCGTGGCCTCCAGGGTCCCCAGCTTGAAGCGGAAGACGAGGCGGTCGCCGACGCGGAGGCGACAGCCGAGGGCGAAGGGCCTCCAGCGGCCGGAGAGGACGACGTTGCCATTCGCCCCGAAGAGGATGTCCACAGGCCAGAAGAGATCTGGCCTGCTTTGCTCCCCCAGGGCGATCTCCTCGGCGGCCGGGCCGTGGGCGTGAATCGCCCTCCGGATGGCGTCGGGCAGCCGGAGGGAGTTGAAGCCCGGGGCGTCGACGACGACAAGGAGCTCCAGGAAGCGGGACCCCGGGGCGATGAGGGGTCCCAGAAGCGCCGCCGCCAGGTGGCGCGGAGTGGCAACCACTCCATTCACCGGCGGGGCCGGAGGATCTGCAGCAGCGGGAGGAGGGCCCAGGGCGGCCTCCACCTCCCGGAGAGCCCGATCGACGCTCCCCGAGGCGCGGGGAGCAGGCGCCGCCGCCAGCGGCGACGACGAGTTCAGGGCGCCGCCACGGGCGGGACCCCTGAGGGTCAGGGCGCCGGAGGTCCCCGAGGCAGCGCGAATCGCCTCGCCCTGCCTCGGCGCCCCAATGCGGAGGGGGCCCCCGGCGCCGGGCGTCCACTGGGCAGGGATCTTCGTCTTGCTCCCGCTGCCCGGAGGGCGCCCTCGGCGCTTCGCTCCAGAGCTTGGACCGGCGGCGGCGGCGGAGTTGGAGGGGTCCATGCTCTCAGTGAAGAAGAAGCAGAAGTGGCACTGGAGGAAGGAGGTGAAGTGCCAAAGGTCTCGAGGAGGACCTATTTAAGGGGAGCGTCCGGCGTCGATGCGTCAAATCCCAGCGCGGGAATCGAAGCGTTGGCGCAGCGCTCTGCAGTCAAGCGACGCATCATTATGATGGGTGACGCCTCGGAGACTGTAGCGTCGCCGCCGTTTCGTCTCGCCAGCTGCGGCCATGACGCGTGTCCGCAGTCTCTGCATCTTCACTGCATCTTCACATGGCCCTCTGACTGCGCAGTTGACGCGTGCCGTTGGAGGGCCCAGCAGCTTCGGGGGCCCCCGACCCTTCGCTTCCTCAAGAGGGCGTGTCGTGGGCCGGGCTCCCGGGGGCTACTGTCGGTGTTCTGGATACCGGGGTATCCCGGTCCACCTGCTCCTGGGCCCCGTCATCGGCCCATCTTCAGCCCAGGGGAGAATCAACAATCTTCGCTACGGAGAAGACCCTCACGAGGAGGCGCCTCGTGAGGAGAACGACGACGGAAACCACTAAGGACCAGAAGACCTCCTCACGAGCCCCTGCTGGTGAGGAGATGACGCACGCCCACGACAGCTCAGCACGTTTGCGTGCAGAGCAAGAAGATAACGGGCAGAAGACCGCGTACCGCCCACGCTACCCCCGACAGGGAGGAGACCAACTTTCGCTGTGCCTGCCCAAAGCGGCACAGTGGCAGTTGGCCACCCCCTAAATATAGCGTGGACGGTGCAGGGCACCAGAGGAGGACGTCAGCCTCCTCCACCCACTCCTGTGGACCGGCGCCGCTACCCTACGAAGACCAAGTCTACAGAAGAGTATAGTCTACAGCTGTCCTCCCTCCTTGGCCATGTGTGGCAACCCCTTCCCCAAGAAGATAAGGGGAAGGAGGACCTGGGCGCTATAAAAGGAGGGGGAAGCCACCCCTTAGGGGAGATCCGGTCTGAAAATCTTCATCTTCTTCAGGCTGCTAGTTGGGCACGCAGGTTCTTCAACCTCTGGCCAACTAGAGCTTTGTAACCAAGGCCTTGTACTCCTCGCGAGGTGTCGCGTTGCAATACAAGAAGGCAGGAAGTAGGGGTTTTACCTCACCACGAGGGCCCTGAACCTGGGTAAGCTCGGCGTCTCTCTCTGCAGTGCGTAGCGCGTTCGACACTCGAGGCTTCCGTCACCGTGTTTCGTTGCGATCCAAGATCTCACACGTTCAGCCCCCTGCGTTCGAATCCTTTGGGTCCGTCGCGTTGTACCCCGTGTTCTTGCGACACGAAATCCATCGACACTTATATACAACACGACCTAATCCAGGAGATCCGAGGGAACATATGCATCACGCAGCACTAAACGGATTGAAGATGGTAGGCAACAAACTATCAGCAAAAGAGGAGGAAGTGTATCGCAACAAAGGAACCCATAAACCAAGGTCACCACGCCGTCACAACAGTCCTCGGCATAGAAGTGGAAGTCAACGATCTAGGACACTGTCACCAGGATGATATAGTAGTCCAAAAAACAAAGGAACCCGACGATCCAGAACCCCAGATAAAACACGCGACTATAAAGACGATGAAAAGGAGATGGGGGCACCATGCTTTACCCGCAGTGTTCGCATCACGCCAGTACCCAAAGGCTTCAAATTACCTCATGACCAGCAAAAGTACGATGGATCGCAGGAGCCACAGTCATGGCTTTCAGACTACCTGCAAGTAGTAAAAATATTAGGAGGAACCAGGGAAACAACAATGCAAAGTTTGTAGTTACACCTCACCGGTGCAGCAAGGTCATGGTTAAGCAAACTAGGAGAGGAAACAATTGGAAGCTGGGAAGAACTCACAAAGCAATTCACGAGTAACTTCAAGTTGACATACAAGCGGCCAGCATCTATAGAAGAAGTCAAAGCATGCGTGCAGCAACATGGGGAAACATTAAGGGCATACATCCAAAGGTGGAGTATAATCAAAAACTCGGCAGTCGAAGTCTCAGATGAGAGAGCAATAGATGCGTTCATAATTGGGTTACGACGAGGAGACCTAGTCGAAGAGATGGGTAGGATAAAACCGAAAACAGTATCAGATCTAATGGATGTAGCAAATAGATTTGCAGATGGAGAGGATGCGCGCAACAATAAACGCACGCGATCACCGGAGGATGATAGAGGAAATAGGTATGGAGGTCAACGCAGAAGATCCCGCAACTACGACAACTATGGCTCTCACAGTCAAGTAGCCGTAGGCTACAAAGATAACAGCTACCAAAGTAAGATACCGTAGCTACGGAAAAGAAGACTACAGAAAGTTTCAACCAAGGGAACCTAGAGAGTATAACCCATCACCAGAAGATATGCTCAACGGACCATGTCATATTCACTCTGCATTCGTCGACGGGAAACGTGTATCCAGACACGCAATGAAAGATTGCACTACGTTCTTGAAACTGCAGGAAGCAGCACTCAATAAACAAGCTGAAGCAAAACGGCAAGGATACGACTGAAACACAAGCAACACACCAACAACCCAACAAGGGAACACTGGAGCTCCCAAGATCCAAGATCAACCAAATCAGGGACGCGACGACGATGAAGGATATGTTCCATCTAAAGGGCACATTACAGCAATGATACAGCCAGTGCCCAAGTCGAACAAAGAGAAGAAAAGGATAACTCGACAAATCAATCTCGCAATAACTTCACCACCAGCAACAACAGAGTATCTGCATTGGTCAGAGCAACCAATTGAATTTAGCAGAGATGATCACCCAATAACAGTACCTCGGCCAGGAAACGCGCCCTTGGTACTCAAAGCTCAAATCGGAACCTATGATGTCGACAGAATATTCATGGATGCAGGAAGTGGGATAAATTTCATATACGCAAAGACCCTACGGGCAATGCACATTTCATTGGAGTTCCTGAAACACACTGACTGCTCTTTTCATGGAATAGTCCCAGGAAGTGCTAACTATCCACTTGGTCGAATAGCACTGAACGTTTGTTTCGAAAATCGACAAAACTATAGAAGGGAGAAACTCGACTTCAAAGTCATGGACTGGCCATCATAATATCACGCGATCCTCGGGCGACCCGCGTTTTCGCGATTCATGGCAGTACCTCACTACACGTATCTAGTTCTCAAGATGCCAAGTCCAAAGGGAATCATCACGGTAAAAGGAAGTTTTGAGGTATCAGACCTATGCGACAAGGAGTTCCACATGATGGCGCAAAACTTTGGCATGATAGCCAACTACGGAGAACCCAAAGAAAAGGCGAAAATCGCGACTACAGAAGTCGACAAGTTACCCAAAGGGCGTCCCGCAGAACCAGAGATGAAGAAACCACAAGTAGAAGAGACAGAAGAAGACAAAGCTATAAGGGAAGAAGAGAAGGCCACGACGGCATAAGTATCGAGAACACTAGAGTAGGGTAGAAGAATAAGGCTATAAAAGCCACAAGTCATCCTAGGGCAATGCCCTCTAGATCCAGAACACAGGTCACAGGCCGGATCTCTTGGGTCACCCCATGTATCTTACATTACAAAATATAATAAAGACACGTTCATCATATCTAAGCTTACATGTCTAAACGCTGCAAAAGCGCCAAAAATGGATGAAACGCCTTGAGTACTAAAATTTCCTCGGATAAACGACCCAAGGAAAAAGCACTCTCGCGAGTACAATCAGTATGTACATCCAAATCACGGAGCAGGTGGCTCTGAGTCATCCACATCAAAAGGATTCAAATAATGATACTCCTGGAAAAACATGGCGTCTTCTTGCAATAACCTCGAGATAATCCTCCTCGCTGGTTCCAGCATTGCATCCATGTGAACCCTAACCGTAGTTCGTCCTGGAGGCAAACTCTGGGACATGCGGTCGAAATTAAGTCTTGGATTCCACTTTCGCATCCATCCAAGAGCGAAATTAGCACCAGCAATCAAGTTCAGCTTTATAAGGAGGTGGAATCGCTGGCTCGTCCGGAAAGTTTCAAGTAGCTGTCTAAAATCCCTCGGCATAGGATTACGAGGCAGCATGACAGAGTACATGGTCGTCAGGGCCTTATGACAACCATCAACAGCTTCGCCAATGTACTGTGCACAATCCTGAAGAAGCACGATGGCACAACAACGACGAGGATTGGACCATAAGCTTTCAGTTCCTTGAGCAACACTTTGAAGAGCAGTAATCCGCTCAGTAACCTGACGTGATTCGCCAACAAGATCGAGGCAGGTACCTGCGGTACAAGCAAAAATCAGCAAGGAGAAAATCAGAGTACCAACAAAGAGGAGAGACTCCCTAAAAACTTACAAAGTAACATCTCGCAAACAGACTCGATGATACCAAGAAGAAAGGACTCGCACTCCTCAAAATGAGTGATCCTCGCTACTAGACCTGACACTTTGTCTTCGAGATCAGACACCTGTCTTATGAAACCATGGGACTTACTAGCCTTGTCTAGAGCAACTTGTGCCTGACATTTCATCAAGGATAGGCGGCTCTCAAGGTCCGCAACTCTGAAAGAATATTCCTCACATCGACAGGGAGGACGAGGAGGTGAGGAAATCCCATAAGCGAATATATCATCACGGGATGGAGTTCGATCATAACCCAATGATTCACTAGCAAGCAAAAGCTGAATGCAATCAGAAGAAAAGACACATCTCAAGAACATCATTTAAGCATTTCATATTAGAAAAGATATTTGCAAGCAAGTGCAAAGCCTTTTGACCAGTTCTCAGGCAGAGCATAACTAGAAGTTTGTTACAACAAAAGAGATGAATAAAACAATAGGAAGACTAAGTCTACGCCATCTCAGCGTCATGCTCCGTGGCAGAGGAAGGAATGGCAAAAGCAGCACCAGCAGTTGGAGGAGGTGCAGACTCATCTGTCGCTAGGGTTGAAGAAGCTAGCGTAGAAGAAGCCGCAGGAGCCGCAGAGGGAGAAATCATCGCCACAATGGCGGGCGAAAACTTCTTCGCCTTTTTCAAAGAAATCCTTTAGCTCCGAGCGGGTGCGGCCATGGGAAGAGCCAACCTTTTCCCAGTCAACCTCCGCACCATGTGTGTACTGAAAATGCAATGGCCCCCTCGGCACCACGTTTCAAAGAAAGGCCTTTCATCTGAAGGAGGGGGTCGTCAGTGGTGTCGAAGGCCTGGGCGAGTTTCTTCACATCATTGCGTGGCATTTCCGCCTTTTGCTTGGGCCACAACCCGGCAAAAATCCGCGTAAGAAGACGGTTAACTAACTTGAAGATGTCTCAGACGGATTTCCAATTCGCTTCAAGCAAGCTAACCACAGCCATGAGGGCATCACTGTCTGGTTGCAAGGTCGACGCAGGCACTCTAGTGTATTCTGTAGAACCAAGAAGACAGAAAACAGAAGAAGAAGAATATATAAGCAAGTATAAGAAAACAAGTAAATAAAAAAGTAGTAGAAGAAGAAAGGCATAGTGTGTACCTCCAGCAGCAGCAGACATCGAGTTCAGCCGCTCAGCCACAGCTTGCTCCCGTTGGAGGTGCTCCTTGGTAGCATCAGACAAGGCTTTCTCCGCTTTCTTCGCCTTAGCTAATGCCGATTTATTCGACTTCTCAGCATTGACCTTGGCAGCAGTCGCGGCATCAAAAGCTTTCCGAGAAGCGCTGAGTTCAGCCTCCAGCGACGAAATGCGAGCATTGGCTGTCGTTAAGGCAGCTGTAGGACAACAAGGAGGAAAGAAAAGATCAAGCAACAAGCAAAGAAAAGCGTACAAGATAAGCAAAGGTAGGAAAAGTAATTCACCTTCTGAAGCTCTAGCAACCTTCAAGTACTCAGCACATTCAGTGCCCAAGGCGACAAATTTCTTCATCAATGCCTGTCAAGGAGGGAACACGTGAGTATACGGATAACGCAAGAGACATAAGGGAGGATAAACACTTACATCATCAGGAGAGTCCGCGGATTCATGGGCTTCGAGGGAAGCATCGGCTTCCTTCGATTTTTTCGACCGCTTGGTGCTCCGGGACACGGGAATTCTCTTGATAGGAGCTCTGGGGCCTTCAAAGATTTCATAGCCGGCTCAACTTCTGGCTTGGGAGGTTCATTAGCAGTTATATCCTCTGCAGAAGGAGCAGTGGTAGCATCCCTCTTCGGGTCCTCATCATCACTGCAAAGAAAAGCAAAAGGAAACAGGTTTTATACAACCCAAAAAGGGAAAATAGCAAACACAACAAAATCATAGAGTACACAGAACATTTACGATGCCATGAAGTCGAACAGTTCTAGATCATCTTCTTGAACAAGGGCTTCACCGGCCGCAGTTCTTTGGACGGAGGTACTCGAAGAAGCAAGCTCTTCGACACTGCTTCCTCTTCTTATCGACAACTAGATCTTCAGAAAGTGCAGGAGGAGGCGATGTCGTCGAGCTCGTATCATCTTTCGATACTTCGGCATCATCTCCGTCTTGATTTTCTTCAGCCTCGGGGGCTTCAGAAACAGCAGAGGCCAGATCTGCCGGAACAGGCCCCTCCTCCAGAAGGGGAGGGCGCGAAATAAGGAATTGATGATCCTACAAAAGAAGTAAGTCAGTAAATTCATTGAGACATGCCAAATGACAGCAGGAAGATGATGGGAAAAACAAGAATCGATAACGCAAAGAAAACATACCTCGGGCAAAGGGTGCTCGGAGTCAAAATAAGGAGCGGCCAAGTCCACAACTGCATGATCCTTGGTGAGCTTGGTAAGAGCCCTGACCCGCTTGTCGACATCTTGCTTCTCAATAAGATCTCCAGAGACTCGAGAAGAATCTACCAAGCCAGAATAGTTCCAAAGCTTGGAAAGACGATGCTGCAGGGGTTGAACCCGATGTTGCACAAAGAATGCCATGAGTTGAATACCCGACAGAGCGCCTCCTTTACCTCCTTTCAGGGCTTGGATGCAGGTCAGCAGCGATGCGATCGCCTCCATCTCTGCATCTATGGGAGCTGAATCCCACGATGACAACTTCTTCAATTCCTTGGAGGCATCGAAAAGGGCTAAGCCGTATTCATCATTGGAGGAGGCTTTACGGTCTTTGATATAAAACCATTTGGTCCTCCATCCCTGGACTGATGCAGACATGGAAAATTCCAAATATTGGGCTTCAGCACATACAGAGACGACAGCTCCGCCCAGCTCAGGCTTATTTGACAAAGAAACGCAGGGGCGGAGCCGAAAGATGGACCTCTAGAGAAGAAAATGGGGTTCGATCCCCAGGAATGACTCGCAAAGAGTCACGAAACAGGCAATGTGGAGGATAGAGTTAGGTGTGAGCTGGTGAAGCTGCACACCGTAAACACAAAGAAGCCCATGAAGGAACTCGTGGGTAGGAAGAGAGAGTCTGCGGAGAAGGAAAGCAAGGAACATCACCCGGTAGCCGCTTGGGGGCTTGGGGATCCATTTGGTGCTAGGGAAGATGATGGAGTCAGTTGTTGGAGGCGAGATCGTCCGCCTTGGCCTTGATCAGATCCTTCTGCTTGAAAGTAGAGGGCACCCAACTCGTTGCGGAGTTCATCGCTTTACCCTTGGCCATCTTGTTCTTCTTTGCCAAGTGCTTCACACGCATCCACGATCTGCGCTCGGGGGCTAGGCAGGAGAAGAGCAGGGTGCAGAGATTGAAATAATGGCGGCGGCGGAGATAATGAGCTGGTAAACAGTACAAATCTCCACTCTCCCCTCATATACCTTCCCAGAGAAGGAACGTGGGCTGAGACGTGGCACACGGAGAGGAAGCGGCAACCCATTAACGGGCGGGGGAAAAATACAAAATTACCGCGCAACCCACGAAGCGGTTCGCACTCATTCAAAGTGACGTATAGAGAAATTTGGCCGCTCATGTCATGAAGAAGATACAAAACCAAAGATAAACTCGACATATGTGTGTATTCGACAAATATTGAATATGGTAATTTGCGAGTAAAGAATGACGAGGCGGTGACAAAAGATTGGCACCGACAAAATAGAAGTTAATTTTGGAGACTATACCCGAAAACATTCGATTATAGCCTTGGGGGCTACTACCATCGGGAGCGCTGAACGCGCCCCCGACGATATTATCATCAAACTATTTCGAGTTGAAGTATAAAAATGGAGCACACTATATTTGAGCCTATACTCAAAAAAATAATTCTTCGACTATTTGCCTCGGGGGCTACTCCCATCGGGAGCGCTGGGCGCGCACCCGACGATGTTTATCCACGAATACCAGAGTAAGGAAGGTGAAGGAAAATTCGATGAAACATATTACTCCCATCGGGAGCGAGTTGTTTATTAAATCATGGTTATATAACCCAAATATTTTGTACATTGGATCAGTCAAATAAGGCTGCGACATATGATTCTCGAGTTGCGTCATCACGATAAAACTTGAATGTCGTGATTTATCACGAAGGTAAGACCCCGGGATCCGTCCTGTGTGGCCCGGTATACACACATGGATGCGCTCTGCTGGTATGTACCCGTGTCCACAACGCGAAGAAAAATCCTGGTGGACGCACTAGGTACCCTGAGAACCACTAGGATTCATTCTTTGTAAGTCCTAAATGCGGCAAAGGAATGGGTTTGACCGGTTTTCCGAATTCAAGTCCAAGGGGATTGAATTTGAAGTAGGTGACAAGTATCTGTTCCGGCAGTTAACTGGCCTCTTGATCTGTCAGAGTTGTCAGGCTTGTTCATCAAAACCCCTTGCGAGATATCATAATGAAAATAAGTCGAAAGACCAAGTCGAAGATTTGAAGATATGAAGAAGTCAAAGAAAAGACCGAGTCAAAGATTTAAAGATTAGAGATTCAACCCGAATCTCAATTCTGGTAGAATCTCGGGGGCTACTGACAAGGGTATAGATAATAGAACCCGTCAGTTGAATACCCCTGAGGCCCATTAAGCTAGGCCCGATTGTAATACTAGTCGAAATACGAGTTCTTACCGTATGTCGATGTTGTAATCTGTATCGGACCCTACCCGATCCTCGAGACCTGGCCACCTATATATAGGGGCCAGGAGGGGACGGTGTAGGCCAGATTGAAAGCAAGCCAGGTTTTTCGCCCACGTTTACTTTCATAGCCACCTTGTTTGACTGAGTTACCTTCGAGTTCATCCAATGCCCTATCTCCCCGATCCTAAGTCCTTCATCTAGGACATTTGTCGAGTTAACCCCTCATCAATGGGCATGCTGTAAATTTCCACCATGAATGATGCATGGCTTAGATTAGCGGCCCATGCGTTTCTCTAACACATATACAAACTCCATGAGCTCACAAGATCCCAACTTATTTCACATCGCGAGTATCCATAAACAAAAGATCACGATATCAACTAAATAAAAGAAAGTGCAATGTTGAAAGCTTGCCCCATGACGACATGGCTGGGCTAATTTCCAGCTTCCAACTTGCAAGCATAACATCAACATAAGAGAGCCACAGTGTCAAAAATATTAAAAGCAAGAAAAGTAAAGTGTGCCGTTAGGTTCGTGAGAGCTTTACTGACAAATTTTCACATAACACCAAAAAGTCTACTTTGAAGGATAGATAAAAGCAAGTCGAATGTACTTGGAATAGTAAATTGCTAATAGGTATGTATGGTGGACACATTGGAATAAACTTGGTTTTTGGGAGTTGGATGCACGAGTAGAGCTCATACTCATTACAAAATGAAGGCTAGCAAAAGACTGGGAGCGACCAACTAAGAGAGCAATAACGGCCATAATCATGCATAGTGATTGCTGTTTCACTGGTGTGTAGTTGACACCAGAAAACTTGTTGGAAAACCCTAAGAGCAAGGTTATGACGAGCATAGCAGCAAGTTTCCCTCAGTTGTGAAACCAAGGTTTATCGAACCAGTAGGAGAAAGAACCAAACTTCCGAAGGTTGATGCCTGCTAGCTTTGCGACACTCCGGACAATGGCGCCAGAGAGCTTGTCGGCGTGTAGCTTTTCACCAGCAGCAACGTGGAACCTGCACACAACACAACCAAATACTTTGTCCCAACTAACAGTGAGGTTGTCAATCTCACCGGTATGCTATGAACAAAGGATTAAGCGTATCGAGTGGTAAAAGGTAATAGTTTGCAAGAATGTAAATAAAGCAAGTAAATGTAAAATGGTAATAGCAATGTAAAGGAATTGGACCGGGGTCCACAGTTCACTAGTGGTGTCTCTCCATAAGATACATGACAACATGCTGGGTAAACAAATTACAGTTGGGCAATTGATAGAATAAACCTAGCATACATATGTCATGAGGATCACTATGAGATTCACTCTGGGCATTACAACAAAATACATAGACCGTAATCCAACTGCATCTATGACCAATAATCCACCACCGGATGTCATCCGAGCAACCATTGGGTATTAAGTTGCGAACAACAGATAACTGCATTAAACAAAGTGCGTAATGTAAACAATGCAAATGTCTTTGAGCACAAGAATGTTGTTTTCTCCCTAGTGGCAACAGCACATCTACAACCTTAGAGGTTTCTGTCTCTCCCCCAGATTATTAGAGGCATGAACCCACTATCGAGCATAAATACCCCCTCTTGGAGTCACTAGCATCTACTCGGCCAAGATATCTACTAGCAACGGAGAGCATGCAAGATCATAAACAACATAGAGATAACATAAAGATAATATTTCAGCACATCAACTTGACATAGTATCAATATCCATTGGATCCCAACAAACACAACATGTAGAATTACACAAAGCAACTTGGTGTTCTCAGGAGTACCCATTCTAGCAAAACTAAAAGCAGACAAGTAAAAATAACAACTATAAAGGAACTATTTTTTTTGTATTTTTGATAAAACATTGCAAGTAAAAATAAAATAAAGCAAAACAATAACAAAGTAAAAGATTGGAAGTGAGAGACTCCCCTTGCAGAAATCTTCTTTCTCCCCGGCAATGGCGCCAGAAAGCTTGATTGTTGTTTCGCTGGTGTGTAGTTGACACCAGAAAACTTGTTGGAAAACCCCAAGAGCAAGGTTATGATGAGCACAACAGCAAGTTTCTCTCAGTTGTGAAACCAAGGTTTATCGAACCAGTAGGAGAAAGAACCAAACTTCTGAAGGTTGATGCCCACTAGCTTTGCGACACTCCGGACAATGGCGCCAGAGAGCTTGTCGGCGTGTAGCTTTTCACCAGCAGCAATGTGGAACCTGCACACAACACAACCAAGTACTTTGTCCCAACTAACAGTGATGTTGTCAATCTCACCGGTTTGCTGTGAACAAAGGATTAAGCATATCGAGTGGTAAAATGTAATAGTTTGCAAGAATATAAATAAAGCAAGTAAATGTAAAACGGTAATAGCAATATAAAGAAATTGGACCGGGGTCCACATTTCACTAGTGGTGTCTCTCCATAAGATAAATAACAACATGCTGGGTAAACAAATTACAGTTGGACAATAGATAGAATAAAGCTAGCATACATATGTCATGAGCATCACTATGAGATTCACTCTGGGCATTACGACAAAATACATAGACCGTAATCCAACTGCATCTATGACTAATAATCCACCCGCCGGATGTCATGCGAGCAACCATTGTGTATTAAGTTGCGAACAATAGATAACTGTATTAAACAAAGTACGTAATGTAAATAATGCAAATGTCCTTGGACACAAGAATGTTGTTTTCTCCCTAGTGGCAACAACACATCTACAACCTTAGAGGTTTCTGTCACTCCCCCAGATTACTAGAGGCATGAACCCACTATCGAGCATAAAGACACCCTCTTGGAGTCACTAGCATCTACTCGGCCAAGATATCTACTAGCAACAGAGAACATGAAAGATCATAAATAACATAGAGATAACATAAAGATAATATTTCAGCACATCAACTTGACATAGTATCAATATCCATCGGATCCCAACAAACACAACATGTAGAATTACACAAAGATGATCTTGATTATAATAGGCAGCTCACAAGATCTAAACATGAAGCACATGGTGGAGAAGACAATGATCTAGCTACTGCTATGGACCCGTAGTCCAAGGTAGACTAATCACACATCACTCCGAAGGTGACCATGGTGATGAAGAAGGCCTCCGGCGGTGATTTCCCTCTCCAGCAGGGTGCCGGAAAGAGCTTCTGGACCATCCCGATCTCGCGTCGACGACGGCAGCGGCTTGCAGTATGTTTTGAGGAAAATTGATCGGGGGTTAGGTTTTTCCCGTCGAAGGGAATATATAGGCGGAAGGACGGCGTCAAGAGGTGGACCAGGGCGGCGTCAGGAGGTAGACCAGGGCGGCCTCACCCCCTGGTGGCACGGGCTAGGGCTAGGCCGCGCCGCCCTAGGGTGTGGCCGGCCCCTGGCCCCCCTCCGTCTCATCTTCAGACTTTGACTCGTGTCTGGAAAAATAGGAGGTTCGGCTTTTGTTTTATCCAATTCCGAGAATATTTTCTATGTAGCTTTTCTGAAACACAAAAATAGCAAAAAATAGGGAACTGACACTGTGGCATCTCGTTAGTAGGTTAGTTCTGGAAAATGCATAAAAACGCCACGAAGTGTGATAAAACACAAAGCAAATGGTGTATAAACAAGCATGGAGCATCAAAAATTATAGATACGTTTGAGACGTATCACATAGCGACAAAATATCATTAACCGAAGCATAAAGTGGTATCACAAGTCAAAAACCAAATGATCATAGAGGCTTATGGAGACTTTGTTAGATTCAAACATGTTGTAAGCATGCGCCAAGTCAACCCAAATAAAGCATCAAAGGAGAAAACCACAATAACATGCTCCCATATAATAAAAACAACGCATGATTTTTTCAAAGGCTCATTAAGCAATCTCAGTCATTTGAGACAAGTCATGCTATAGAAAAAACTACTAAGCATACTATCAAAACAACATCAAGCATGACATGCAAAAGTCTAAGCCGCAGTCTAAACAAGCTCCCATTTGTACCACTTTTGGCATGAAACTTTTTTCTCTTTTCCAACACCATTCAAACCTTTTTGAAACAACTCTTTTGATGAAAACCAACATAGATCAGTGGTCTAAATACACCTTGATGCAAGGATATAACAAGATCTGAACAAAAATCAAGGTGAAAAACGAAAGCTAAACGCAGTTCTAGAAAAAGAGAACACTCGTTGAACGATAAGAGTGAAAAATAGAGTGTTCTTGGCAATCAAAAAAAGTGTGTGTATTCTCCAAAATAAATTTATTGGGGTCCAACCATTTATTGCAGCAAACAAAACAAAATAAAACTGAAAGCAAAAGTAAAGACGCTCCAAGAAAAACGCATAGAATATGAAGCAATAAAAATATAGTGTGTTGAAAGGTGACCTGATTTTTGCCAATGAAGAAGGGGTGCCTCGGGGGCATCCCCAAGCTTTGACGCTTGTATCTCTTGGATATTTCTTGGGGTGACATGGGCATCCCCAAGCTTGAGCTTTTGTCCATACTTCATCTCATCTCATCACTCTCCATTCCCTACACTTGAAAACTTCCATCATACAAAACTTCGCACAATTCTATTAGCAACATTAGTATAAGAATGATAGTAAATCTACCCTTTTGGTTCAGTTTCAAACTCAAATATGCCAACCATTAAAGCATAAGATACTGTAGCAACTTCCTCAAAAGTTCTGTGATCAAAAGAACTAAAAAAGAAAGCAATTGAGGGGCAAACACAAATAGTGGCAGAATCTGTCAAAATAGAACAGCTGATAGAGATCGATTTTTTCGAGGACCTTCTGTTGCTCAAATCGAAAAGTGCAAAACTAATAAAAGTTTGGAAATAACCTGGGGCATATGTACAAGAAATCGCAGATCAAAAAGATATTCTGAGAATTTTCACAAATTTTTACGGTGCAGCGCAGAAATCTGTTTCAGGACAACAACTTACCCAAATCTTACCTCCCTCAAATTAGAGGTTCTTCTTGGAAAAAATGAAATAAAAATGATAAAGAGAGGTCATTACAGTAGTAATAACTTCCAAGACTCAAATAAAAAAAAGTACTAAAAATAAAACATTGGGTTATCTCCCAAGTGCGCTTTTCTTTAACGCCTTTGAGGTAGACGCAGAAAGTGGAAATCAAGTATTTTCAAATGAGGCATTAAGATCAATTGCAGAATTCTTTTCCACAAGGCATTGTATTGTATCCAAATAAGTTTTTGAAGATCCCTTATGAACACTCTTGGGTTCACTCCTTTCATCAAAAAGGTTTTCAGGACAAATCCAATCAAAATTCTTTTCCAAAGCTTCATGCAATCCTACGAGTTTGCAAGGTATTGGTACTTTGATTTCTTGCTTGTTTGTACCAACAACCTGTACACGTGAGCCAAGCATATTAAAACACTAAAAAACTTTTCTAGCTTCTATAGCAACATCTCTAAATTGTCTATGCAAAGTCTCCAAAATAAAATCTTTCTTTTCGGAGTCTTTGATATCATGAAGCTTAAGAAACATTTGTTGCATAAAAGGATTAAGGTTAACAAACCTAGCCTCCAACATGTGAACAAAATAAGAAGCATCAACTTTATAACTAGGAGCAAGCTCAGCTAAAGATCTATCCTCGACATCTTTATTACTAACATGATTAAAGAACTCCTCGATGTTACCTTTCCCAATTATAGAACCACTACCTATTGTAAGGTCCTCCAAAGCATACTTAGGGAACAACGTAATGAACTAAAAGTAAAAGTAATGGAATGCAAACTATCGAAGGAACTATTTTTTTGTATTTTTGATAAAATGATGCAAGCAAAAATAAAATAAAGCAAAACAATAACAAAGTAAAAGATTGGAAGTGAGAGACTCCCCTTGCAGAAATCTTCTTTCTCCCCGGCAACGGCGCCAGAAAGGTTGATTGCTGTTTCGCTGGTGTGTAGTTGACACCAGAAAACTTGTTGGAAAACTCCAAGAGAAGGTTATGATGAGCACAGCAGCAAGTTTCCCTCAGTTGTGAAACCAAGGTTTATCGAACTAGTAGGAGAAAGAACCAAACTTCCGAAGGTCGATGGCCGCTAGCTTTGCGACACTCTGGAGAATGGCGCCAGGAAACTTGTCGGCGTGTAGCTTTTCACCAGCAGCAATGTGGAACCTGCACACAACACAACCAAGTACTTTGTCCGAACTAACAGTGAGGTTGTCAATCTCACCGGTTTGCTGTAAATAAAGGATTAAGCGTATCGAGTGGTAAAAGGTAATAGTTTGCAAGAATGTAAATAAAGCGAGTAAAAGTAAAACGGTAATAGCAATGTAAAGGAAATGGACCAGGGTCCACAGTTCACTAGTGGTGTCTCCATAAGATAAATAACAACATGCTGGGTAAACAAATTATAGTTGGGCAATTGATAGAATAAAGCTAGCATACATATGTCATGAGGATCACTATGAGATTCACTCTGGGCATTACGACAAAATACATAGACCATAATCCAACTGCATCTATGACTAATAATCCACTCTCGAGGTGTCATCCGAGCACCCGTTGAGTATTAAGTTGCAAACAAAAGATAATTGCATTAAGCAAAGTGCGTAATGTAAACAATGCAAATGTCCTTGGACACAAGAATGTTGTTTTCTCCCTAGTGGCAATAGCACATCTACAACCTTAGAGGTTTCTGTCACTCCCCCAGATTACTAGAGGCATGAACCCACTATCAAGCATAAATACCCCCTCTTGGAGTCACTAGCATCTACTCAGCCAAGATATCTACTAGCAACGGAGAGCATGCAAGATCATAAACAACATAGAGATAACATAAAGATAATAATTCAGCACATCAACTTGACATAGTATCAATATCCATCGGATCCCAACAAACACAACATGTAGAATTACACAAAGATGATCTTGATCATGATAGGCAGCTCACAAGATCTAAACATGAAGCACATGGTGGAGAAGACAACCATCTAGCTACTTCTATGGACTCGTAGTCCAAGGTAGACTACTCACACATCACTCCGGAGGCGACCATGGTGATGAAGAAGGCCTCCGGCGGTGATTCCTCTCTCCGGCAGGGTGCCGGGAAGAGCTTCTGGACCCTGCCGATCTCGCGTCGATGACGGCGGTGGCTTGCAGTAGGTTTCATGGAAAATTGACCGGGCCTTAGGTTTTTCCCGTCGAGGGGAATATATAGGCGGAAGGGCGGCGTCAGGAGGTGGACCAGGTGGGCTCACCCTCTGGTAGCGCGGGCCAGGGCTTGGTCGTGCTGCCCTAGGGTGTGGCCTGGTCCTGGCCCCCCTCCGTCTCTGCTTTGGACTCCGACTCGTGTTCTAGAAAAATAGGAGGTTCGGCTTTTGTTTCGTCCAATTCCGAGAATATTTCCTGTGTAGCTTTTCTGAAACACAAAAATAGCAGAAAACAGGGAACTGGCACTGTGGCGTCTTGTTAGTAGGTTAGTTCTGGAAAATGCATAAAAACGCCACGAAGTGTAACAAAACACAAAGAAAATGGTGTATAAACAAGCATGGAGGATCAAAAATTATAGATATGTCTGAGACGTATCACGGCCCAGCCACTGGCCGCGCCACCAGGTGGTGTGGCCGCCTGGCCCACCTTCTAACGCTGCCCTTCCGCCTATATATTTCCCTCGATAGGAAAACCTAAAGGGACCGGTCAATTTTCCTCGAAACATACTGCAAGCCTCTGCCGTTGTCGACGCGAGATCGGGAGGGTTCAGAAGCTCTTCCCGACACCCTGCCAGAGAGGGGAATCACCGCCGGAGGCCTTCTTCATCACCATGCCTACCTCCGGAGTGATGCGTGAGTAGTCTACCTTGGACTACGGGTCCATAGCAGTAGCTAGATGGTTGTCTTCTCCTCCATGTGCTTCATGTTTAGATCTTGTGAGCTGCCTATCATGATCAAGATCATCGTTGTGTAATTCTACATGTTGTGTTTGTTGGGATCCGATGAATATTGATACTATGTCAAGTTGATTTGCTGAATTATTATCTTTATGTTATCTCTATGTTGTTTATGATCTTGCATGCTATCAATTGCTAGTAGATATCTTGGCCAAGTAGATGCTAGTGACTCCAAGAGGGAGTATTTATGCTCGATAGTGGGTTCATGCCTCTAGTAATCTGGGGGAGTGACAGAAACCTCTAAGGTTGTAGATGTGCTGTTGATACTAGGGAGAAAACAACAATCTTGTGTTCAAGGACATTTGTATTGTTTACATTACACATTTTGCTTAAGGCGATAATTTGTTGCTTGCAACTTAATATCCAATGGTTGCTCGGATGACATCAGGAGGGTGGATTATTAGTCATAGATGCAGTTGGATTACGGTCTATGTATTATGTTGTAATGCCCAAGTGAATCTCATAGTGATCCTCATGACATTTGTATGCTTACTTTATTCTGTCAATTGCCCAACTGTAATTTGTTTACCCAGCATGTTAGTTATTTTATGGAGAGACACCACTAGTGAACTGTGGAACCCGGTCCATTCTTTTACATTGTTATTACCGTTTACCATTTACTCGCTTTATTTACATTCTTGCAAACTATTATATTTTACCACTCAATACGCTTAATCCTTTGTTTACAGCAAACCGGTGAGATTGACAACCTCACTGTGAGTTGGGACAAAGTACTTGGTTGTGTTGTGTGCAGGTTCCACATTGCTGCTGGTGCAAAGCTAAGCCCTGGACAAGGCGCCATATACAAATTGTTCGGAGCTATCGCGAAGCTAGCGGGCATAAACCTTCAGAAGTTTGGTTCTTTCTCCTACTGGTTCGATAAACCTCGGTCTCATACTGAGGGAAGACTTGCTGCTGTGCTCATCATAACCTTCTCTTGGGGTTTCCAACTGGGCGGTCATCTACAATACTCCTACATCAACACCGCACCATCAACAAGTTTTTTGGCGCCGTTGTCGGGGAGAAAGAGGATTTCTGCAAGGGGAGTCTCTCGCTTCCAATCTTTTACTTTGTTATTGTTTTGCTTTATTTTATTTTTGCTTGCATCTTTTTATCAAAAATACCAAAAAATTAGTTCCTTTGATAGTTGGTATTCTGTTACTTTTACTTTTAGTTCATTATGTTGTTCCCTAAATATGCTCTAGAGGACCTTACAATAGGTAGTGGTTCTATAATTGGGAAAGGTAACATCAAGGAGTTCTTTAATCATGTTAGTATGCATAAAGATTTTGAGGATAGATCTTTAGCTGAGCTTGCTCCTAGTTATGAAGTTGCTACTGCTTATTTAGTTCACATGTTGGAGGCTAGGTTTGTTAACCTTAATCCTTTTATGCAACAAATGTTTCTTAAGCTTCATGATATCGAAGACTCCGAAAAGAAAGATTTTATTTTGGAGACTTTGCATAGAGAATTTAGAGATGTTGCTATAGAAGCTAGAAAAGTTTTTGAACGTTTTAATATGCTTGGCTCACGTGTAGAGTTTGTTGGTACAAACAAGGAATAAATCAAAGTACCAATACCTTGCAAACTCGTAGGATTGCATGAAGCTTTGGAAAAGAATTTTGATTGGATTTGTCCTGAAAACCTTTTTGATGAAAGGAGTGAACCCAAGAGTGTTCATAAGGGATATTCAAAAACTCATTTGGTTACAATACGATGTCTTGTTGAAAATACTTCTGCAATTGATCTTAATGCCTTATTTGAAAATACTTGATTTCCACTTTCTGCGCCTAGCTCAAAGGCGTTAAAGAAAAGCACTCTTAGGAGATAACCCAATGTTTTCTTTTCAGTACTTTTTCTTTTATTTGAGTCTTAGAAGTTATTACTACTGTAATTACCTCTCCTTATCATTTTTATTTCATTTTTGTGCCAAGAAGAATCTCTAATTTGAGGAAGGTAAGATTGGGGGAAGTTGCTGTCCTGAAACAGATTTCTTTGATGCATCGTAAAAATTCGTGAAAATTCTCAGGATATCTTTTTGATCTACAATTTCTTATGCAAATGCCCAGGTTATGTCCAAACTTTTATTATTTTTGCACTTTTCGATTTGAGCAACAGAAGGTCCTCGAAAAAATCGATCTTTGTCAGCTATTCTGTTTTGACAGGTTCTGCCACTATTTGTGTTTGCCCCTCGATCGCTTTCTTTTTTAGTTATTTTGATCAAGGAACTTTTGAGGAAGTTGCTACAGTAGCTTATGCTTTAATGGATGGTATATATTAGTTTGAAACTGAACCAAAAGAGTAGACTTATTATCATGCTTATACTAATGTTGCTAATAGAATTGTGTGAAGTTTTGTATGAAGGAAGTTTTCAAGTGTAGGGAATGGAAAGTGATGAGATGAGATGAAGTATGGACAAAAGCTCAAGCTTGGGGATGCCTATATCACCCCAAGAAATATCCAAGAGGTACTGATACGTCTCAAACGTATATATAATTTTTTATGCTCCATGCTTGCTTTTACACCATTTGCCTTGTATTTCGTTACACTTCGTGGCGTTTTTATGCGATTTCCGGAACTAACCTATTGACAAGATGCCACAGTGCCAGTTCCCTGTTTTCTACTATTTTTGTGTTTCAGAAAAGCTACACAGGAAATATTCAAGGAATTGGACGAAACAAGTTCTAGATGTCTTATTTTTCCCGGAAGAGGACCGAAGACCGAACGAGAGCCGGAGGGGGGCAGGGGCCAGCCTCACCATGAGGGGGCGCGGCCTAGCCCCTGGCCGCACCCCCCTATGGTGAGACCACCCTGGTCGCCTCATGACAACGCCCCTTCGCCTATAAGTAGCCTCCCGACAGAAAACCCTAAAACAATCAGCGTTTTTCTCAGAACAGTTCCGCAGCGCCGCCACCATCGAAGACAAATTTCGAGGGACAGAAGTCTCTGTTCCGGCACCCTGCCGGGACAGGGAAGTGCCCCCGGAGCCATCTCCATCGGTCTCCATCGCCGTCTCCGCCGTCTCCATCGACCTCACCGCCATCTCCATCAACCTTGTTGTCTCCTATGATGAGGAGGGAGTAGTTCTCTCCCGGGGCTGAGGGCTCTACCGGTAGCTATGTGGTTCACCTCTCTCTCCCATGATGTGATCTTTATGTGATCGTGAGCTTTGTATCTAGTTGAATTGGTAGATGTTATTATTTAGATATTATGCTACTCCTGTGCTTTATATTTGTAATCTTTGGAGATACCTTGTATCATGGTGTGAAGGTGACTAGTGTGCGCATCATGTGTATCTTTTTGGTTAATGTCTCTATGAATTGTTGGTGTTTGTTGGAACCATCTAGTGCGTTCATGGTGATAGTGTGGGACAATCTAGTTTGGGGAAATACGGACTTTGAGGAGTGCTTCGTAGCCCTACGCTTGATTAGTGTTCGTTTTCCATTGGAGAATTGTTTTGAGTTGCATATTGATGTTAGTATCTATTGGTTCAATTATGTTATATTTGTTGAGAGTGTGTCCACTAGTGAAAGTATGATCCCTAGGCCTTGTTTCCAAGCTTTGCACACCGTTTCCTTTCAGTTTTGTTACATGTTTGTTCACAACGATATTTATTTCAGATTACATTTACTACTTATAATCATCACTACTACTTGTATTTCACTATCTCTTCGCCGAACTAGTGCACCTATACATCTGACAAGTGTATTGGGTGTGTTGGGGAAACAAGAGACTTTCTGTATCGTAATTGCAGGGTTGCTTGAGAGGGATAGCTTTGACCTCATCCTCCCTGAGTTCGATAAACCTTGGGTGATCCACTTAAGGGAAACTTCCTGCTGCTCTACAAACCTCTGCACTTGGAGGCCCAACACTGTCTACAAGAACAGACGCGTGCATAGACATCAAGCTCTTTTCTGGCGCCATTGCCGGGGAGGTAAGGTAAAAGGTACTCACATTCTTTGGTTACTAAGTCTTTAAGTTGCTAGTGAGTGCTTGGAGTTATTTGCTTTAGATTCTGCAATTATATCTTTTTGTTTCTTGTTTTTATTTTCACTTGTTTGGCTTAATGGAAAATAAAGAGTTCTTTAGTCTTTCTCCTGAGTTTAGATTTGAAGAGAAAATTGAAAAACCTTTGGAGCTTTATTCGCATGCTAATAGTGTTGTTAGTATGAATGCTTTGAATACCGTTGTTGCTAATGCTATAGAAAAGTCTAAGCTTGGGGAAGCTGGTTTTGTTAAGCATGATATTTTTAGTTCCCGACCTTTAGTGGAGAAAGTTTGCTCTGATGATATTTTATCTCCCCTATGTGATGTTCCTATGCCTGTTACCTATGTTAGTGATCATGATTGGGAAAAGCACTCTACTTTTGATATTGAAAATCTTTTTGGTACCAATTCTAAGGTTAATAATTGTTGTACCATTAGTACTATCCATGTTCCTTCTTATGATGATATGTTTGATGAATATGCTTTGCGAAATAGCTGTTCTCTCGCTTATGATGATACTAAACCTCTAGTTTATGATGGTTATGATGATGGGTATAATATTTTCAGTTCACCTACTTTTGAGGAGAAAATTAGTTATGATTACAATATGCCTCCTGTTTTTGATGATTATGGTGATAAGAATAATTATTCTGTTGAATCTGCTCCTACTACGATTGTTCATGTGGGGAGTATTAATTCTTTTATGCATGTGGCTCATGATAGGGATGCTTTATGTGATAGTTATATTGTTAATTCTATTCATGATGCTACTGAAAGTTACTATGAGAGAGGGAAACATGGTTTGATGGATCTCAACAATATTAAGTTTCCCCTCTTTATGTTGCAAATCTTGAAGTGGCACTTGTTTTATCTACCCATGTTTGCTACTATGTGCCTCGTTGATTTATTTTCTTACAAGATTCCTATGCATAGGAAGTGGTTTAGATTTAAATGTGTTTTATATTTAATTTTTAATGCTCTCTCTTGCTTCAAGTTCCTTTATGGCACCTTTGCCTTAAGTTCTTTTCGGGCGCCTATGTGAGCATTTTCTGAAACTACTGCGCCTAGCTCAAAGGCGTTAAAGAAAAGCACTCTTGGGAGATAACCCAATGTTTTATTTTCAGTACTTTTTATTTTATTTGAGTCTTGGAAGTTATTACTACTGTAATGACCGCTCCTTATCCTTTTTATTTCGTTGTTGTGCCAAGAAAAACCTCTAATGTGAGGGAGGTAAGATTTGGGGAAGTTGCTGTCCTGAAACAGATTTTGGTGCTGCATCGTAAAAATTCGTAAAAATTCTCAGAATATCTTTTGGACATGAGATTTCTTGTGCATATGCCCCAGGTTATATCCAAACTTTCATTATTTAACACTTTTTGATTTGAGCAACAGAAAACCCTCTAAAAATTCGACCTTTGTCAGATGTTCTGTTTTGACAGATTTCTGCCAATATTTGTGTTTGCCGCTTGATCGCTTTCTTTTTGAGTTCTTTTGATCATGGAACTTTTGAGGAAGTTGCTACAGTAGTATATGCTTTATATGTGGTGGTTTTGAGTTGAAACCTGAAGCAAAAAGGGGTTGATTCAATGTTATGCTTACACTAATGTTGCTAATAGAATTGTGTTGAGTTTTGTATGAAGGAAGTTTTCAAGTGTAGGGATTGGAGAATGATGAGATGAGTTGAAGAATGGACAAAAGCTCAAGCTTGGGGATGCCCATTCAACCCCCAAGAAATATCCAAGAGGTACAAGCGTCAAATCTTGGGGATGCCCCCGAGGCACCCCTTCTTCATCGGCAAACATTAGGTCACCTTTCAAAACACTATATTTTTATTACTTCATGCACTATGCGTTTTTCTTAGAGCGTCAGTTGTTTTTGTTTTCAGTTTTCTTTTGCTTTGTTTGCTGCAATAAATGTTTGGATCACATCATGTGTTTGGAGATAGACATGCTCCGTTTTTCATTTGCCAAGAACACTCTATTTTTCACTCTTATCGTTCAACGAGTGTTCTCTTTTTCTGCTACTGCGTTTAGCTTGCATTTTTTGCCTTGATTTTTGTTCAGATCTTGTTATATCTGTGTATCAAGGTGTATTTTGACCTCTGGTCCATGTTGGTTTTCATCAAAAAAGTTATTTCAAAAAGGTTCGAATGGTGTTGGAAAAGAGAAAAAGTTTCATGCAAAAAGGTGGTACAAAAAGGAGCTTGTGTAGACTGCGGCTTAGGCTTTTGCATATCATGCTTGATGTCTTTTTGATAGTATGCTTAGTGGTTTTGCTGTAGCATGACTTGTCTCAAATGACTGAGATTGCTTAATGAGCCTTTGAAAAAATCATGCGTTGTTTTAATTATTTGGAAGCATTATTTTGGTTTTCTCCTTGATGCTTTATTTGGGTTGACTTGGTGCATGCTCACACATGTTAGACTCATACAAAGTCGCCATAGCCTCTATGATCATTTAGTTTTTGACTTTTGATGCCATCTTATGCTTCTTTTAATGTCGCTTTGTCGCTTTGCATGATTATGGCCATTATTGCTCTCTTAGTTGGTCGCTCCCAGTCTTTTGCTAGCCCTCATTTTGTACTGAGAATGAGCTCTACTCGTGCATCCAACTCCTAAAAACCAAGTTTGCCATTGTGTCCACTATAAATTCCTATGCATGGTATTTGTATGCCATTCCATGTAAATTTTCATGTGCTACCTTTGAAAAAACCTTCAAAACACTTCTCGTTTTGTGACACTGTTTTCAGCTCATGGGGACGTAGTGGTCGTATTTGCTATCTTCCATGTTGTCTTATTCCAAAAAGAAAAAAAAGAAAGAAAAAAAGGCACTCCTCCATGGTATGTGAATATTGGTGGGCACCCGATGGAACCGGTTAAGCATGGTTTGAGAAACGAAAAAAAGGTGGGGAGGAGTGCCAAGCTTTATAAAAGAGCACAAAAGTGCCAATCTCTCTCAAAAACTTGCTTCATTTTTGTATGGAAGATAGTAAGAACCCCATTGTCAGTCGTTGACAACAGCAACCACCTCTCAAAACCCAAGTTTTATCTCTCTGTTTTATAAATGAAAAGCTCTAGCACATGTTTAATCACTGCTTCCCTCTGCAAAGGGTCTTTCTTTTACTTTTATGTTGAGTCACCACCTTCTATCTTTATGCACCGTCTAAGAGAGCATAGTTGTCATTCTGAGTATAATGTGCATTGTCCCAAAGTTTTCATTGATTGATTCATGATGATTGGTTTCACTTGTTCTTAAATTATTTGTATCTAGTCACCCTCTTAAACTTGAAGGTGTCCTATGCATTTATGTTTTGCTCTCTCATGAAGGACAAGCTGAAAACCATTTGCTATGTTTTCCATATGGTTGAAACACACACGTGACTTTCATTGTTTCATTTTCATGATCTTTCCTTTGTGTTTCTTTTCATGCTATAACATGGTTGCTAAGTTTCTATTATCAAGATTATGTCTTTCATGCCCATGTTTTAAGTTCATTGATCTCAGCACTCAATGCTCTACCTCGTTGATCAAATTGTGATGGTGCATGTCACCTCAAAAATTATTATTTTGTTATCACTTACCTACTCGAGGACGAGCAGGAGTTAAGCTTGGGGATGCTGATACGTCTCAAACGTATCTATAATTTTTTATGATCCATGCTTGTTTTTACACCATTTGCCTTGTGTTTCGTTACACTTCATGGCGTTTTTATGTGATTTCTGGAACTAACCTATTGACAAGATGCCACAGTGCCAGTTCCATGTTTTCTGCTGTTTTTGTGTTTCAGAAAAGCTACATAGGAAATATTCTCGGAATTGGACGAAACAAGTTCCAGAAGTCTTATTTTTCCCGAAAGAGGTCCGAAGACCGAACGAGAGCCGGAGGGGGGCCAGGGGCCAGCCTCACCATGAGGGGGCGTGGCCCAGCCCCTGGTCATGCCCCCCTGTGGTGAGACCACCCTGGTCGCCTCCTGATGACTCCCCTTCACCTATAAGTAGCCTCCCGATGGAAAACCCTAAAACAATCGGCGTTTTTCCCAGAACAGTTCCGCAGCGCCGCCACCGTCGAAGACAAATTTTGGGGGACAGAAGTCTCTGTTCCGGAACCCTGTCGGGACGGGGAAGTGCCCCCGGAGCCATCTCCATCAGTCTCCATCGCCGTCTCTGCTGTCTCCATCGACCTCACCGCCATCTCCATCAACCTTGCTGTCTCCTATGATGAGGAGGGAGTAGTTCTCTCCCAGGGCTGAGGGCTCTACCGGTAGCTATGTGGTTCACCTCTCTCTCCCATGATGTGATCTTTATGTGATCGTGAGCTTTGTATCTAGTTGAATTGGTAGATGTTATTATTCAGATATTATGCTACTCCCGTGCTTTATATTTGTAATCTCCGGAGATACCTTGTATCATGGTGTGAAGGTGACTAGTGTGCGCATCATATGTATCTTTTTGGTTAATATCTCTATGAATTGTTGGTGTTTGTTGAAACCATCTAGTGCGTTCATAGTGATAGTGTGGGACAATCTAGTTTAGGGAAATACGGACTTTGAGGAGTGCTTCGTAGCCCTACGCATGATTAGTGTTTGTTTTCCATTGGAGAATTGTTTTGAGTTGCATATTGATGTTAGTATCTATTGGTTCAATTATGTTATATTTGTTGAGAGTGTGTCCACTAGTGAAAGTATGATCCCTAGGCCTTGTTTCCAAGCTTTGCACACCGTTTCCTTTTAGTTTTGTTACATGTTTGTTCGCAGCGATATTTATTTCAGATTACATTTACTACTTATAATCATCACTACTACTTGTATTTCACTATCTCTTCGCCGAACTAGTGCACCTATACATCTGACAAGTGTATTGGGTGTGTTGGGGACACAAGAGACTTTCTGTATCGTAATTATAGGGTTGCTTGAGAGGGATAGCTTTGACCTCGTCCTCCCTGAGTTCGATAAACCTTGGGTGATCCACTTAAGGGAAACTTGCTGCTGCTCTACAAACCTCTGCACTTGGAGGCCCAACACTGTCTACAAGAACAGACGCGTGCGTAGACATCAGGTACAAGCGGCAAAGCTTAGGGATGCCCCTGAGGCACCCCTTCTACATCGGCAAAAATCATGTCACCTTTCAAGACACTATATTATTATTGCTTCATATTCTATGCGTTTTTCTCGGAGCGTTTTTACTTTCACTTTCAGTTTTCTTTTGTTTTGTTTGCTGCAATAAATGGTTGTACCCCATTGTTTGAGAAAACATGCCACATAGAAGCAATATAATTTACAATATCAACACTATGTGATACAACCTCAAATATACACATTTTCATGGATTTGTAATATGCACAAATCATAATACTCCCCCATAATGTGATAAAACAATTTTTCAAATAAGTTGTTAAAGTCAATTTCCATAGGGCCCGGAAATTCCGAGGGGGGACCGGAGTCTTCGGGGTTTAACCACTGGAGTCTCCGGGGTTGAACCACCAAAGTCTCCGGGGTAGAACCAACAGAATCTCCAAACCTAGAAAATTAAACTTTAGCAACAAGAGGCAAATAGAATCCAATAAGATGATTAATGGACATTATAGAATTTGAATTTCTCATGAGAACGACATACCATATAGAGACTAGATAATCTTTAAATATCAACACTAAGTGGTATTCCTCATGGACACACATTTTTAGGATTGTAAAGTGCCAAAAGCATATCACTCCCCCAAAATGGGATGGTACATTAATCTCTCACAAGATCCAAGTAAGATAAAGGAAGATGCAATAGGCTCAACAATAACAACCATACATGGTGTACAAACCAACATGCACATACTTGACTACTCAAAATTGAGCAAGTAGGTAGCACAACATATACAAACACACATGCAAGATACAAAACCCAACACATGCAAAAGGGGCGAGATACTTTCAATATAGATAAGTTGAGCACATGTTACCACAAGGAGGAACATTGGATATATGATAGAAACAAGATAATCCAGTTGACTTGACTTGAGACAATATAATTGATGAAGATCCCTTAATTCTTCATGATATAGCCAAGTCTCCAATTCCCTCCATTAAACACCTATTGATCAAGTTTTGGCTTGTTGGTCCCCAACCAAGTTGGGTCCTAATAAGTTAGTCACAATAGGTTTGGCAACCCAAATGGTTCTTTTCTTGACACCACTTTGAGTACCAAAAGATTTGGCAAACACATTTCTAACCTTATCCTTGCAAAGAGAATAAACATCATTGATTATGATAGGGTTTGATGAGTTACTGATAGAGCATGTAGAAGAAAGGTGACCCTTATCATGACATATGTAGCAAGTTCTTATCTTTCCTTTCTTCTCATTTGATTTCTCCACAATGGGAGCATTAGCTTGATTCTTCATGGGAATTGAACTTTCTTCAACTCGAGGTTGAGCATGGCCTTGAACTTGAGGCCGATTCCCTTGTTGCTTCTCACTAAGTGGCTTTTTTCTTCAAAGGACAAGATCTAACATGGTGCCCTTCAATTTTGCACTTGAAGCAAACAATCTTGGCTGGATCTTTGAATTTTTCTTGGCCCTTCTTCTTCTTGTTGATTTTGGACTTCTTCTTGTTGTTGGAGATAAATCCAATTCCACTCTTGTAATTGGGGGATTTTTGCGCACTCAACATCTTGTCAAGTTTGGACTTCCCTTCATGACTTTTTTACCAAGTATTTCTTCAACAAAGTTACTTGGACCTCAAGCTCTTTAATTTCCTCTACATGGTTAGTTACAACACAAGTACTAGAGGAAGTAGAAGCTTTATTATTAGAGCAACAAGGCATGGAAGGTAATTCATCATAAGATGTAGAAATATTATGAGTGGATGAATTACAAGGACTAGCACATGGCAATGTAGCATTTTGGGAAGTAGTGTTAGCATCCACATGAGGCTCACAAGATGTTACCTTTGTAGATATAGCCTCATGAGATAACTTTATTCGAGCATGGGACACTAGAAGATCCTCATTAGAGCTAGATATATTTTCATGACTTTCTTCCAATTTCCCATACTTACTAGTTAGCAACTCAAGTTGAGCCCTTAGATCAACATTCTCCTTTAAAATAGATGCTTCACAAGAGTTAGAGTTAGTAGCACAAGCATCATGATTAACTGAAAGAGGAGAAGGCAACTTGGAACACTCTTTTAATAAGAACTTTTAGTTGCTCATGTGACTCGATGTGTTTGGTGAGAACACTCTC
Organism: Dactylis glomerata; assembly: GCA_007115705.1. Lineage (NCBI taxonomy): Eukaryota > Viridiplantae > Streptophyta > Magnoliopsida > Poales > Poaceae > Dactylis > Dactylis glomerata. The sequence continues at coordinate 752,656 of QXEO01000073.1, forward strand.
AATGTCCCTAGAGCCATTTTTGAGGTGCTCAACATCCTCAAGAAGTTTAGCATTAACAAAAACAAGCTTGTCATTTTTTAATTTTAAATAATTTGCCACCTCAAGAGCTCTATCATGGGTTTCCTTTACTCTAGACAATTCTAGAGCAAAAGTCTCCTCAAGAGCTTCGTTGGTGGTTTGTTCTTCTAAAAGAGCCCTTTTAAAATCATTGGAAAGAGTATGAAGCTTCTCAATAGTTTCTTCTTTCTCTTCGTCATGAGATTGTAGCTCATCAATAATTTTCTTCCTCTCAATAGCAACAACCATGATTTCAACAAAGTTAGAGCAAGCAATTTTCTTCTTACCAATAGCATGAAAGACTATTTCCCCCTTCTTTTTTAAAGAGGCATCATCATCATCCTCTTCTTCATCATTGCAAGATAAATTGGGTTTCAAAGTAGCTGTTACCTTTGAATCCCTAGCCATAAGACATATGTGGGGACCGAGAGATGATGATGAGGATGAATTACTTGAAGCTCCAATCATAACTTTGTCTTGTCCCATAGAATCTCCAGTTTCCTCTACATTGTTAGCCACACAAAGACTAGAGGAAATAGAAGAATTTTTATCATGACCACTAGACAAACCAAGCATATCATCATGAGATTTATTTAAGAAACTTACACATGATATGCAAGGACTATTAACTCAAGCATGTAAAGCATTTATGGTGCTAGAAGTGTTTAAGTAAAGGACACAGATGTCGCATAGAGGGGGGTGAATAGGCGATTTAAACTTTTTCAAAATGCTTGTACAAATGTGGAAATAAACCAACTTTTAATTTGACAAGCTTACAAAACCTAATAAGGACACAGATGTCGCATAGAGGGGGTGAATAACTCAAGCAAGGTGATAGCAAGATATATAACTTCAAGCACGATGGCTATCACACATGAAAAGTGCATAAGTAGTGGAGCTCAGATAAGAGTTACCGAGGCACGAAGGAGACAAAGATGTATCCCGAAGTTCACTTCCAAAGGAAGCTAGTCTCCGTTGGAGAGGTGCGGCGGCTTAATGCACTCCGAACGCCACAAAGATCTCACCTTGAGATGTGGTAGCATAATGCTCACCAAACGCCACAAAGGCTCACCTCAAGATGCAGGGGCACGCTACTGACCGAATGCCACAAAGGAAGAACAAGAAGAAAATCCACAAAGAACTCCAAGATCTAGATCCAATAGGCTCCCCTCACTTAGAGGAGATTTTGATTGGTGGAAAGATAGATCTAGATATACTCTCTCTTTTCCCTCAATAAGATGCAAGAATCATTGGAGGGATTGAAAGATAGCAAGCTTAAGAAGGTCAGCAATGGAGGTCAAGACTTGCAAGAAAGGTTGGGGGTTCATTGGGGAAGAAGGGCCCCTTAAATAGGTCCCCCAAAATCCAACCGTTATGCCTAGAAATCGTTTGGGCCGGAGTCTCCGCCCTTGGGCCGGAGTCTCCGGTGCTCCGGGGTCATTCGGGGGCCTTAGGAAGTCCGAATCAGATGCCAGGCCGGAGACTTTGCGTCTAGGGCCGGAGACTCCGGTCACCCAAAAACTGGCAGCAACACCAACATGAAAAAGGCAATAACTTGAGCATCCAGACTCTATTTTTGATGATCTTGGGCTTGTTGGAATCACAACAACAATCTCTAAAAGTCTATGCATAGAAACATCATAGTACAACAAAGGAGGATAAAACCAATAATGAAAGGTCTGACCTATCTATAAGAGATGAACCGGTAAAACTATCAACATCAAAAACTCAATAAGAATTTCATCCAAAATCCATTTTTGATGAGTCAGAGCTTGTCATGGAAATAACCACAAGCTCTAAAACCTCACATTGATAAAATCCAAATAAGAACCAAGAAACATGATGCCAAGTATGTAAAGGTTTGAGCTCTCTTCGAACGATGCGATTAAGTTACTCACTCGAGAGCCCCTCTTGATAATACGGCTACCAATCCTATAACCCGGTCTCCAAACTAACAAACGAGACCGGTAGAAGAGAAAACCTATCAAGAACAAACCTTTGCCTTGTGTATTCCACTTGATCTTGATGAAGATGATCTTCTCCACCTCAAGATGGAATTCCTTTCTTGATTGCGCTAGCTTGATGAAGTCTTGTGGATTGCTCCCCCATAAATTAATATGGGAAAGACTGTCTTAGGAATATCTTCACATAGCCATTACCACCAAATAGAACACATGCATCAAGCATATAATATCCTTGAGATGGCTCATCTTGAACTTGACTTTTCATCCATGAAGACGATCACCACGTAATGTTATCCTGAGATCACAAGATCCCACTCGATACATTATGTATGCTTTGAGAGTTGATCAACTTGAATCCCATCTTTGCACTTTGACTTGATCAACCTTGTATCATTCCTTCTTCCTTCATGATGGTGTTGTGTCTTGAAGGTAAACATAAATGTCCACTCAATGATATTCTTCAAGACATAGTTGCAAATAAGCTCAATTCTCATGTGACCATTCTTCGGATAATCCCTTGAATAACAAATTGGTCATCATTTAATGTTCTTCATTTGCTCCTTCTTACAACCTTGAAGCCAACATATGGTTCAAGCATTGTCTACGGATATGTCCTACAAATATAACTCAATGCAAACATTAGTCCATAGAGATTGTCATTAATTACCAAAACCACACATGGGGGCTCCATGCTCTTTCACCGACGGTTTGAGAACGTGATAGTCATTACCGAGAACTCTCTCCGATAAATGATCTTCAATCGGATTTGGAAATCCGTGAAGACCCCTGTGCATTCTGCAAAGTTCTTTTAGTGTTGAACCGTAAGAGTTGATGAACCTTTCCCTTTGCTTTGCTGATACTAGCATAGCCTAAGATCTTATCATCGGTATTCCAAATGTCTCATTCAATCTTATCACCAACTAATGCTATTTACTCATCTGTGATAATCCATCTCCGTGACCTAGTCACATGCTGTGCAGCTTTGATGTATTCTCACTGAGTGGGCCCAAAGTATCATATCCATCAATGAACTAGTAAATAGAGGATTTACTAGGGACTTTTAATCATTTAATACTACACATATATCAATGTTTCTGATTGACATAGTTCTAGCATAGTACTAAACTTATTATGAACTATATGAAATATGCAAATAAGTCCAATATTATTTTCCTCTAGGGCATATTTCCTTCAAATGGCACACTGAGAGGGTGCCGCCCCCAAGTAGGAAGGTCAACTCTGTTGAGGAAGTAGATTCCTTGACTGCTAAGGTTGATGCTATATACTCATCATCTATATTAGAAACTTTGGGAATAATGGGTACGACAACCACTATAATAATCAATATGCTAAACCCCCATATGTTCCTAACAAATATACAAGTGGTAGTAATATTTATAATGATCTATAAAATACCATGCAATCTTTTATATCTACTCAAAAAGAGCTTAACAAGGAATTTATTGCAAATTTGAGAGAGTTGATGCTTTGAATGAAAAGGTAGATCATTTAACTATAGAAATTGTTACCATTAAAAATCATATGCAAGACCAAAAGCATGAATAAAGTGTTAATATTCTCTCTAAAGAAATATATAATTTACTTGATTTGACAAGAAATGGAAAAATGTGACATTGATCTTTTACTTGCTGATGATTCTACCAAGAATGGTAAAATTTATAATGTTATGACTGAACTCCATATGACTTTTGTACCTATTGACTTAATTGTTATGGACATGAGGAGAAATATCTCTATTCCTATAATCCTTGGTAGACCTTTCTTGAAAACAATAGGTGCAATTATTGACTCTAAAGAAGGGAATGTGAAGTTCCAATTCCCACATAAGAAGTGTATGGAGCACTTCCCAAGGAAGAAGATTAATATTTAGAAGTACAAGTTCCCTCATTACACTTGCCCATCTTGAAAGAAAAAGTTATGAAGCCTAGCTATATGGCTATAAAGAAAGCGCTTTACGGGAGCCAACCTGGTAGTATTTACTTTTTTCAATTTTGTTTTTCTTGCTCTTGAAAGAGAGTAATTTATTTTTTGTTTTCTTTTTTGTCCTTGATGTAGCAAGGAATTTTGTTTCATTGTGTCTACTGTAGCATAAAATAAAGTGTCAAGTTTTACCCATCTTGAATGTTTTAAGGTTGCAATACATATTTCAAGTTGCTAAAATCTGCACAACACTTTTAGTGCCTGGTTTTTATTTCATTTTTGTAACTCCTATGGACATGTAAAATTTATGGAAGTTTCAACTTTTCATCCTATATATGCACAAAAATCAGCAAAAATTCCTAACATGTTTAAGGGGGGATAAAAAAATTCTAAGCTGCTGCTGTTTTTATTAATAGATTCTCTCTTTTGTTGTTTAGAGCATTTATTTGAGTCTCAAGATGATTTTTTGAGTCTTTTGATATTTGGTGAATGCTGGCAACTTTATATACTCTCTGGACACCTTACATCAAATTTTATTTGGGGGGTTTTTCTTAGCAGCACACATATTATCTTTGTGCTCTCTAATGTCATCCACTCTAGAAAAGAGATGGAAAATAGTTTTGTGGTGAAGTTTTTTCATAGGGAAGGAATAATCATCGAGCAAAGGAGTCATCTAAGTAATGTATGACACCATAATCTTGGGGATTCCCCATGGCAACCTACTGGACCTATCAACTCTTTGGCTTGCATACTATTCCAACCTTGTTTTTTGAGCACCATTTTACCGTTGCATAAACTTGGAGCTTCTATGTCTAGTTTTTAGTTTGCATCTTTGGTTTTGAATAAATGGACCACCAACTGTAGGTATACTTTGTGTTTATGAGAGAGCTACTGGAGAAAATAAAATTAAAGTTTGGATGGAAAGGGAAATAGCGATGCAAGTTATGCTTATGTTCTATGCTTCATGTGCTTTGATTGAATAGTAATTTGCTAGTGTTGTATTTAGTGATATTTCTTATTTTTGCATTGATGGTTAACTTTGAGTTACTTAGTTTATTAATAAATGTGTAACATTATGGACATTATGCATGCTTGTGACATTATATTTTTCCAATGGCCAAGAAAAGAAAAAGAAAAAAACACAAGCAAAGACTTGTTGTATCCAAATACCTTGAGCCATACTTCTCTATAAAATCTCCACCATACCTACCTATATAGCAAAATGCTATTCCAAGTATATTATATGTACCATGCCTTTGCATTCAAAATCATACTTCTTTTTACTGTTCAATTCAAAGCTCATGGGAAAGTAGCAGTCTACGGTGAAGTTCATTTATGTAAGTTACATGCTTGACAATTTATTAGTTGGGGTTAAGTTAAACCATGCTATCATGGAACAATACTTTTAACGTTGCACCATAATTAAGTTGTTGTCATGCACCTTGGGTTATGCATACCTTTCCAATGTGAAATGAGTGGGGGTTATCATGCTAAAGATTCAAATGTGCATATTTGTTAGAGAAGAGCATTCGGCCGCTAACCGAAACCATGCCTAATCATGGTAGAAGTTTCAGCATGGACTTCCTCATTAGCTTTCACAAAGTTTAATTTACTACTCAGTTGGTAATTTAAGAGGAGTTCATTTGTTTGTTGCCTGTCATCCCGGTATGCATTGTCTTTGCAAAAAGATGCAAATCTCAAAAGGCACTATGTACAGGTGGCATGGGGGTACCCCTTTGCGAGCAATAGGTTAAAATAATATTCATAGAATGAAAATCTATGGTAATTCTGAAGTTGAGTAGCATGTGGTGGAAGGTAATATTGACCAGGGGGTATGAGACTTGCAACTTGTAAGGGGTTAATCATGTGAACCATGTTGGGGTTTGAAGCAGAAAACAAAAATTTTCCTACACCCATAGCCCATGATCTATCTAGGTAGCTCAACAGTAACGGTAACAACGACAGAATTCATACCCTTAAAGACCGAGTGCACAAGAACATTCCCGTAGGAACATTGTCGATGAAGACAACCAAAGCCGACCTCAAGGTCATGTAGTCGTACTTGTCAAAGAAGACCAGCACCGCACGAGCGGCGCCTCCAAGGGATTACACACGTACGGTGTATAAACATCATCCGGGCTCCGGTCCAGCAGAGCAGCGGAAGAGGGTGGATTTAGACTGGAAATCCGACAGCGCGACGGTGTCCGACATAGGAGGTTTCCTTCAACCCGCTGACATATCTCCAAACGTGGGAGCCAAGTCAGGATGAAGAGAGGAGGAGGAGGTAATCAATGATCCAAGGAGCCCCAGGGGGTTTATATAGTGGCGAGAGGGGGTAGGTGGCCACGGCTCTAAGGAAACCCTAGGCCGGCCGCCCCACCCTTGGCCGTCGTCGGCCCCTAGGGGAAACCCTAGGGTTGGCCTGGCCTATGGGCCTAACCCTTTTCCCATTTTCCTTTATTTATTTATTAATTAAATTCCATTTTAATATTTAATTACTTTAATTAAATACTAAACACATTAATCAATCAAGTCCTTGGCATAATTCCTTCACCGATACAACTTCGATAAAAGTCTGAAATGTTTCTGATGTCTTCGGAACCTTTCTGATATTGCCCAGAACTTTTTCGGATACCTCCCTATGACTTCTAGCAATTCCAAATCTATCCCTAAGCATCATATACCCTTAAGTGTGACACCCTATGGGCCGAGGAACGCACCAGACATGATCAAGACCACTCTTTGATCAATGACCAACAATCAGTTCTGGAAAACCATGCTGATCCCTGTGCATTCCACAAAACTATTCGTTGATCCATAAATGCAGCATCCCATTCCCTTTGTCACATGATACTAGATCTTGTCCGAGGTTAGATCACCGATATAAGTATATCATGTTCTCCCTCATCTGACAAGTCTTTTAACTCGTCTATGATATTGCATCCTTCGTGACCTTGTCACACGCTTGCAAGCTTCGTAGATGCAATTGTCACCGACTGGGACCAGAGTATCTATCCGTCATGTGGATGGACAAAAATCATGCTCTTGGTGCACACGCCTCAACCTACTCCTTTGGCATACCCAGGGGACACCTTTTTCAGTCACCAAGTTACATGATGACGGTTGATGCAATCAAAGCAGCCTCCAGATGTGGTGATTATGTTGCGACCTCACGGTCTAAGGAATAGGTAACCTTGTTTCATAGTTAGATTCAATGTTGAACTTGTGACTGATGTAATTGCACTTAATAGTATTTTGGGTGTGTGTCCATCATGTCAAACATGACCTCCATGGTCATTGACGTATTTTCCCATGATCAGGAAACCTTGATCATCATATGACACATGAGCTGGTTAGCTAGAGGTAACCAGGGTCATGTATACTTATATGCCACACATGTACTAATATTTTCGCTTAATACAGTTATAGCATGACATATAATATTATGAACAAATGAGATATGGCACAAAAATACACTTTATTATTTGCCTCTAGGGCATATCTCCTTCAGTCTCCCACGTGCACTAGAGTACAAATAATCTAGTTTACATTAGGTAATGATCTAACACCCATCGCATGCTGGTGTGGATCAAACTTATCCAGTGGAAGAGGCTTTGCCAACAGCTCTGCAACATTCAGATCTGTGTGTACTTTGCAAATACTAATTCTACCATCCTTTACATAATCTCTTATGACATGGTATCGTCGTAGTATAGGTATGTCTACAGAGTGAGTTCCTAACTCCCTAATTTCCATAATGGTTGCCTTGTCATCACAATGAATGTGAAGAGGGTTGTGCATTCCATGGAGCACTCCAAGCTCGAGGATGAACTTCTGTAGCTAAACCGCTTCATTTGCCACATCAGCAGTGGCAATATACTCTGACTCCATTGTAAACTTAGCTTTCAGGGACTACGTGCAGCTTCTCCAACTCACCGCACCTCCATTTACCAAGAATACATATCCTGTCTAAGATTTCTCATCATCTGAGTCAGCTTTGTAGTTTGTGCTAACATAACCTTTTACATCAAGCTCTACATTGCTTCCTCCATAGACTAAGACCATATCCTTCGTTCTTCTAAGGAACTTTAGGATACTCTTAACTGCAGTCCAATGAATCATACCTGGGTTACTTTGATAGCAGCTCGTCAAGCTAAGAGCCAAAGCTACATCAGGTCTAGTACTTAGCAAAGCATACATGATGGAGCCTATGGCTGAGGCATAGGGGATGCTTGACATCACACTCTTCTCAATTCCTGTCGCTGGGCTTTGAGTCACACTCAATGATATACCCTTGACAACTGGCAAATCTCCCTTCTTGGGATTTTCCATTCTGAACCTCTTCAGAACTTTGTCTAGGTAAGTACTTTGACTTATCGCTAACTGGCACCTAGATATATCTCTATAGATCTTGATGCCTAATACGTATGTAGCTTCACCCATATCTTTCATTGAAAAGTTGTTGTTCAAGTATTCCTTCACACTGTTAAGCATTTGCACTTCATTCCCTATCAGTAATATGTCGTAGACATATTGTACCAGGAATGAAACTGAGCTCCCACTCATCTTCTTGTAAATGCAGGACTCTTTGGTGTTTTGGACAAATCCAAAACCTTTGATAACTTCACCAAAACAAAGATTCCAGCTCTGAGATGCTTGCTTTAGTCCATAGATGGACCTCTGAAGCTTGCATACCTTATTAGCATCCTTAGGATTGACAAAACCCTCTGGTTGTACCATGTACAATTCCTCTTCAATGTTACCATTTAGAAAGGCGGTTTTGATGTCCATCTGCCATATTTCATAGTCAAAATAAGCAACAATAGCTAATAAAATCCAAATTGACTTTAGCATCGCTATGGGAGAGAATGTCTCATCGTAGTTAACTCCTTGAATTTGTTGGAAACCTTTCGCGACAAGCCGAGCTTTGTAGAAGGTTACATTACCGTCCGCGTTAGTCTTTTTTCTTGAAGATCCATTTATTCTCGACGGACTTGTAGTCGCTCGGAATGTCTACCAAGGTCCATACTTGATTGTCATACATAGACCTTATTTCGGATTTCATGGCCTCTAGCCATTTCTCAGACTCGGGTCCTTCCATCGCTTCTGTGTAGGTAGAAGGTTCATCTTGGTCAGTCAACACGACTGAGAGTACAGGATTCCCAAACCACACTAGGGATTTGCGGACTCGTGCAGACCTGCGTTCAGTTTTCTTAGCAAGATCACCATGATATTCATCAGGCGCCCCTTCTTCCTCTTCGATAGAGGGCACGTCAGGAAATTCTTCTATTGCGCTACTTGGTATTTCGAGTGAGGATTCGTCAATCTTGTCAAGCTCAAATTTCCTTCCACCCACGTCTCTCGTGAGAAACTCCTTCTCAAGGAATTGTCCAGTCTTGGCAACAAAAGTCTTGCCTTCGGCCGGATGGTAGAAGGTATACCTAATGGTTTCCCTTGGATATCCTACAAAGATGCATTTTTCTGACTTAGTTTCGAGTTTGTTAGGCTGTAACTTCTTTACATATACCTCACAACCCCAGACCCAAAGAAATGACAATGTAGGCTTCTTGCCATGCCATAGATCGTATGGTGTTGTCTCCATGGACTTGGATGGCGCCCTATTATGAATGAATGCAGCAGTTTCTAACGCATAACCCGAAAATGATATCGACAAGTCAGAGAAAGACACCATGGACCTTACACTATCGAGCAAAGTGCGGTTATGTTGCTCAGACACACCGTTACGTTGCGGCGTTCCAGCTGGCGTACGTTGTGGCACAATTCCACATGCCTTGAGATCTGCCTCAAACTCGAAGCTCAGATACTCACCTCCTCGGTTAGAACAAAGGTGCTTGATCATTCTATTTAGTTGATTTTCGACCTCTTTCTAAAGTTCCTTGAACTTTCCAAAGGTTTCATACTTATGCTTCATCAAATAGATATACCCATATCTACTCAAATCATCAGTAAAGGTCACAAAGTAATGATAACCATTGCGCGTAGTGACGCTCATTGGTCCATACACATCCGTATGTATGATTCCCAATAGGTCGGACGCCCATTCAACAGTCCCGGTGAACGGAGTCCTAGTCATTTTGCTAAAAGGCACGACTCGCATGTATCAAAGGAATCAAAATCCAATGAGTCAAGAAGACCATCACTATGGAGCTTCTTCATGCGTTTCATGCCAACATGACCAAGATGACAATGCCATATGTAGGTGGCATTATCATCACTATGCTTGCATCTCTTGACATCCACACTGTTAATATGTGTAATAAGATCCAAAATATATAAACCATCATGATCAGGTGCATGAACATAGAAAACACCATCTTTAGAAATGGAACAACCGTTTGTTACAGACTCAAAATGGTATCCGTCTCGTGTTATCCAAAACCCACTCACAATATTCATGCTCAAAGCTGGAACGTAATAACATTTATTCAAAAATAATATCATCCCAGAGGGAAGCCGTAGATGCAGAGTGCCTTCAGCCACGACGTCCACATGTTGACCGTTGCCGACCCGCATTGCCACCTCGTTCCTCTCCAAGTACCGCTTATTCCTCATATCCTGCTGGGAATTGCAGATGTTAGCAACAGAACTGGTATCGAATACCCATGTGTTGCTATGGGCACTTGTAAGATAGATATCAATTACATGTATATAAAATATACCTTTCTCTCTGGCAACAATCTTGCCGGCCTTCTTGTCTTCAAGGTACTTGGGGCAGTTGCGCTTCCAGTGACCATCCCCTATGCAGTATAAGCACTTGACTCCAGGCTTTACTTTGGGTGCCCTAGGAGGACCAGCAACTCGCTTGTCGTCCTTCTGAGGCTTCTTGCCTTTCAAACCCTTTGTCGACTTGCCGGACTTCTTGAAGTCCATAGTCTTGTTGACCAGCAACACATTGTTCTTCTTCTTGATTTCCATCTCCACAGTCTTGAGCATAGCAAACAACTCTGAAAGGGACTTAGTCATCCCTTGCATGTTGTAGTTCAGGACAAATCCCTATAGCTAGGGGGCAGCAACTGCAGCACCCTATCAATCGCAAGCTCGTCCGGAATCTTGCATTCCAGAGTGTTCAAGCGTTGAACGTAGCCAGGCATTTTGACCACGTGCTCGCTCACACTGCTGTGTTTGTCCATACGGGAGGATAAGAATAGCTCGGAAGCTTCGTACCTCTCCGCATGTGCCTGAGGTGCAAAAACGTCTTTGAGATCAGTGATTATCTCAAATGCGCTCATCTTTTCAAAGCACTTTTGCAGATCAGACTCCATGGCAAACAACATGCCACTCTAGACAAATGAAGCGTCGTCCACCTTCATTTGGTAGACGTTCTTCACATCATTGGAGGCATCCCCATTGGGCGCGGCACCAATAGCGGCATCAAGAACATACCCCATCTTATGGGGAGCGGGGATGATCCTCAAAGTGTAAAACCAGGTAGTGAAGTTTGAACCATCGGTTTTCAGTTTTTCTTTATCAAGGAATGCACCTAGGTTGAAAACAAGGCGAGACATCTACAATGGATTTGCAAAGACACTTAGACGTTGTTCATATAACGAGTTCATTTTTCTTATTAATTCAAATTAATGCAAACTAGGTGAACTCCCACTTAAACTAACATCCCTCGGTTGTTTTAGTGATTACACGATCCTAATTCACTACACCACCCCCGATCATCACAGCGGATGGTATAGCTGCAAAGGTAGACTGGGTATTTTCAATCACAATCAACATGTGACTCGTGCTTAACCTTTCGTTCATCCGTGTTTTTGAGGCCATGTCTGTACATGCTAGACTCGCCAACATAACCTTAGTGTATGCGCGACACATACATGACTTGTACCCACGCCTATATGTGAACTTTGATATGTTTGCCCCCGATCATCATGGCCGGCTCCATAACTAAGAACTTTAGTGGCGATTGCACCACTAAGGGGAACACTTCCGTTGGGATTTTTCATTGGAGGGATCATCTTAAAATTGCTACCGTCGCTATATTGATTAATATAAGCAAATTTTAAGATTACCTTGCCCTTTTTGCAAATTTTATGTTAGACCCTTCTACTTATCTTTTGCAAGTTTTACGTAGCTGCTAGGGCTATGCAAGGAAGAAACACTTCTTAACCTATGAGCATGCAACCACAACGGTGATTCGCTAATTGTTTCTTTATAACCCCACTAAGGGCCCTCCATTGCAAAACTCATGTCCACTAAAGAGGAGAAACTGGCACCCTCCTAGCCACTTGTACGATGCAAGTCATACGTCATTTGTGGAGCCTGTCTTGCGTAAGATTACGCGTAAGGTCGGTTGCGGGCCACTTGTAATCCAACAATAACACATACATGAACAAATGCAAATAAAAGGGTAACAATAAGAAAATCAACGCCCACATCCACGATGCGTTCTAACCGTACCAGTACAACTATGCATAGATCGGATCTGATACCACTGTTGGGGTTCGAAGCAGAAAACAAAAAATTTCCTACATCCATAGCCCATGATATATCTACGTAGCTGAACAGTAACAGTAACAGCGACAAAATTCATACCCTTGAAGACCGAGTGCGCGGGAACGTTCCCGCATGGACATTGTCGACGAAGACAACCAAAGCCGACCTCAAGGTCGTGTAGTCGTACTTGTCAAAGAAGACCAGCACCGCACGAGCGGCGCCTCCAAGGGATTACACATGTACGGTGTATAGACATCATCCGGGCTCCGGTCCAGCAGAGCAGCGGAAGAGGGTGGATTTAGACTGGAAATCTGGCAGCACAACGATGTCCGACACAAGAGGTTTCCTTCAACCCGCTGACACAGCTTCAAACGTGGGAGCCAAGTTAGGAGGAAGAGAGGAGGAGGAGGGAATCAATGATCCAAGGAGCCCCAGGGGGTTTATATAGTGGGGAGAGGGGTGGCCGACGGCCCTAGGGAAACCCTAGCCCAGCCGACGGCCCCTAGGGGAAACCCTAGGGCGCCTAGGCCTGGTTGGCCTAGCCGCCTGGCCTATGGGCCTAGCCCATTTCCCTTTTCCCATTTTCCTTTATTTATTTATTAATTAATTTCCTTTTAATATTTAATTACTTTAATTAAATACTAAACACATTAATCAATCAAGTCATTGGCATAATTCCTTCATCGATACAACTTTCATAAAGTACAGAACATTTCCGGTGTCTTCAGAACCTTTTCGATATTGCTCGAAACTTTTTCGGATACCTCCCTGTGACTTTCAGTAATTCAAAATCTACCCCTAAGCGTCATATACCCTTAAGTGTGACACCCTACGGGTTGAGGAACACACCAGACATGATTGAGACCACTCTCTGATCAATGACCAACAATCAGTTTTGGAAAACCGTGCTGATCCGTGTGCATTCCATAAAACTCTTCGTTGTTCCGTAAACGCAACATCCCATTCCCTCTGTCACACGATACTAGATCTTGTCTGAGGTTAGACCACCGATATTAGTATATCATGTTCTCCCTCGTCTGACAAGTCTTTTAACTCATCAATGACATTGCATCCTCTGTGACCTAGTCACACGCTTGCAAGCTTCGTCGATGCAATTGTCACTGAGTGGGCCCAGAGTATCTATCCGTCACATGGATGGACAAATCCCGCTCTTGGTGCACACGCCTCAACCTACTCCTTTGGCATACCCAAGAGACACCTTTTTTAGTCACCCAGTTATGTGATGACGGTTGATGCAATCAAAGCAGCCTCAAGATGTAGTGATTATGTTGTGACCTCACGGTCTAAGGAATAGGTTACCTTGTTTCATAGTTAGATGCAATATTGAACTTGTGACTGATCTAATTGCACTTAACAGTATTTTGGGTGTGTGTCCATCATGTCAAACATGACCTCCATGTTCATTGACGTATTTTCCCATGATCAAGAAACCTTGATCATCCGATGACACATGAGCTAGTTAGCTAGAGGTAACCAGGGACCTGTATACTTATATCCCACACGTGTACTAATGTTTCTGCTTAATACAGTTATAGCATGACATATATTATTATGAACAAATGAGATATGTCTTAGCGGTGCTAGCCGCCTAGTTGGGAACCCCAAGAGAAAGGTATGATGAGCACAGCCCCAAGTTTCCCTCAATTGTGAAACCAAGGTTTAATTGACCAGTAGGAGAAAGAAACCACTTCTGAAGGTTGATGCTAGCTGGCTTTGGCGATTGCTCTAGAGAATTTGTTTATGGCGCCTGTCTGGGGCGTAGCTTCGGCGCCAGCAGCAACATGGAACCTGCACACAACACAACCAAAGTACTTTGCCCCAACTTGCAGTGAGGTTGTCAATCTCACTGGTTTGCTGTAACAAAGGATTAAACGTATCTTGTTGTAATAGATGTTTATTTGCAAGAAAGTAAATAATGCTTGTAGAAAGTAAACGGTAATATATATGTAAAAGAATGGACCAGGGTCCATAGTTCACTAGAGGTGTCTCTACATAAAGATAAATAACATGCTGGGTAAACAAATTACATTTGGGCAATTGATAGAATAAAGAATGCAAAGCGATGCATGTACATGTCATGAGGATCACTATGAGATTCACTTGGGCATTAAAACATAATACATAGACCGTAATCCAACTGCATCTATGACTAATAATCCACCCGCCGGATGTCATCCGAGCAACGGTTGGGTATTAAGTTGCAAGCAACAGATTATCGCCTTAAGCAAAGTGTGTAATGTAAACAATACAAATGTCCGTGAACACAAGATTGTTGTTTTCTCCCTAGTAGCAACAGCACATCTACAACCTTAGAAGTTATTGTCACTCTCCCAGATTACTAGAGGCATGAACCCACTATCGAGCATAAATACTCCCTCTTGGAGTCACTAGCATCTACTCGGCCAAAATATCTACTAGCAACGGAGAGCATGCAAGATCATAAACAACATAGAGATGATAAATCAATAAATCAACTTGACATAGTACTCAATATTCATCGGATCCCAACAAACACAACATGTAGAATTACATAACGATGATCTTGATCATGGTAGGCAGCTCACAAGATCTAAACATGAAGCACATGGAGGAGAAGACATCCATCTAGCTACTGCTATGGACCCATAGTCCAAGGTAGACTACTCACACATCACTCCGAAGGCAGACATGGTGATGAAGAAGGCCTCCGGTGGTGATTCTCCTCTCCGGCAGGGTGCCGGGAAGAGCTTCTGAACCCTCCCAATCTCGCGTCGATGACAGCGGCGGCTTGCAGTATGTTTTCTGGAAAAGAGTTTGGGCCTTTAGGGTTTTCCCGTCGAGGGGAATAAATAGGCGGAAGGGCAATGTCAGGAGGTGGACCAGGCGGTCACACCCCCTGGTGGCGTGGCCTAGGGGTGGCCTGCGCCACCACCAGGTGTGGCTGCCCCGTGGTCCACCTCCGGCTCTCCTTTGGACTCCGTCTTCGTGTCAGGTAATTAGGAACTTCAACTTTTGGTTCATCCAATTCCGAGAATATTTCCTGTGTAACTTTTCTGAAACACAAAAACAGAAAAAAAACAAGAACTGGCACTATGGCATCTTGTTAATAGGTTAGTTCCAAAAAATGCATAAAAACGCCACGAAGTGTAAACAAAACACAAAGCAAATGTTGTATAAACAAGCATGGAGCATCAAAAATTATAGATACGTTTGAGACGTCTCAAGCATCCCCAAGCTTAACTCCTACTCGTCCTCGAGTAGGCAAGTGATAACAAAACAATAATTTTTGAGGTGACATGCACCAACATAATCTTGATCAAAACGATGTAAAGCATTGAGTGCTAAGATCAAAGTACTCTAAACATGGGCATAAAAGATATAATCTTGACAATAGAACTTAGCAACCATGTTATAACATGAAAAGTAACACAAACAAAAGATCATGAGAAATAATGCATTGAAAGTCATTTGTTTGTTTCGAGCATATAGAAAAACATAGCAAGGTGGTATTCAGCTTGTCCCTCATGGAGTAGCAAAACATAAATGCATAGGACACCTTCAAGTTTAAGAGGGCGACTAGATACAAATAATTTGAGAACAAGCAATACCATAATCATGAATCAATCAATAATAAATTTTGGGACTATGCACATTATACTCAGAATGACAACTATGCTCTCTTAGACGGTGCATAAAGGTAGAAGGTGAAGACTCAATATAAAAGTAAAAGAAAGGCCCGTTGCAGATGAAAGCAGTGATTGCAAGTTTTATAAACCTTCCAAAAATTATGGTACTTACTAGCTTTGAGCTCTCATTGCCCCCATCATAGGCATCTTGAGTGGTTAAGGTTAATGCGAGTACAAATATGAGATATATGCTTGACAAATCATAATCTAAAAATCTCATGTCCCGTGAATACAAGTACTTAAACCATGCTAATCGACTTAGGTCCCAAGCAAGTTCTTGTCATTGTAAGCATACATGTATCATCGAGAACGCCAACGGGGTACCTGATGCGTGGTAAATAACCAGCCCGTTGGGAACCCCAAGAGGAAGGTGTGATGAATATAGTAGCAGATTTTCCCTCAGTTAAGAAACCAAGGTATGTCGATCTTGGAGAGGAGAGACAAACAACTGAAGGTGATGCGGACTGGCTTAATAGCACTCCAACAAGGGCGCCGTTTAACGATACTTGTTGACTCGTCTTCGGCCAGTAGCAACGTAGAACCTGCACACACACAACCAAGTACTTTGTTCCCAACTTACGATGAGGTTGTCAATCTCACTGGTTTGCTTGAAACAAAGGGTATGAGCGTATCGAGTGGAAAGTGATAATAGTATGCGAGTAAAGTAAACAGTGCGAGTAAAGTAAACAGGTAATAGCAATATGATGGAAATAGGACCGGGGTCCACAGTTCACTAGCGGTGTCTCTCCATAAGATAAAATAACACATGCTGGGTAAACAAATTACAGTTGGGCAATTGATAGAATAAAGATAAACGTGATATGTCAAGAAGATCACTATGCAATTTACTCTGGGCATTACAACAAAATACATAGACCGCCATCCAACTGCATCTATGACTAATAATCCACTCACGGGGATATCGTCTGAACACCCCATGAGTATTAAGTTGCGAACAACAGATAATTGCATTAAGCAAAGTGTGTAATGTAAACAAAGCATATGCCCTTGAGCATATGAATGTTGTTTTCTCCCTAGTAGCAACAGCACATCTACAACCTTAGAGGTTTCTGTCACTCCCCCAGGTTAAATAGAGGCATGAACCCACTATCGAGCATAAATACCCCCTCTTGGAGTCACTAGCAACTACTCGGCCAAGATAGCTACTAACAACGGAGAGCATGCAAGATCATAAACAACATAGAGATAACATAAGATATATTTCAGTATAGCAACTCAATCATAACACCAATATTCATCGGATCCCAACAAACCAAACATGTAGAATTACATAACGGTGATCTCAATCATGTAGGGCAGCTCATGAGATCTAAACATGAAGCACATGGTGGAGGAGACAACCATCTAGCTACTGCTATGGACCCATAGTCCAAGGTAGACTACTCACTCATCGCTCCGGAGGCAAGCATGGCGATGAAGAAGACCTCCGGTGGCGATTCCCCTCTCTGGCAGGGTGCCGGGAAGAGCTTCTGGACCCTCCCGATCTCGGGTCGACGACGGCGGCGGATCGCGATGTGTTTCTAGAAAATTGATCGGGTACTTAGGTTTTTCCCATCGGGGGGTCTTTATAGGCGAAGGGGCATCGTCAGAAGTGGACCCAGGTGTCCTCACACATAGGGGGCGCGGCCAGGGGCTGGGCCACGCCGCCCTTGTGTGAGGGTGGCCTCTGGCCCCTCTCCGTCTCCTCTTCGGATCTCTGGAAGCTTCCGGGGAAAATAAGACTTCAGGAACTTGTTTCGTCCAATTCCGAGAATATTTCCTGTGTAGCTTTTCTGAAACACAAAAACAGCAGAAAACAGGGAACTGGCACTGTGGCGACTTGTTAATAGGTTAGTTCTGGAAAATGCATAAAAGTGCCACGAAGTGTAACGAAACATTAGGCAAATGGTGTAAAAATAAGCATGGAGCATCAAAAATTATGGATACTTTGGAGGCGTATCAGTACCTCCTGCCCGATGACATGGAAACTAGCCCACATCAAAATGATAAGACAAAGAGACAATGGACACCTCGACATCTCTTTTATGTAACATTGGGCATAGCTTTTTATTTTGAGATGCGTCGTCGAATGTCCACTATGGTTATGCTATAAATTTCCACCATGAATGATGCATGGTTTAGATTAGCAGCCCAAGTGTTTCTCTAACACATATACAAACTCCATGAACTTAACAAGTTTCCAACTCCTTTCACATAGATAAGCATCCATAAACAAAAAATCATAATATCAACTTAAATAGAAATAAGTGCAATGTTGAAAGCGTGCCCCATGACAGCATGGCTGAGCTAACTCCCAACTTACAACTTGCAAGCATATAATCAACATAAGAGAGCCACAATGGTCAAGTTTATTAAGTTCAAGAAAGTAAATGTGTCGTCGGGTTTGTGAGAGCTTTACTAACTAATTTTCACATAACAAAAAGTTTAATTGGAAGATAGATAAAAGCAAGACGAATGTACTTGGAATAGCAAATTGCTAATAGGTAGGTATGGTGGACACATTGGAAAACTTTGGTTTTTGGGAGTTGGATGCATGAGAACTATTCTCTCTCAGTACAGATGAAGGCTAGCAAAAGACTGGGAGCGACCAACTAAGAGAGCAATAACGGCCATAATCATGCATAGCGACAAAACATTATTAACCAAAGCATAAAGTGATATCACAAGTCAAAAACCAAATGATCATAGAGGCTTTAGGCGACTGGTTTGTAGTCAAACATGGTGTGATCATGCGCCAAGTCAACCCAAATAAAGCATCAAAGAAGAATACCACAATAATATGCTCCCATATAATAAAAACAATGCATGATTCTTTCAAAGGCACATTAAGCACTCTCAGTCATTTGAGACAAGTCATGCTACAACAATAACTACTAAGCATATAATCAAAATAACATCAAGCATGACATGCAAAAGTCTAAGCCACAGTCTAAACAAGCTCCCATTTGTACCACTATAGGCATGAAACTTTTTACTCTTTTCCAACACCAATCAACCTTTTTGAAACAACTCTTAAAGATGAAAAGCAACATAGACCAGAGGTCTAAACACACCTAGGTACAAAAAACTAACAAGTTCTGAACAAAAATCAAGGCGAAAAACGAAAGCTAAACGCAGCACTAGAAAAAGAGAACACTCGTTGAACAATAAGAGTGAAAACTAGAGTGTTCTAGGCAATGAAAACATAGTGTGTCTTCTCCAAGAGAAACATGTTGGGGTCCAACCATTTATTGCAGCAAACAAAACAAAAGAAAACTAAAAGCTAAAAGAAAGACGCTCCAAGAAAAAACACATAGCATATGAAGCAATAAAAATATAGTGTCTTGAAAGATGACCTCATATTTTGTTGATGAAGAAGGGGTGCCTCGGGGCATCCCCAAGCTTTGACGCTTGTACTTCTTGGATATTTCTTGGGGTGACATGGGCATCCCCAATCTTGAGCTTTTGTCCATACTTCATCTCATCTCATCATTCTCCTTTCCCTACACTTGAAAACTTCCTTCATACAAAACTTCACACAATTCTTATTAGCAACATTAGTGTATGCAAGATAGTAAATCCACTCTTTGGTTCAGTTTAAACTCAAGTATAACACCCATTAAAAGCATTAGCTACTGTATCAACTTCTCTCAAAAGTTCCGTGATCAAAAGAACTCAAAAAGAAAGAGATCAAGAGGCAAACACAAATAGTGGCAGACATCTGTCAAAACAGAATAGCTGGTAAAGATCGATTTTTTTAAAATCTTTTGTTTCTCAAATCGAAAAGTACAAAACTAATGAAAGTTAGACAATAACCTGGGTCATGTGCACAAGAAATCGCAGATCAAAATGACGTTCTGGGAATTTTCACGAATTTTTACGGTACAGCACAGAAATCTATTTTAGGACAACAACTTCCCCAAATCTTACGTTCCTCCAATTAGAGGTTCTTCTTGGCACAGAAATGAAATAAAAATGATAAGGAGACGTCATTACAGTAGTAATAACTTCCAAGACTCAACAACAAGAAAAAGTACTGAAAAGAAAACATTGGGTTATCTCCCAAGAGTGCTTTTCTTTAACGCCTTTGAGCTAGGCGCAAAAAGTAGAAATCAAGTATTTTCAAATGAAGGAGCATTAAGATCAAATGTTTCCTCGAAAATACCACTTGTCACAATAGGCACTTTAGACGCCCCTGAAGATGATTCAACCTGCAAATCACTCTTAGTTGAACTAAAAGTTTTACCAATCTTAAAAACATTCTGCGGTTTTGGCAAAGACCCCTTGGGAACATACATAAATTTTTGCTCATTTCCAACAAAAGCTTTCTCCTTCTTAAACTTAAGAGAAGAGAAAGTTGAGCCTAAAGTTTCCATAGCTTCCTCTAATTTGCCAATCCTAACGTTTTGACTATCATGGATAGTGCTAGCCTCTAAAACAGTGATTCCTTTACCGATACTTTCTATCGATTCATTAACCTGGCTAGCGTTATCAAGGAGATTTCACAAACTTTTCTCTAGAGAGCTCAATTTTTCTATAACTTCCTCCAAAGTGATCTTGGTTTTAACAATATTAATAGGTGGTACTCCCACTAAACTTTCAATTAAAGTCCATGCTTCCAAAGCAGGAGTACCCAGAAAATTACCCCCTGCGAGAGTGTCAAGAACATACCTATTCCAACTAGATATACCAACACAAAAATTCCTAAGAAGGATCATGGTAGAATACTTTTTTGTACATCTATGATAGGCATTACTAATTCTATACCAAGCATCTTTCAAACTCCCCCCTTGTTGCTTAAAAGTACGAACCTCAACTTCAGGATTACTCATTCTAGCAAGACTAAAAGCAGACAACTAAAAATAACAACTATAAAGAAACTATTTTTTTTGTATTTTTAATAAAAAGATGCAAACAAAAATAAAGTAAAGAAAGTAAGCAAAACAATAACAAAGTAAAATATTGGAAGCGATAGACTCCCCTTGTAGAAATCCTCTTTCTCCCCGGCAATGGTGCCATAAAATGCTTGTTAGCGGTGCTAGCCGCCTAGTTGGGAACCCCAAGAGGAAGGTATGATGAGCACAGCGGCAAGTTTCCCTCAATTGTGAAACCAAGGTTTAATCGACCAGTAGGAGAAAGAAACCACTTCTGAAGGTTGATGCTAGCTGGCTTTGGCGACGGCTCCAGAGAATTTGTATATGGTGCCTGTCTAGGGCGTAGCTTCGGCGCTAGCAGCAACGTGGAACCTG
This sequence comes from Dactylis glomerata, assembly GCA_007115705.1. Lineage (NCBI taxonomy): Eukaryota > Viridiplantae > Streptophyta > Magnoliopsida > Poales > Poaceae > Dactylis > Dactylis glomerata. The sequence continues at coordinate 774,016 of QXEO01000073.1, forward strand.
CACACAACACAACCAAAGTACTTTGCCCCAACTTGCAGTGAGGTTGTCAATCTCACTAGTTTCCTGTAAACAAAGGATTAAACGTATCATGTGGTAATAGATGTTTATTTGCAAGAAAGTAAATAATGCTTGTAGAAAGTAAACGGTAATATATATGTAAAAGAATGGACCAGGGTCCACAGTTCACTAGAGGTGTCTCTCCATAAAGATAAATAACATGTTGGGTAAACAAATTACAGTTGGGCAATTGACAGAATAAAGAATTCAAAGCGATGCATGTACATGTCATGAGGATCACTATGAGATTCACTTGGGCATTAAAACATAATACATAGACTGTAATCCAACTGCATCTATGACTAATAATCCACCCACCGGATGTCATCTGAGCAACGGTTGGGTATTAAGTTGCAAGCAATAGATTATCGCCTTAAGCAAAGTGTGTAATGTAAACAATACAAATGTCCTTGAACACAAGATTATTGTTTTCTCCCTAGTAGCAACAACACATCTACAACCTTAGAAGTTATTGTCACTCTCCCAGATTACTAGAGGCATGAACCCACTATCGAGCATAAATACTCCCTCTTGGAGTCACTAGCATCTACTCGGCCAAGATATCTACTAGCAACGGAGAGCATGCAAGATCATAAACAACATAGAGATGATAAATCAATAAATCAACTTGACATAGTACTCAATATTCATCGGATCCCAACAAACACAACATGTAGAATTACATAATGATGATCTTGATCATGATAGGCAGCTCACAAGATCTAAACATGAAGCACATGGAGGAGAAGACATCCATCTAGCTACTGCTATGGACCCATAGTCCAAGGTAGACTACTCACACATCACTTCGGAGGCAGGCATGGTGATGAAGAAGGCCTCCGGTGGTGATTCCCCTCTTTGGCAGGGTGCCGGGAAGAGCTTCTGGACCCTCCCGATCTTGCGTCGATGACGGTGGCGGCTTGCAGTATGTTTTCTGGAAAAGAGTTTGGGCCTTTAGGGTTTTCCCATTGAGGGGAATAAATAGGCAGAAGGGCAATGTCAGGAGATGGACCAGGCGGTCACACCCCCTGGTGGTGCGGCCTAGGGGTGGCCCGCGCCACCACCAGGTGTGGCTGCCCCGTGGTCCGCCTCTGACTCTCCTTTGGACTCCGTCTTCGTGTCAGGTAATTAGGAACTTTAGCTTTTATTTCGTCCAATTCCGAGAATATTTCGAGTGTAACTTTTTTGAAACACAAAAACAGCAGAAAATAGGAACTGGCACTGTGGCATCTTGTTAATAGGTTAGTTCCGGAAAATGCATAAAAATGGCACGAAGTGTAAACAAAACACAAAGCAAATGGTGTATAAACAAGCATGGAGCATCAGAAATTATAGATACATTTGAGACGTATCAATATGGCTCAAAAATACACTTTATTATTTACCTCTAGGGCATATCTCCTTCAAACCATATTTGACTTCACTACCATTGACATGAGTTGCGCAATTCTAAAATTTGTTTTCTCTTTAGCATCAAAGCTTGGCACATATATTCCCTACTTACTTTCAGTGGTAACTTGTTCAAAAGAAAAGAGAAGAGAGAAAAGAAAGAAAAGTTCCAAGCACAAGCAGTTGCATGTTTAATGTCCATTGTACTTTCATTTGTTTTTGCACTTTGTTATTGATTGTTGGACATCATTGAGTTAAATTAGAAGTACCACTTGATATCTCATTTGCTTGCTGTTGTTCATTAATGTTTAAATCATTGATCATATGTATTACTAATTGTTATTTTCATTAAAGCAATAAACTCCAAAGTCCTTGTTTAGTTTTATCACCTTCATACTTGAGGACGAGCATGGGTTAAGCTTGGGGATGTTGATCCAAGCAAAATTCATGAATGAACTTTGTACCTTATTGATGCATATTCCAACAAAATTAGATGTTATGAGATGTTATAATCATGTTCTACATTGATTTATGGAGATTTTACATCGATTACCCTTATTTTGGTTATAACTCTGCACAAGAGGAAAACCCTGTTTTGCGTATTTTTACATTTTAGGGACCTTCCAAAACTCAGATTAACCGAGGATTTTTACAGCGTTAATATTTATCATGAGAAGCATCTAGAGAATAAGAAGTCAATGATGAGGGCCATGAGGCCCAAAAGAGCACATGTGGCGTGACCACCAGACCAGGCCATGCCACCCATGCCCATTTGGGCTCGTGCCTCCAATATCGCCCGTCTTCATCTCAGATTGACCAGCTTGACCTAAAAACGCCTTTATAAAGATCCCCTGAGGCGTTCCCTCGAGGAGGCGGTAGAGAAACACGAAACCACGAAATAGAAGCTGTTCTAGCGAAGATTGGAGGGGGAAACGCTGCTGGAGTCACCCCCGATCGCTTCTCCAACCTCTCTGACATCACCAACACCGCCGCCATGATGAACATGGAGTAGTCCACCTCTGGACTATGGCTTTGTGGCAGTAGATTGTTCTATTTCTCTCTTATGCTATGATTATTAGATGCCATATGAGTTGCCCAACATGATTATGGCACATATTATGTAATTCATATGTAGTGGATCCTTATTTTATTGGATGATCTATGAGATGTGATACTTTATTATGTTCTTGATGTATGAGTAGATGCATATTGTTACCCTATTCTTTATTACTTGTTCTTATCCAACAAGTATGCGAGAGCATATGGGGAATGGTGTGTATTAGATGGAGTAACTCGGTAGTAGTAGTGAATTGTGAGAACAATTTCATGACCTCCTATGGTGTTTGCCAATTCCGAAGTTACCTTACTAGGGATAAAAAGAATGCATGTAGTTCTTAGTGACATCTAAGAATCCTAAGTTGTCATTCATAGACCATGTTCTATTGTAATATGTCTAAGTGGTAGCATATTTGTTGTTCACCATCATGTCAAAGTACTTAAGGCGTTAATTCTTAATACCAGATTACTTGAAGTTTATTCCTTTCTAGTGGAGTATAAGTAAGATGTGTAGTATCATCTTTATGTTAGAACGTGGTGCCCATATAAAATTATCAAATAGCATATAAAATCATGTTGTTGTTTTGATCATCTATCTTGCGCTTAATGTCACCACAACTTTCTAAGAGAGTAGACAAGTGAACACATGAACCCTGGTCCAATTTTAATCATAAGAAACACCTTTCCGACGCTTGCACTATCTTTTAAATTTTATCTTTAATTAAATCTGAAAATACAAACATATTAATTTCTTGCAATCATATCAAAAACCCAAAAATAAATTTACTTTATTACATTAGTTACATAATAGATTTAGTAGGTCTACTATTCTAGAACCTAATCTAGAATAACTATTCTCGAACCTTTTCTGAACTTCTCTGTACACGAATGTGAACTTCTTCTTCCCTAAATCCGATCTTCCCAACGGACTTCAATATTGTACAGGGCGAACTTCCAAAACTTTAGTCTAGTTTGAAGCGAACTTTAGAAAATATAGCGAACTTCCGTCGCATCTGAACTTCCTTGGAGACGGATGTGAACTTCCTTTTATATGCATCTGAACTTCCAGATGGACTTCAATGTTATACTGCGTGAACTTCCGTCTAAAATATGAACTTCTATATGGGGAAAGTGAACTTTCATACGGAGGTAAGTGAACTTCTAGATGGTGGTAAGTGAACTTCCGGTAATATCACGAACTTCTACCAGTTAAATTGAAATTTTGAATTGTTTTGTCTTTTGTTCATAGGGAACTTCCAAAATTAAAGCAAACTTCCGTCATGTTCAAAGTGAACTTCTAATTTTTTTATCTTATTGGGAGTGAACTTCTTGGATTGAATTGAACTTCTATCACAACTGAAGTGAACTTCCAATTTTTTGTCTTATTTGAAGTGAACTTCTTAGAGTGATTTTTAACTTCCGTCGCAATTTAAGTGAACTTCCAAGTTTTTTTTTCTTGTTCGAAGTGAACTTCCGAAGATAGAGAACTTCCATCGTGTAAAAAATGAACTTTTGAAATTTTAGAAGTGAACTTCCAATATTTTTGTCTTGTTCAAAGTCAACTTCACAAAATAAAGAGGACTTTCACCGCGTTTGAAGTGAACTTTCAAAAAAATTGAAGTGAACTTCCAACATTTTTTATCATGTTCAGATTTTTTGTCAAGTTTCAGAAAATTTTGAACTTCCAAAATATTTTCATTGAACTTCTGAAAAAAATAATCATTTTTAAGTGAACTTCCAACACTTTATAAAATATAGCAATTTTTATCCAGTTTGAAGTGAACTTCTAATTTTTGAATCATGCTAAACTAGCCAAAATAAAGCTAACTAGTGATTTTGGGTTGTTGAACTCTTGTATCTGCGCCCGTGAACCCCGTTGTTGGGCCAACAAGGATTGGAGAGCGGCAACACCATCTAGCGACAAAAAAAGTTGTTGCCCAACCACCGCACTAACTCTGGGCATCCCCACAAAAAAAAACCACGCCCGGGATCGAATGCCCAGGGGCAACCCCCAACCACCGTCGCCCGGGATGCGCTCTCAGAACTCCCCACATTGGCAAGGTGGACTCCCAGGGCTTGGGATGACCGCCAGCATGTGGGGATAAGAAGGAGGTCTGGGGTGGCCTGCCGACCTGTGCGAGAGGAGGAGGGCCTGGGAGGAGCCACCATCGGCAGAGGGTAGCGATGGGTGCCCAAATGGCTCGCAATAGAGAGCCCTCCCTGTAGCACGATCTGGAGGAGGGAGGCCTCCCGTTGGCACGTGGTGGAGGCAGGAGGCCTCCCGGCAGCCTGCGGTGGAGGCAGGAGCCCTCTCGTGGTGGGAGAAGTGAACTTCCCGTAGTGGTGGCGTGATGGAGGCGGGGCCCTCCCCGACAGCGCTCCATGGAGATGGTCAGGCTTCAGCCTATGTTGGAGTAGGGCGTCCTCCTGGAGGCGCGCCATGGAGACGTGGTCCTGCGGCGCGAGGTGGAGGTGGGCGTCCTCCTGGCGGCGCTCGACCAAGCGACACTCGATGGAGGCAGTGGGGCGGGAGCCTCAGCGGCGCTCTCTATAGGAGGTGCGCTAGCGGCCAGAGATGGGATGGGGCGACGCCTGCTTTTTGCCGCCGGAGATGAGGCGGGGTGCGGGCTAAGGCGGGGTGGGTGGAGGCGTGCCGGCGGTGAACTGAATCGGGGAGGCGGCTTTTGCTTGTCGGTATGGGGGAAAAGCACGGGGAGAGGTGGGGGTGGAGTAGGCGGTATGGGGTAGGTGGTCTGTCAGGTGGGGGCGGTAGGCAGTTTGGGTGGGTAAGGTTGTTGGTTTCGCTCGGTACACAAGGGGGTTCGAGAATGCTTATTCTAGAATCTCTTACGGGGGTTTGAGAATAGTCTTGTTCATAGATTTAGTTTACTTTATTGCATTGTTATGTATTCTATTGCATTGTTATTTTATTTTACTTACATTCAACTCTTTGTGCTTGACAACCACTTGGTGGATTTGGGGACTCAAGACAAGGAGATTGTTTTGCAGGTTGCCTGACGAGAACGAAGCGATCTTTTTTGACTGCTCTCCTAGAGTTTGATATTTATCCTGAGTCATCCTTGTGGGGAAAATTACTCTTGCTACAACACTATGGTGTTAGAGTCCCAACGAAGTGCCACATTGCTTAGTGTCACCAGGTACCCATTATTACTATACCAAGTTCAGCCCATTATGGAGGTGGACCAACACAAGTATTGTATAAGTTGAACCCGCATGGAATATTGACTTGTACAAGAAAGAAAATTCTCAGAAGGCTAAAACAGGCAACTCCAATACGTAGTCGACTAGAATAACACTTGTAAACTCTAGCGTGGTTTCATATATAATGCCAGACAGGGGCAACCCTTGGGGCATCTCAGATTAGACATACACGACTCTGCCTATAGCGGTTCCTTGTAAACACAGTTATGATCATATAGTGAATTGCTAGCAGGATGTAGCGATCCTCCATCGCGGGGACGTGAACCTGAGTACGTCATGTGTCATCTCGCTCTCGAAATCTCCATCGTCGCCTTCTCCCTGATTCTAAGTCCATAATCCATGGACATTGCCGAGGTGAACCCTCATCAATTGGCGCCGACTGTGGGGAGCTTGGGCGTTGGAATCATGAGTTCGATGGCCTTTTTGCTTGCACCAAGAAGCATCTAGAACCATTATGCATAGAGTAGATAGTACAGATAAAGGAAAAGATTCATATACCGTCTAATTTAACACCGTTAAGGCACTAAAACAAGGAACATAACCCTCCCACCGATGAGAGGTCAGGGTTCACCACACCTCCAAGGCCTGAGAGGCCATAGGGGGTGAGGCGATCGAGTGTCTGGTATCGCTTTTTCTCCTTTTTTTGAACAGGGAAGGGTCCTGAAGGACCCAAATGCTGCATTAATCATATGCAGTGGTGTTACATTTTACACTAGAGTTACAACCAAGTCCCCATATTTTACAAATAGGACCCTATAAAAATTATCAGAAAAGCAATCAGGTCCATCACCACCTCCACCTTCATTGTGTCAAAGCTTCCAGTTGTGGCCAGCAACTCCCTCGTCGGGGACAGAATCACTTGGGACGAAGCCACCGAGGAGCGCCACACTGCTGGAGTTGAAGGGCCTCCCCTTAGGCATGCCGTCCGGGAGGTTGTTGATGAGAGGACGCCGAAAAACAATCCAAAGACCAGCCACATGTGCTAGAGCTCGGAGCGGCCGCCTTTCGGCCATAGGAGTCGATGGAGAGACAACCTGAGGCCGTCGACAAAGTGCCATCGAGGATGTGCTCTGGAAGGGTGAAGCAGCCGACCTTCCCCTTCAAGTAGATCTTGAGAGCACTACCATCCGCCGCCTTCTTTCACCATCTCCTCGATGGCGAGAAGAACGGTGAAGAACAACAAATCTCAGAGGATCCTCCTGAATCCTAGAGACGAGCTTATTTGAAGAGGAGCACCGACCAGATTCGTTCCCCGCCGCCCTCCACCATGGACGCCAATTGAGGAATCAAATCCCCCAAGTCCCCTTAGGAGCGAGCTCGAGAAAGGCATATCGTCAAGACGCCATATGGGCAAAACCAACCTAGACCTAACCCTAGACAACCTAATCCTACTGCTACCCTGTACAGCCCGTGCTACGTATCCATCTCGTCGCCGACCGGCCACGCCGTCGGAGATGAGGGAGGAGCAAGCCGGGTATGACCTGGTAGCGACTCTCAACAGGCGGAGCGAAGGGACAGGAGCGTGCGAGAGAAGGTATTGCTTTTTCTCCTGTGTCTCTCAAGTAACTCAAGTGCGGATCAACGAGTGAAACTTAGTTCAATGCTATCACCAGAAAGAACAGAATACCCTAGCAAATCGTCAGCATCCGCTGAGCCGGGCAGCGCCATGATGGAGAAATTGATCATTGAACAATGCTATAATGCTGCACCACTACTAGTATATATATTGGCTCACGGGAACGCGACGATTCATGCATGGTTAATAACCACAAGAAATCCTTTGAACGCATGCATGATCGCTCGAGGGATCACCACAAAAAAAATCGTTTGATAGTACTTGAACTAATTAAACTACTAGTACTTCTCCAATGCTAGATTGCTACGATGATGGCGACTATCCATGGCTACAGATGATCCAGCACCCTCTTCCCCATATCGGCTGAACCTTGCAGCTTCTTAGCACCTCACTTCCCTCCACCACCTTCGGCTTGCTCAGGTCGCTCAACGGAGACACGACGACCATGAACGCCACGTCGTCACGCCGAGACCGCTCCTCCTCCTCCAGCTCGACAACCCTGGTCATGTACACGCAGTTCCTCATCGCGCCTTCGCCGGCGCGGACGGTGAAGCCGTGCGCGTGGTCGAAAAACACCGCGCGGTTGCCGATGTCCGTCACTGGCTCCCACGTTACAGGCCTGTCCGGCGACTGCCCCCTGTGCCGCGCGCGGTACGCCTGGAAAAAGGTCCCGTCGGCGTTGCTGTACCTGTTCCTCGAGCGGCGCTGCACCAGCAGCAGCACGTCGTCGGTGGAGGCCACCAGCAACGCCCACGGGATGTCGCCAACGTGGGGAGGCGGGGCGATCTCCGTGGAGCGGTCCACGGTCTCGGAGTCGATGACCGCGGTGCGCAGCGTGCCCAGATCGAGCAGGAAGAAGAAGCCGGCGCGGTAGTTGACGGTCATGGGCGAGCCGTGCCTGGACCGGTGCACTGGCGTCCACTCGCCCCCACCCGTCTCGCAGAAGAAGGCCGTGTCGCCGCGCGCCACCATGACGCCGCGCGGGGACCAGTCCCACGCGAACCCGTCGTCCGTGGAGACGCGGAACCTGGGCTCGTCGCGCGCTGCCGGCATGGGCGACTCCTCGGAGAACGGGACGGGCAGGTCCGGGAGCGGCGTCACCTCGCCGGTGAACGGGTCGACGAGACGGCACGGGTACCGGCCGCACATGTCCGTCACGAACACCTTCCCTCCATACGGCGACGGCACGTACCGGCGGCCGCGCGCCAGCGGCATCGTCACGTCCCCACGCATGCGGCCTTCGCCCAGGGAGAAGGCGTTGTAGCCGTCCTCCGACCCGAACGCCAGGCACGGCAGCACTGCCGCGGCGTCATCGTTATCGGTGTCCGGCGAGAAAGCGACGACGGGCGGATACGAGAGGGGAAGCTCGGGCGATGGCGATGTCTTGTCGGGCGAGGATAGCAACGGCGAGCTTAGCCCGCTCAGTCTCGGCTTGCCGGCATCGTCGTGTATGGCATCGGTGGTCACTGCTGTCTTCGAGGACGGCGGGACGCCGCAGACGTGCTTGCAAAATCTTGAGAACATGTCGGCGGCGGCGGCGGCGTTCCAAGTCCAACACGGGTACATCGGCTAAATCTCCTTCCAGCTTTGGCGACGTGCACTATTTAAGTTGATTATTAGGTTTTGTTTCCAGTACTATACCCGCAAAAAAGGAGTTTTTTGTAACTGCTGGACAATCCAAACTGCTAAATAGAGTTTGAATCAAATCAGCTAAGTGCGATATTGTAGTTTGTTTTGCTTATCCGTCGTGGGTCCAGTATATATTAGGTAGTGTTTGAGTAGGACATTGTTTTGGGAATCGATCGTGCCAAAGTAGAGGATGCCTATATGTCCGTGTTATGAGAAAATTGTAAAAAACCGGGTTAGGGTTTTAAAAAATCACCATTTTCAGATTTTTTTAATAAAAAAATCACCAGTTCACCCTCTAACTGTTGCAAAAAACACTGATTACATATATTAGGTCATTTGATATTGTATCTGACAAAAAGGGCCCACGGCCAGGCTGACATGGCATGACGTTTTGTTGTAATTTTGCGAAAAATACCTTAATATATTGTTTCTTTATAACCTGTGTCCATTTTCAAAAAAAAATTCAATTTCTCTCCATTTATTTTTCTTTTATAAATATTTATTCCTCTTCTTCTCCAACTCTGGCGTTGACCACGATTTGGCCAGCTCCGGCCAGGGACCAAAGCGGCCAGATCCGGTCAGGCCGGTCACACGGGGAGGGCAGAGGGTGACGGGGCAGCGCATCGAGCTCCGCGGGTGAGCTCGGGGCAGGGCGACGCAGGCGAGATCCTGGGGCGAGCTCAAGTCGGGTCTGGCGGCGGCGCAGGCGAGGTCGGGCGTGCGGGTCAAGCGGCGCCGCATGCGAGGTCAGGCGTGCGGCGCGAGCGAACCGTGCAGGCGAGCTTGGTCGGCAGGGCGGCACATGCGAGCTCAGGGCCGATGGCGCAGGCGAGCTCGGGCGGGCGGCGCGGGCGAGCTCGGGTCTGGCGGCGCAAGCAAGGTTGAGCGGGCGGAGCAGGTAGCACCGGGATTTGTTAGCCGGCGGCACCGAAATCTGGTAGCGAGTGGCGCCGGTGCAACCATGGTGGGAGGGATTGGGTGGAGCTAGGTTAGGGATGACGTGTAGGGTCCACTTGGCATTGAGAGAGAAATAAAGAATAGAGTCAGATCTGACAAGTGGGATATGACAAGTGGGTCCCAGGGAGTTTTGCAAAAAATACCCTAAACATATAACTAGCTTATTGTGTGTGTCCTTTAACATTAACCGAAGCCTGTAGGTAAAGAAAACCAGCCGCCACCCCTCCTGACCTAGCCGCCGCCTCTCTTCCTCCTCCTCCATAGATTGGTTCCCCCTCCTCCGGCCAGCCTTGCCGGTGTCAGGAGGGGTGGGGAACCCGATTTATGGGTGGAGTTTTCAATTAAAATAGTGTCCTCACAAGATTAGATTAGGAATTTGGTAGCCAATTTCTTTTGGCCTTAATGTCAATGGAGATGGCATCGTCTATAATAAGTGATCTTCGGCCCTTCGTTCGACGACGAGTTCTTCTCGGCGTTAATGGTGGTGTTGTTAGATTACAGTTCTATAGGTACGGTCTTCCAGATCTTACTTCGCCAAGCCAATTTTGGAGTTTTTCTCTTGGTTGCCGCGAGGAGGATTATCCTCGTAATATTTATCCCGGCTGCTACGTCCTCGACAATGGTGATTCGTATACTCGGCTCTCCAACGACGTCGACCAGGCTGTTCGGTCTCTTTTCCCTGGAATATTGGTGTTGGTACTCTCGCCGATGTGGATTGATTATTTTAATGGTTGCGTGTGTGCACGTAGCCTTGGCATTGCGGCTCAAATCAAAAATATGGGAGCACCTCTATTGGTATTTGCAGGTATATGGTATGATATTTGTGCCATTATTTTTTGGCTGCCTTCAGAAAAATACAAGATTATGTCATGGAAGAAGAAGAGTTTGAAGACCTCGAAGATTAGCTCGTTTTCTTTTAGACTTTATTTTGTAATAGTTGGAGTTAGCTCTATCATGTACTATTTACTATAAATATATATGGTATTGATTTTTTTTTAAAAAAAACAAAGCCTGTAGGTGGGCCATCCATGTCAGAAACAACATTAAACATGTTTAAGTGTGCGATCAGTATTTTTTATAACAGTTAGAGAATAAACTGGTGGTTTTTTTAAAAAAAAAATTTGAAAAGTGGTGGTTTCTTAAAACCCTAACCCCAAATATGGTGGTTTTTTTTTTGCAATTTTCTCCCGTGTTAGAGTCGGTGCGCCAATAGGTTCGCTCGATTTGTCAGACGTCGTGATACACACAAAATGTAAGTCTTAACATTATGTTTCCAGAGCTTTTGAGAAGGACGTGAGTAATTCTTGATCGACCTAGAATTAAGTTAATTTTTAGTCAGATGACATATCATCTAATTCATCTTCTAATTCATGTCAGATTCCTTCGACAATCAGGTATCTTAGAGCAAGGTTAATAATATTGTTGGCTGATGTTGGCTACAAGCCAGTGTCATGTCATCTATACTCAGCCATATAATCAGCATGTATAATGTTAAGATACAAACATGCACTAATTTATTACTATATGGCCTACCTCACATACCCTATAGTCTGTTTTCTTCTCTCTCCTCTTCTCACTCATCTAACTCAGCAAAAGTATATTATTTAATAGCTTATAGCCTGCTGACATAAATTTATTATACTTGCTCTAAGGAAATTGATAGAAAGTTGGCTCAGCAAGTCAAGTTATTTTACATTCAAGATTCTCACGAAGACACACTGAGTTCTTCGAGCTGATATGACTCCCGCCACCATTAGTTAGGACGACATGCTACTGCCTTTATGGCATCAAACTAAACAAGACTGTTCTTATATCTTTGTAAGAATACATTTTGTCCCACTTCAATCGCATGGCCAAACAGAATGGCAACATCAAGAGCTTATCATAATCTGAGACGTGCCAGATACTTGCAATTTTTAGCATTAGAAAATAGCCCATGAGACAAGGAATAAGTTACAATCTTCTCGGATCGTTTGCTGAAGAAGAAGATTGCAATGCTACGATTTGTTCCTAGCCGCTCAACACGCACACAAGCTAGCAGTAGCAGAAGCTAAATCACCCCACTGGATATTCATGAAAAAAGGAAGGCGCTGCACCTGGTAGTGGGTGTAGGCTGTTAGCTGAGCTCTACGTGGCGGTGGTGCTGCAGTTCGAGAGCACGGAGACTGCCTTTTTGCTGTTGGAAAGTTCTCATTGGTATTATTCTCATGTATTAGCATGCTCCTGCATCACTGCAGTTTAGTAAGTGTGTTTTGGTTTCTTATTGACTAAATTTAGTGGAAAATCTTCAAGCATTGCTATGTAAGAAATGAACGGAACATCTGAGGTTAATTGGGTTATTGGTAAGGTCTTCAGATTCTTGAGATAACCTTCTATCTGTTTCTTTTACTTACTAAACATATGCATTATCTATGCAGATATGTAGGGGTATTTTGAGTTGTTGGCAACTTGTGTATGTCTCTTAAAATTAATCCAATTGTGAACTTGGACCATGATGAACTTTTACAAGAAAACTTATGGAGGATCAAATGGTTCACACAAAAATAAACAAGAACAGCAAAAAAGGGCGCAGCAAAGCGCACAAGGCCTTTCTAGTTTTCTCCTTAAAGCCAAGTGGTTCTAGATATCTACAATAAATATCAAAAGAGAGGCCCAGTACCTCAAGTTTTTTTAGGTGGCCTCAAGTTTTTTTTGGTAATAAGCAACCAGTCCTAAACAACAAATTGTGATCTCATGTTGACGAAAAGCCACAGCTTAGGAAATTTTAGCTGGGGCATGAGAATTTGCACTATGCCACAGCTTAAACACAAAACGGAAGACACTTTAGCAATTCAGCATGAGCAGCCTAACTTTTACAAGAAAAACTTATGGAGGATCAAATGGTTTCAGACTGAAACAACCTCATGTATATGAGCAATTTGTTATACTATTCCATTTACTGCAACCAATACTCCAACTACTTAAACCTTCAAATGTAATTAAAAAATGAAACAGACAAAATCTCCGCAGCAACTACTTAAGAAAGTTAAGGGTCAAAGATGTCAACATACTCGGAAAGAGATGCCCACAATGAAAATGCAATCAAGAGGGAAAAAATGCCCACAATGAAAATCTCCGTAGCAACAATGAAAAATAATTTAGTTGACGGCAAGAAGCGTGCTGGCAAGACATGCTACTGTGATGATAGCTCCACACCTCAGATGGTTTCGAGATGAAAAGGAAGGACGCCTCACATAGTTAATAGCTAATTAGCAACAATGATAAGGAAAATTCTTGGCTGCATTGGCAAGTAACAACACTAGCTAGAGTGTGATAAAGTTACCTTCATGCAGGGCAGAGGCGTAGTCATCAGTTCCGGGCAATTCTGATGCACAGTGATGTTAAGAGAGCTTGGGGTTTTTGTTCGGAGGCCCATCTTTCCCCTTTTCATGCCCATCTCAGCAATTCCATCGGCAGGTCAGTGCGGTGGTAGCACAAAAAAAATCCAGTTCTCGCTATTCCAATTTCCATTCCATCATCTAACAGTGACATCTAATTAAGAATTTTATTCACTTAAGTAGGTGATAAAAATATTCTAGTACTCTATTTATGCATTAACAAGATTCTTCACAATTAAAAACAATAAATCTTTAGCTTCCATGATGGGCTATAAGACTCAACACTTTGAACAGTCAGTTCAACTGAGCGTATACAAGCCAAAGTCACTAAGACATGCTCAAACAGCTCGTATTATCACTCTCCTAGGTTTACCTTATATTCCAGAAACTTTAAATCTCAAACAAATAAAAAAATAGAGGATGATTTCATAATCAAGCAAACAACTATTAACTTACAAAACAAATTAATATTTAGATACCACAAACCTCCCATCTGCAATGAGAATGGTCATGAAACAGAACACAGAGAGGAGAAACCATGTCAGATGTGTAAACAAGAAGACAAGTAAACGCAAGCCATGCATATACTATAAGCTGTCGATAAAATGCTGTAGACATTTGGTCTTTATACTTTAAGTATGACAGGTAAGTAGGATGCATAGCTTCAGGCAGGGGTGGCGCGACCACAGGGGCGAGCAAGGGCAGCCGCCCGGGTCTCCAAATGACAACTCAGTCAGGCACTACTGTCACGGATCAAAGCATTCATCCACAACAAGAAAATGGATTCATCGCCTCAACACTACCGCTGATGTCGGAGCATAATGGCAACTGTTCTCGACACTGTTGCCTTTCATTATATTGGCAACATTTACAAAACGCAAAACCATCATCTTAATGTCTTGCATTGGCTACGAACTAATCAGAAAAACCTGTTTCTGATGTCTACCATACACAACAACAAAAAATCCTGGTGGTGCACCGTGGATGGAGCCCCGCTCCTTACGTCTTCACGGCTACCCACACCGTCCCCATCTTCTACCACACCCTATACAAAAGGAAGATCCCGGCGACACCAGCTTCATTGCACCGTAAACAGATCCCGCACCTACATTTTCATGGCCGCCGCATCGTCACCATGTCCTACCACGCTCTACACAAAAGTGAGTAACACTACTACGTCTTCACAGATGCGGCTCTTACATATTCACGGCCGCCACATCGTCGCCAGCTTCCACCTCGGCCTTAAAACAAAAGAATGCATTATCAAAATAGAGTAAAATATAGTAGAATACAATCAATGATCATAATCTTACAGATGAAACACATGAGACATGATCTAATATGACAGCTAAACATGTACATGATCTAAAATGACAGCTTAACATGTACATAATCCATACCAATCATGTCCACATCTATAATCATGATTAACAGGAACCAAAGAAATATAAAAGGTTCATCCATCGAAATCCAAAGAAATATATAACCATTTAAAGACAATTAATAGGAATCTAAACAAAACAGAGTAAACTTTAGTGGAGGACAACCAAATGATCATCACAATCTTACATATGAAAGACACGATCTAAAAGGTTCATCCATCTAAAGCAAAGAAATATAAGATAATTAATAGGAACCAAACAAGTACTCCCTCCATTTCAAAATATAAGATGTTTTAGCTTTGTGAAGCAAATGTATTTAGACATCTTTTAGTGTGTAGGTTCACTTGAATATACACATTAAAGCATGTCTAGATACATTTGCTTCACAAACCTAAAACATCTTATATTTTGAAACGGAGGGAGTAAAATTTAGTAGAGGACAATCAAATGATGACTGAAATCATATAGTAGATAAAAGACATGATCTATACTAAGCATGTAAAGTTGTAAACATCTACAAACATGATTACAACTAGGTATCAGTTCAATTCCATGAAACCAAGCATAGGACCGACAGGAACTTTATCACAAACCTCCGGATCTAAGTTAGTAACAGAGCCTATAACTAACCTATACAACAAACAGCATATATGAGGCACACGATAACCCAACCCAAGTCAACCACTTAGAACTGATGAGACATTAAAACTAAAATTCCGTCAAGTCTAAGGGACAGAGTCGCATTGAAGTCACCCAAACAAGGAACCAGTTTCGACAGTCTATCAGAACATCCAAACGAGTACGCACGCACCTCCCTGTACTTTTGCAGGTAGATCTTGAGGGGTTCGATGTAGTTCTCAAACCCCAATGTTGCCATCGCCCACAGCACGTCGTAGCCGTCCATGGACTTCCTCTTCTCCCTTCTGCATTTGTCGCTCGCCCTGCAAAACCCCCGGACGAAATCAGCATAGAACCGACTGAAGCAAAGGCTATAATTAAAGGCCAAATTATTAGACAGAACAGAGGAAGCTCGCATACTCGCTGGTGATGAAGGAGATGAACTCGGAGACGAGCTCCTGCACGGCCTCCTTGGCGCCCTTGTCGATCTTCCCGTTGGGCGGGATGGCCTTCCGCATGATGCGGCTGATGTCGGCGACGGGCAGGAACCCGTCCCGCTCCCCGACGCCACCGGCCGTGGGGCTGCCGCTAGCGTGGCTCTCACCGGCGGCCGCGGGGATCGCCGGCGCGTCGGCCATGTGCTCCCGCCTGCACCACGGCCCCCAACGGAACGCTAGATTATTCAGATCGAGGAACTCGCCGTCTCGCCGCACCAAACCCTAACCCCTGGAAGGTCCGAGAATGGCGCTGAGGTCTGAGAGCCAGAGAGCGATTTGGCACGAGGAGGAGGAGGCGTTCTCACCTTATATACGGAGGCGCGGCCGGGGGCTGAGGGTGGTGAGTGCTCGAGGAGAGGCGGTGAAGAGAGCGGAGGAGGCGATGCAGTGCCAACTGCGGTGAGGGCTTTTTATCGGAAGGAGAAGGGGAAAAAGCTTCTCTGAATGTTTTGTTTACATTTTCTTCTGGTACCCTGTTTGACGGTTTGTATAAAAATGACAATATGTCCAAAACCCACTACAATGATTGGGTTTTTACTCTTCGAAGAAATGCAAATGCAAATTTTCATTTTTATTATTTTTATGTAGGCCACATGCGGTCGCATTTTAACCTGAAATTTTACACGAATACAGATCAAGGTGATATGTGTCTACGTAAATTATTTTAATTTTCTGAAACTTTAAAATATTTTTTTTAAAGAGGGTCCACCTAGACCTGGTTTCACCAAATTCAGGTCGATGCCGCATGGTGCTTTATTTATTTGATAATAGTTACATCTCTGACTACAAAAGGGAGAATAAACTTTGGGGAATCATCCTCCCAGTCTAGGTTTTCCTTCAACTCATAAGAGTGCTTACCTAAGCCAATGCACCACCAAATTAGCATTCCTTTGATAATGCTGAAAAACAACCTTAACCATCAAGCTCACTTTCATGAAGCACTCTGCCAAGATGGCCGAGTAGGGGCTCCAGACTTTAATTACTATGTTACACGCCTGAAACAATTCTAACGAGTCCAATTCAACAGTCACCAAAGAGCACCCCCAAACTGTTCTTGAAACTCCAACCCTCGCAAGAGCGCTAATTAATGCTTCAGTTGTAGATGCACTCAACATATTATCCGGCGTACATGCCATACCCGCAATTATCAGCAAGTGTATCTAGATATCTTTTAGTGTATAGATTCAAGCGAACCTATAAATAAAGATGTCTAGATACATTCGCTTCATAAAACTAAAACATCTTATATTTCTAAACGGAGGGAGTACATGACATCCCGCTGAAACTTTAATATGCCTAGCCCACATAATGGACATCCTACTGGAATTTTAATATGCCTGGACGCTAAGATCGCCAACCGTGGCACTCCATCACCATGCAATGATCTCTATATAATTTTTTAAAACTTTACTTGGCATGTTAAGCTTCCACAAAACCTCCCAAACAGGGTTACTTCTAGTTGAGCCTTTGACCGTCCAACCTTCTACTTTTACTGCCAAATTGGTGTCCCATTTTATATAATAAGCAGATCTCACCAAAAAGGAAGACTTGGTTTTATGCCATGCAACAAAGTCCTCAGTGAGATGCTCATTTAGCGGAATACACAGAATCCTCTCTTCATCTACTCCAGAAATTGTCCCATATCGGTGCTTCATCCCAAGTATTGGAGTAGGGATCAATAAGCTCAACCTTTGTAAGCACGCTTTGACCACGAGGAGATAAAACCTTTCTACTCCCTCAGTCTATTTTTACCCTGCATTCTAGGTTTAGTCAAAGTCAAACTAAATAAATTTTGACCAAACATATTGTTAAAAAAATATAGTCTTATAATATCAAATACATATAATATAAAAGTATTTTCATGATGATTCTAACAATATCTATCTTATATTGTAAATGTTTATATTTTTTCTTATACACGTAGTCAAAGTTAACAAAGTTTAAATTTAACTAAATCTAGAATGCAGGATAATTTAGAACGGATGGAGTAGTAAGACTGTTAGGAATCCAATGATCATGTCAGATGTTTACTTTAACTCGTACCAATTCTCTAGATATGGCTACGCCAAAAAGTTTGCAAACCTGCAACTATGCTCTGCCATGCAATCGATGAACCCTTTTTTGGTTCCGCCCTTGGTAAATCACCAGATCTCAGTTATTACATGATCATACGAGAATGAAGCTACATGGAGTTACCTTTGTTCTAAAAAAAGGAAAAATGTAAGAGCCAAAGTAATGATAAAATGACTTAGTCACTGTGAAGCTAAAAGGTATCATATCCTGATGATTACAAAAAAGTAAAAGTGACCGACCCCTTATTATCATGGTTCTTCAATTTTTGTTTTCTCAAAATGATAAGAAAAACACTAGCGTACAAAATATCACTAGTGTAGCTAGCAATGGCAGTACACACCACCTGCCCTCCCCGCACTTGGC
The DNA here is from genome assembly GCA_007115705.1 of Dactylis glomerata. Lineage (NCBI taxonomy): Eukaryota > Viridiplantae > Streptophyta > Magnoliopsida > Poales > Poaceae > Dactylis > Dactylis glomerata. Next base: position 792,212 of record QXEO01000073.1, read on the forward strand.
TAGGAAGACCATCTTGGTTGCGCTCTGTTACAAACGCTAATTAACACAAAGTAATTCAGAAAAAGACTTTACAAAGGCGAATTAACACAAAATAATTTAGAAAAAGACGGCACATGTCTTGGCAGAAATTAGCAAATTCATAGATAATATTATCTCGAAATGAGAAATTGCAAATTTCCATCGAGCCCTTTTGTTGTGTAGTGAGGAGGTTATATTCTTTTGATAAACTTTAGCATGTCTGACACCCACCAAATGCTCATATCTCCTGAAATTCGAGTGCAAAAGAAGGAAAAACGCTTCGCTGCCACGAGAATACAGCTGCATAAGGTTTTAAAAAAATAGAATACAGCTGCATACTACTAATGGTTTACATCAAAAGGCCTTCTGCAGCAGTAGATGTAACCACAGACACGTGGAAGGCAGAAATCCATTCAACTATTACACGGTAACCTAGTACGGGGAGAAATTTCAAGCAACACCGGCTTGTTTATATACATCAAAGAGACCTTCTGCAGGATATACACAAAATATTCAAGATCCAAAACACCAAGTAAGTGACTTGGACTACTGAACACTGAGCAGATCACAGAGAGTAGTATTCATGGATGTAAGTGTAGTATCTTGTGTCATCGCAGGTCACGTTCCGCAAGTCCGGGGACGGTGGGTAGTCAGGGGACGAGGGGAGGGAATAGTCATCCCAGTAGTTGTCGCCGTAGCCATCATCCTCCACTGCTCCCTCCTCCATTGCTCCTTTCTCACGCAGCATACGAGCCTCCATCTCATAGACATCAGGCAGGTCGATCACTTCGCCCTCATGCTCTCCGATGGTACGGAGATCTGGGCAGCGAACATGAGGCCAGCGTCCCGGCAGCCAGACATGCTTGATCTTGGCACATCGAGCTACGAGTTCATCGTCAACTATAAGGTGGCCACAATCAGTAAGGTCGAGGCACTCGAGGTGGGGGCAGCCTTCAAGGATAGCGTTGACCCCTTTTTTCGTCAGGCTGTTGCCAGCAATCTGAAGGAGCCGCAACTCGTGCAAGTTTTCTGCTATGGCAAAGGCCTCCTGATTGTGCCTCGCCTCCCAGTTCTCGTACGGCTCCTCATCTTCCTCGTCTTCATCTTCGTCATCACCGTTCTGCTGTTCCATCCTCATCTCACGCTCAATCGCATCCGAGTCATACCATTCCATATGGATCCTTAAACGTTTCAGCTCTGGGCGCGCTAAGCCAATTTGCTTGAAAAAATATCCTGACTGCTTCTGATGCGAGTACTCTATCTCTTCTAGCATTGGACATTTTGCTGCCAGCCTAATTAGTGCATCACCCCATACGTACACAGTGGCGATCAGCCTAATGCTCTTTAACTTGCTTCCGCTGTAGAGAAAAATACCAAAATACACAGGATATCAGATATCAAAATAGGCAGAATATTACAGGTATCAATCAAGAAAGATCACATAAGAATACGCAAGACTGCACAACACTTTTGGGGCCTCTTTGGATCATAGAATTGAAAAACAGAGGAATCCCGCAGGTTTGCCTGTGCAAAACAAAAGATTGTAGAACAAAGGAAAATTACAGGAATGGTCGTTTCGATGAAACGCGGGGAAACAAGGAAAACTACCTCGATCTACGCACTTAGTCTAAAAAGGAGGTTGGAGTGGATGTTCAAATTCCTATAGAATTGAGGCATAGGAATCCAATTAATAGGAATTTGAGTAGCACCATTCCTTTGATCCAAAGGCAGTCCATAGGAAATAAAAACCTAAAGATTGGAATCGAACAAAAAATCCTATGAAATTCCTACAATCCGAAGAGGCCCTTAACATATTTTCTACTTAAAGCCAACTGGTTGGAGAGATCTACCAGAAATATCAAAAGGGAGTCCCAGACACCCAATACCGCGATTTTTTCTAGGTGACCCCAAGTTTTTGGTAGCAAACAAAATTCTCACTATCTCAAAGCCAGCTTATTTGGATAAGCGTGACCTGTTCCAAATATGCTCCCCTAACTGTAGAGACTAATAGCAAGTTACGACTGTAAAGATGTGCACATTTTATTTAGTTTTGCACCTTTGAACACCTTGATGATAACAATAATAGACTTATGCCACAATGATGTATCATACAAAACTGACAGCACGTTTGGCAAAAATGCATTAACCTGACTTGATATCACTTCACTTCCTACGTTAAATTCATCTTTGTAACAAACTTATTGAACTGTTAAGTGGAGGTAAATGCTGCAAACAGTGCTTCCGTGCAAGAACAGGAATTTAGGACAAAAGAACAATACCTGCTTGCAATGTAATCTAGGAGTTCGCTACTGACAAACTTCTGAGCCCAGAATGACTCCATCCGTCCATCAGAGCGATCTATAGCCACCTTTGCCATTTTGCACATGACGCTTTCCTTCTTTGAGAAAACCACCTTGTGGCGTGTCATGTCCACAAAACGCCACAACTCAGGGGACTTGGCCGTCGCCAACCATGAGCGGCACACAAGTCCAGCACCCATCAGTATCTCAATTGTCCCAAGCTTCATGAAGATTGCAGAAAGTGCATCAAGTGGGAGCTCAGACCAATCCCTAACATCATTCGCAGGCATGGTGTTTGGCTCTATCTTCATTCTGCAAGGTAGCACCTAAAAACAACTGTATCGTCAGAGAGAGAGAGAGAGATAGAGAGAGCAGGACTAACAAACTTTAGTAATGACTTAATTGCATGATGCTACAGCTTGAACACAAGAAAGAAGAAGCTTCCATTTACTACAACCAGTGCTCCAACTACTAAAAGCTTCCAATGTAATAAGAAATAAAACAGATAAAATCTCCATAGCTGCTGCTCAGAAAATAAGGGTTAAATATTTCTGTGTAATATGAGATGCACACAATAAAAATGCAACCAAGAGTGAAAAGAATGCAGACAGTAACAGTCAAAAAAAAATCTAACTGGGAACTAGCAACAATGAAAAATAATTTCCTTTGCTGCAAGAAACTTCTTGGCAAGTAATACTACAGTGTGATGATAGCTCCACACCTTAGATGGTGTCAAAATGAAAAGAAACGATGCCTGTCATAGTTAATAGCTAACTAGCAACAACGTAAATAAAATACTTGGCTGCATTGACAAGTAACAAGACTAGAGGGCGATGTAGTTACCTCGCAGGGCAGCGGCACAGACATCGGTTCATGGCAATTCTTATGGACAGTAATGTTAGAGGGTTTGGTATCTCCATTCCGCAGCTCATCTTTCCCCCTTTCCTGTCCTATCTCGGTGATCCCATCAGCAGGGCAGTGCGGTGGTGGCACAACCTCCAGTTGCTCGCACTGTTCCATTTCCATTCCCTCGTCCAGCGGTGGCACCTAATTAAGAAAATTATTCACTGAAGTATGTGATATAAATATTCTAGTACTCTAATTAAATGTTAAGAAGATATCTTCACAATTTAATTCTAAACACTTTGAACGATCAGTTCAGAGCATATGTAAGCTAAAATCACTAAGACGGAGTCAAAGAACTCGAATTATCACTTTACTATGAAAGTTCACAATTACTCGAATTATCACTTTCCTATGAAAATTCTGATTTACACATCAAACAACTGGAATTATCACTATTCCAGTAAATTTGTATCCCAATGTTGAAGCACAAATAAAAATTCACAAGGATTTCATAAACAAGAAAAAAAATATTACTCCCTCCGTTCCACAATTCTTGTCATGGTTTTAAACCACAACAAGTATTATGGAACAGAGGGAGTAGCTTATAAAAACTCATTTTGAATACCACACACCTCCATCTGCACCCAGAATAGCCATCAAACAAAAACAAACAAGAGAAACATTGTTAGATGTGTAATGTGTAAATCAGAAGACGAGCTACAAAAGCTATGCATAAACTCTAAGCTGTGCTATAAAATGCTGCATAGTCATTTAGTCTTTATACTATAAGTATTAACAGTGAGAGGATGCATCGATTCAGTCAGGGGTGCCCCGCACATAAGGAGAGCAAGGGCAGCCACGTGCCCCAGGTCTCTGGATGACAAGTTAGGTACCCCTCTAACTTTTCCATGGAAGGTGAAGCTCCGAGCTCTAGTCGGCACCTTGAGTCATGGAAGTTACGGCACGAGAGAAATAATATGACGAGACGAAGCCTTGTAGATACTTAAACTAGTTCCACACTTCTTTTTACTTTCGTAGAAGCAGTAGCCTTATAGATACTTCTAATCAAACTAATGTCAAAGTTCTGCTAATATTCAAATTAGTTCAACAAAATAAAACTGTGGCCTTATTCACACTTGCTGCACTTCTACTTTACTTTTGTTGCAACCTTTGAAGCAGAGCTTGTCCATTTTAGTAGCTTTTATAAGATACAATTTTCATGGTTGTGCTATATATTTTTGGTAGCCGTTTCACTAGATCGTCAAATTTCTAATTAATTTTGAAGCATTCATTATGTCGAATAGATTTGTTATTTGTCTTAAATTTTCAGTTAGAAGTTTGGCCTGGCAAAAACCGCACTGGCTTCGGGCAAGTAGTTTTTAGGAATTTCTGAAGCAAGTTGCTTTTTCTGTGAGATCTGATTGCTCCAGTGCATCATTGTTAATATTTTAAAATTCACTTACAAAATGAAGGATTCTAAGTATATAAATAACTGCTATCTTAGTGGATCCAATAATTGGGCGGGCGTAAACAAAGGAATGTAGCCTGTGCCTCTTCTGTCCAATAAAATTAGTTTAAAATAGTTAATTTCCCCAAACAATTGTGATGCTTCTGTGATAATGCAACACAACTCACGCATGAACTCAACCTCAGTTGCTTGGTGCCACAAGCAGCACATGTCAAATTCAGTACACAAGCTGAACAAAGCCAATTAAGGCTAAGCCAAACAGAAGGTAACTGAGGCTACAGCTGAAAATCCATGAACCCTCTGTTAAGCAGCTTGTTCTTGCAATGTCACTCTTCCCGATTTGGGGGCCATTGCCTATCGTTTGGGGCCACATCCCACGCGTCGACCCAGCAGATCATGGGATGCAGCTCCAACCCAGGATTTGTGCAACTATGGCAGAACAGACAGCACGGTGATGGACATCCAAATCACCAATCCATGTTAGGGCTTGTCTAGATACACAATAATCCAACTCAATCACTCAAAACTGATACGAAACTAAACCTAAAATTCCATCAATCCGAAGGGATAGAGTCGCATTGAACTATTGAAGTGCACCCAAACAAGGAAACAATTTCGACAGTTTACCCAAACATCTACACGAGTAGGCACGCACCTCCCTGTACTTGTGCAGGTAGAGCTTGAGGGGTTCGATGTAGTCCTGAAACCCCAATGTTGCCATCGCCCACAGCAGGTCATCGCCCGTCATGGTCTTCCGCTTCTCCCTTTTGCATCTGCCGCTCGCCCTGCAAAAAAAAAAAAACCCCGACGAAATCAGCACAAAAGCGACTAGCGGAAAGCCAAAATTGAAGCCCAAACTAAACAGAGCGATTACTCGCTAGTGATGAAGGCGATGAATGTTGGTTTTCGACGCTCATAACTCACACAGCAATGGAGATCGAGAGAGGATTTTCAGAGAGAGAGATAGACACGAGTGTTTTGCGCTGCGTTCAACATACAGCTTTTCTGTTTCTCATTTCCTCTTATTAGCGATTACAGAACTTAACTGAATCCTACTAAAGTGGAGCAAGAACGGGTAAACGATGTCGCCATCCCAGCATCACCCGCACGTCCCACGGTATCTCCGCCATGACCGTTGAGTCGTGCCATCCCACGACGAGTCAGGGCGTCGATCCTATCTCTACGCTACACTGAGTCGCAGCTCAGATTTTATGTAACAACAACTGACAGAAAACCTCCAAAATGATTTTAACTGTCTAAACCCTGAAACTTCAGAACTTCGAGAGAGAGAGAGCAGCTGTTAACTGACAATCTCCCCCTTAATCAGTGGTCTTGATCTCGACGATGCCAAGCTTCTTGCGCAGCTCCTGGAACCTTGGCCTTGGCAGTGCTTTGGTCAGAATGTCTGCTAGTTGCTCACTTGTGCGCACATAGTCGACATTGATCCTTCCATCTTGCACGCACTCACGGATGTGATGGTACTTGATGTCGATGTGCTTGCTTCTGTCGTGAAAGACAGGATTCTTGCTTAGCTGAATCGCCGATTTGTTGTCGATGAGCAGTGTGATGGTGTCACCGTCCCTCCCGAGCAGCTCGGCTAGCATGCGCCGGAGCCAGATTCCTTGACATGCTGCAGCAGAAGCAGCCATGTACTCAGCTTCGCAGGACGAGGTCGCTGTTGCCTTCTGCTTCTGGGATTGCCAGCTGATCGCGCTCCCCCGAAGCAGAAACACCATGCCTGTAGTGCTTTTTCTGTCATCGATATCTCCAGCATGATCTGCATCACTGAAACCAATCAGGTTCAGCTCCCCTGCGTCACGCTCGTATCTGCATCCGAAGTGCAGCGTGCCTGCAACATATCGGATCAGGTGTTTAACTGCAGCCCAATGTTCCGTCGTGGGTTCCTCCATGAATCTGCTGACGAAACCAACAGCAAACGTGATGTCTGGGCGCGTGTGTACCAGATATCTCAAGCTTCCGACGATGCTCCGGTACAATGTCTTGTCGACGGCTGGATTCTTACTGTCCTTGCTTAGTTTGAGGCGCGGCTCCATCGGAATGTGCACAGGATTGCAATCCGCGAGCCCAGCCTTCTCCACCAGCTTTGCTGCATACGCTGCTTGCTTGAGAGTGATGCTAGCGTTGCTCTGATGAACTTCAATGCCAAGGTAAAAAGACAGCAGCCCCAGGTCGCTCATAGCGAACATGGACTGCATCTGGTCTTTGAAATGCATGATCGCCCTCGTACTGGTGCCAGTGACGATGAGATCGTCGACATAGACACCCAACAGCAGCTTCTCATCACCACTGCATCGAACATAAACTGCATGATCTGATGGGCTTCTCTGAAAACCGAGAGACAGCAGGGTGTCGTCTAGCTTCACGTTCCATGCCCTCGGTGCCTGTCTCAGTCCGTATAGTGCCTTGGACAGACGGAGAACCTTGTCTTCCTCGCCGGCACGCTCGAACCCCGGAGGCTGTGTGACGTAGACTTCTTCTTCCAGCTCTCCGTTGAGGAAGGCTGACTTGACGTCGAGGTGATGCACTTCCCAGCCTGAGTGCGCGGCGATAGCGATCAGCAGCCGCACTGAATCGAGGCGTGTCACCGGAGCAAACACCTCATCGAAGTCGACACCGGCACGCTGCACGTATCCCTTTGCCACCAATCTCGCCTTGTGCTTGATCACCTCGCCTGCGGAGTTTTTCTTCAGTTTGAAGACCCATTTCAGGCCGATTGCTCGCTTCCCGGCCGGCAACGTGGTGAGTGACCACGTCTTGTTCTCCTCGATGGATGTCATCTCATCCATCATCGCAACTCGCCATGGTGCATGGGGCTCAGCCTCCTGGAACGTGCTCGGTTCGCCGCTTGAGGCAAAGAGCAGCTCGTCGGCGTCAGCAGCTTCCAGGTCCTCGACTACGCTCTCCACCGTGCGGTAGCGACGAGGCGCTTCTTCTCCGATCAGTTCGTCATCCGGTGTGGCTCCAGCTGGAGGGGTTGCATACCCAGCCGCCACGCCCCTCCCCATGTACACTGGTGGGTTGGGAGGAGTAGCGTGCGGGGCTGGCGTGTGCTGTTCAGCTGGTGATGATGCTGTGGGTGTCGCAGGCGTCGCCGTGCCTGCGTCTCGGTGTTCGCCAGTAGGTGCCCGTGGCACACACAGTGGCACAGGGAGGTCGATGACGAAGGAGCCTGGCTCCTGGACCGGTGCAGCCCAGTCCCAGCTCGCCTGCTCGTCGAAGACCGCGTCCCTCGTGATGTGGATGCGCTTGCCGATGGGATCGTACACGCGCCATGCCTTTGAGACGCCATGCTCGTAGCCGAGGAAGACAGTGCGCAGGCTTCGATCATCCAGCTTCTTGAGCCCTGGCCGCGTGATCTTGATGTGGGCGATGCAGCCGAACGTGCGGAAGTGGCCGACGGCGGGCTTGTCGTCGTGCCATGCTTCATAGGGAGTCATGCCGCGGACTGATTTCGTCGGCGCGCAGTTGAGGAGGTGCACGGCAGTAGTGACAGCCTCTCCCCAAAACTCGTTCGGCATCCCCTTCGTCTTCAGAAGGCAGCGCGCCGTGCCCACCACGGACTGGTTCCGCCGTTCAACGACACCGTTCTGCTGAGGAGAGTACGGTGCCGTGAGATGACGCCGCACGCCACGCCCGGTGCAGTACTCGCCAAACTCTGTGGAGGTGAACTCGCCGCCCCGATCGGTACGGAGCACGCGGAGCTTGACCTTGGTTTCCACCTCCACACCGGCCTGCCAATGCTTGATCGCCGCCGGGGCTTCATCTTTGCTGCGCAGCAGAGCTAGCCACATGTAACGAGATTTGTCATCAACCAGAAGCAGTAAGTACCTCTTGCCTCCATGTGTGGGCGGCGAGATAGGGCCGCACAGGTCGCCGTGGACAAGGTCCAGACGCTCTGTGGACCTGTACTGTGCTTCCGCCGGGAACGGGGTTCGCCGCTGCTTTCCGATGAGGCAGCCATCGCAAATCTGGTTGATGTGATCGATGGCAGGTAGGCCACGCACCATGCCTCCCTGGGACAGCTTCTGCAACGCGTCGAAGTTCAGGTGCCCGTACCGCCCATGCCACTTCCAGGCGTCCTCGCCGGCCGTCGCGGCCAGACAGATCGGCCTTGCGATCCTCAGCTCGATGGTGTACAGGTGATTGCCGCTGCGCGGTACCTTGACGATCAGTGCGTCACGGGCGTCACGCACCACCATGAAGCCGCCCTTGACGAGTGATGAGCAGCCGATCTCATCGAGCTGGCCGACGGAGATGATGGACGTGCGCAGTCGAGGGATGTAATATACCCTTGACAGGACACGATGCTGCTCCCCTTGTCCAGTGAAGACGATCGTCCCGCGCCCCTTGATCTCCACCACGGATCCATCTCCGAAACGAACCGTGCCAGAGACATGACGGTCGAGCTCGGAGAAGACCATGTCATTGCCTGTCATGTGGTTCGAGGCGCCCGTGTCCAGGTGCCACTTGGGGTCCTTGTCGTCTTCTTCAGCACCAAGACAAGCTTTGGCACGTTCTTCATAGAGGTGTACGACGAGATCGTCGCTCACCGTCGACTCCCCCTCCGTGGGGAATGCCATTGCCATCAGCAGGGCTGGATCGGCCTCGTCGGCTTCAGCGACGTGAGCCTCATGAGCGCCGCCCTCGTCCCTCTGCTTCTTGCGACACTCGCGGGCCCAGTGGCCTGCTTTGCCGCAGTACCGGCAATTTCCGTCACGGCGTGGAGCGCCGCCGTTGCCGCCGCCCGTGCGTGTGCCGTCCTTGCCGCGGTCGTGGTTCTTGCCGCGCGGCTTCTTGCCGCTGCTGGAGCCGCTGCCAGGAGATCCGCGTGCCGCGCGCGATTGCCACTCCTCTTCAGTGAGGTACAGCTTGGCGCCCCCTTCTTCCTCCACATCCTGCTCGTACCGTTCCTCCGCCGCCTTGAACCTGCCCACGAGCTCCTCGATCGAGGTCGTGCTCAGATCCACTAGGTTGTCGATGGAGTGGGAGAGCTGGGCGTAGCGCTTGGGAGCGATTCGGAGCCACTTCTGCATGACCTTCTTGTCCGACTCAGGATCACCGAGCTCGCTCAGCTTCGCCGTGATGGACTGCAGACGCAAGGCCAGGTCATCAATGGACTCACCAGGTTTGTGCCGGAGTTGATCGTACTCCGAACGAAGGATCTGTGCCTTCGCGTCCCGCACCTTCTCCGATCCAGCGCGCATCTTCCGGATTGCCTCCCACACGTCCTTGGAATTTTTGTGTTTCCGCAGGACGGGGAGCAATTCCGGTGGAACGGATCGGTAGATCAGTTCCAGCGCGCCGCGGTCGTTGCGGTAGCCGTACTCGTCGTCGAGGTCCTCCGTCCCCTCGATCGCCTCCCACAGGCCTCGAGCCTGCAGGCTTACCTCCATGAGGAGGCTCCACTCTGGGTAGTTTGAGCTCGTCAGCGGCGGGACGTGGGACGTGTTCGCCGCGACCGGAGCAGGTTGCCGTGCCACCGCCAGCGCGCGCCCTGGGCCGCCTGAGGCTGAGTCCCCGACTCTGGACGACGGCGATGTGCTCCTGTCGCCGGACTTCCTTGTCCCTCCCTTTGGTGCCATCAATGGATCAACAAAGCCCTATGCTCTGATACCACTTGTTGGTTTTCGACGCTCACAACTCACACAGCAATGGAGATCGAGAGAGGATTTTCAGAGAGAGAGATAGACACGAGTGTTTTGCGCTGCGTTCAACATACAGCTTTTCTGTTTCTCATTTCCTCTTATTAGCGATTACAGAACTTAACTGAATCCTACTAAAGTGGAGCAAGAACGGGTAAACGATGTCGCCATCCCAGCATCACCCGCACGTCCCACGGTATCTCCGCCATGACCGTTGAGTCGTGCCATCCCACGACGAGTCAGGGCGTCGATCCTATCTCTACGCTACACTGAGTCGCAGCTCAGATTTTATGTAACAACAACTGACAGAAAACCTCCAAAATGATTTTAACTGTCTAAACCCTGAAACTTCAGAACTTCGAGAGAGAGAGAGAGCAGCTGTTAACTGACAATGAACTTGGATACGAGCTCCTGCACGGCCTCCTTGGCACCCTTGTCGATCTTCCCGTTGGGCGGGACGGCCTTCCTCATGACGCGGCTGATGTCGGCGACGGGCAGGAACCCTCCCCGCTCCCTGACGGCACCGGCCGTGGGGATGCCGTTACCGTGGCTTCCCCCGGCGGCGGCGGCGGGGCTCCCCGGCGCGTCGGCCATGCGCTCCCGCCTGCACCACCGCCACGAATCGAAATACTAGGTTAATCAGATCGGGCAATGCACCAAACCCTAACCCCCAGGAAGATCCGAGAAGAGCGGGAGGTGGGAGTGCGAGAGCCAGAGAGCGGTTCTGGAAAGAGGGGGAGCCGTTCTCACCTTATATAAGCAAGCGCGCCCGTGGGCTTTGGCGAGTGCTCGAGAGGTGGCGGAGATAGCGGAGGAGGCGAGGCGGCGCCAAGCTGCGGTGAGGCTCTCCTTTTACCGGAGGGAGAAGTGAAAACGCTTCTTTTATCTTTGCAATTTTTCATGTAGCCGGTTTTGCTTTTTTTAAGAAGTAGATACCCGCGCGATTGCAGCGGGAATTTCATGTATATGTATATTAAAAAAAAAACTTCACTATTGCTCGTCTCTTTTATTGGAAACCGTATTTCTACCCTTTTTAAAATAATTTCACAAAATATACTACTCCCTCCGATCCATAATACTCTTTCCTAATATAGATGTATCTAGACACATTTTTGTGATAGATACATCCGTATTTGTGAAGAGTAATATGGGTCGGAGGGAGTATATAATTTGTTGCCTCTTTTATTCAAAAAAATTACTATTTAAATTGAAAAAAAAAATATTACTATTTTTCACCATTGTAGTTTTTTTATTCAGAAACATACTAATGCCTTCTACCATAGCGACTTTACAAAAACATATTCCATTATTTGACATCTCTTTTATTTGAAAAAATATTACTACCTTTTTTTTCTTGATCTCCTGAATGGACAGGCTCCGTTGGGAGAGGGGATGAACGGGCTACTTGCCACAAATCTCTGGGAGAGGAATGGCGGCGAGCCCCTTGCCCTTCCAGTCGACCCCCGCCGTGGCGGAGCTCGATCCATGGGTTTCGTCTCCGGCCTGCTTGCGGGCGTGTTTTTGGGGTCGGTGGACGGGCGCTGCTAGGAGAGGTGACTGCGGGGAGGAGGAGGCACCGCCTTCGGTGCTCCGGAGAGGTGACGGCAGGGTAAGGAGGAGGCGCCGCCTTCAGCGCTACGGGGGAGGTGGCAGCGAGGAGGAGGAGTAGAAGGGCTTTCTCCGTAGAGATATCTGTACCCATTGCATTTAAGATTTATGATAAGTCTGTCACCATGTCTTTGGAGAAGTTTTGTGGTATTCTAGGTATTCCCATGTTTGGGACAGCAAAGAAGATTCAGAACCGACCAGCTGATTTGTTGGAACTCTACTGAGAACTGACTAATGATGATGACCGTACAGCTCTGCGTGGCAAGATAAGAAACATTCAACCCCCAGCTATTAGATATTTTACTTACTATCTTGCAACTAGTATTCTTGGTAGGGGGAACACAAGCAATATCTCTAATTATAATTTAGCTTTTCTAGCTACTGCGCTTGACGTTAGCAAAAAGTATAACCTCGGTGCTCTTATTGCTCGTCGCCTAGCCACTAGGGGATCTATTTATGGAGGCATTATTGTTGCGCGCATTGTTGCTGCTCTAGAACTTTCTATTGCTCCTAATGATATACTGTTGGTTGATACGTCTCAAACGTATCTATAATTTTTGATGCTCCATGCTTGTTTTTACACTATTTGCTTAGTGTCTCGTTACACTCCGTGGCGTTTTTATGCATTTTCTGGAACTAACCTATTAACAAGATGACACAGTGCGAGTTCCCTGTTTTCTGTTGTTTTTTGTTTCAGAATAGTTACACAGGAAATATTCTCAGAATTGGACGAAACAAAAGCCGAACGTCCAGATATTAAACGAAGCTTCCAGAACACCGAAGAGGAGTCGGAGCCGAGCCAGAGGCTGGCCTCACCATAGGGCGGCGCAGCCTGCCCCTGGCCCGCGCCCCCTATGGGTGAGACTACCCTGGTCCACCTCTGACGCTGCCCCTTCGCATATAAAGACCCCCCGACGGGAAAAACCTAAGTACCCAATCAATTTTCCAGAAACACATCGCGATCCGCCGCCGTCGTCGACCCGAGATCGGGAGGGTCCAGAAGCTCTTCCCGACACCCTGCCGGAGAGGGGAATCGCCACCGGAGGTCTTCTTCATCGCCATGCTTGCCTCCGGTGCGATGAGTGAGTAGTCTACCTTGGACTATGGGTCCATAGCAGTAGCTAGATGGTTGTCTTCTCCACCATGTGCTTCATGTTTAGATCTCGTGAGCTGCCTTACATGATCGAGATCACCGTTATGTAATTCTACATGTTGTGTTTGTTGGGATACGATGAATATTGGTGTTATGTTGAGTTGATGTGCTGAATCATTTATCTTATGTTATCTCTATGTTGTTTATGATCTTGCATGCTCTCTGTTGTTGGTAGCTATCTTGGCCAAGTAGATACTAGTGACTCCAAGAGGGGGTATTTATGCTCGATAGTTGGGTTCATGCCTCTATTTAATCTGGGGGAGTGACAGAAACCTCTAAGGTTGTAGATGTGCTGTTGCCACTAGGGAGAAAACAACATTCTTATGTCCAAGGGCATATGCTTTGTTTATATTACCCACTTTGCTTAATGCAATTATCTGTTGTTCGCAACTTAATACTCGTGGGGTGTTCGGACGATATCCCCATGGGTGGATTATCAGTCATAGATGCAGTTGGATGGCGGTCTATGTATTTTGTTGTAATGCCCAGAGTAAATCTCATAGTGATCCTCGCGACATATGCACGTTATCTTTATTCTATCAATTTCCCAACTGTAATTTGTTTACCCAGCATGTTGTTATTTATCTTATGGAGAGACACCACTAGTGAACTGTGGACCCCGGTCCAATTTCCTTTATATTGCTATCACATGTTTACTATTACTCGCACTGTTTACTTTCTCGCATACTAGTACTATTTTCCACTTGATACACTCATACCTTTGTTTACAGCAAACCGGTGAGATTGACAACCTCATCGTAAGTTGGGAGCAAAGTATTTGGTTGTGTTGTGTGCAGGTTCCGCGTTGCTACTAGTTGAAGACGCGCTAACAAGAATCATAAACGGCGCCCTTGTTGGAATGTCACTAAGCTAGCAAGCATCACCTTCTCAAGTTTGGCTTTCTCCTACTGGTTCGATAAACCTTGGTTTCTTACTGAGGGAAAACTGTTGCTATGCTCATCATACCTTTCGCTTGGGGTTCCCAACTGGTCGGTGATCTATATATATCCACCGGCGCCATCAAGTTGTTTTCTGGCGCCGTTGCCGGGGAGAAAGAAGACTTCTGCAAGGGGAGTTTTGCACGCACATCCTTTACTTTGTTTATTGTTTTGCTTTACTTTATTTTTACTTGTATCGTTTTTATCAAAAACACAAAAAAATTAGTTTCTGTATAGTTGTTACTTTATTACTTTTAGTTCATTATGTTCTTCCCTAAGTACGTTTTGGAGGACCTCGCAGTAGGTAGTGGCTCCATTATTGGGAAAAGTAACATCGAGGAGTTCTTTAATCATATTAGTATGCATAAAGATGAAGAGGATAAATCTTTGGCTGAGCTTGCTCCTAGTTATGAAGTTGCTTCTGCTTATTTAGTTCACATGTTAAAAGCTAGGTTTGCTAGTCTTAATCCTTTTATGCAATACATGTTTCTTAAGCTTCATGATATTGAAGACTCCGAAAAGAAAGATTTTATCTTGGAGACATTGCGTAGAGAATTTAGAGATGTTGCTATTGAAGCTAGGAAATTTTTTAAGCGTTTTAATAAGCTTGGTTCGCATGTAGAAGTTGTTGGTACAAACAATTAAGAAACCCAAGTACCAATACCTAGCAAACTCTTGGGATTGCATGAGGCGTTTGAAAACAATTTTGATTGGATCTGTCCTAAAAATCTTTTTAGTGATTTGAGTGAACCAAAGCGTGATCACAAGGGGTCTTCAAAAACTTATGTGGATGCAATACAATACCTTATTGAAAAGACTTCTGCAATGGATCTTAATGCCTCTTTCGATATTACTTGATTTGCACTTTCTGCGTCTAGCTCAAAGGCGTTAAAGAAAAGCACTCTTGGGAGATAACCCATTGTTTTACTTTCAGTTTTTTTCTTTTATTTGAGTCTTGGAAGTTATTACTACTGTAATAACCGCTCCTTATCCTTTTTATTTCATTGTTGTGTGTAATATCCCAGGATTAGAGGTTATAAAATAGAGGCAACAGATGTGTGCATCGCATTTCATGCATAGAAAATCCGGGTAATTTTCGCTCTCGTAAATAAAACCTATCAAAGCGATTGGAGTTTCACTTGAGTTGATGTAATTGAAGTAGCTCATCAACTAGAGCGCGATAAACTTCAACATGACCTTTGCTAAAATCCTTGTCTTGGGTAGTGATAGTCACAACAACTAAAAGAGAGTTTAGTGAGGTAAAACTAAAATGCTTGACACACCATTTTAGGACCAAATATCTATTCACTCAAAGATCATCATGGTATTCTTTAAACCCTACTTCTTTCATGCTAAAGAAGTCAACATAAGACTTATTCTTAAATCATAATCTATTCTATATTCTTATGTCCTCATCTAGTGAGTCCGAATGTGAGAAGTGGAAAGGTTAACTCAAGGCCAGTTTGACTATAAGATTTGCCCTAACTCTAGGTGAGATTAAGAACATTAGAGCCATTTCTTTAAAGGCCAACTAGGAGACTTTAGACGTTACTCAAATTCTAATTAGGATAAGTCATTTGATATAGGGGAAGATCACATCATAAACCCTAATTCTGGTCTAGACTAGAACCATCCTTAGGAAGTAACCAATACCTAGACTTATGGGGTTATGAAGTGGAGTATCCAATATGAATCACACAAAGGGGAGATTATATCCTTAATCTCAGAAGGTAGGTACAACCTAGAATAAATCCTTGATAAAGGGAGTTGATGAAGGAAATAGTATGATCATGTCAAGTACATGATTATGCTTGTTGATGAAGATAATTAGGTTAGTCATGAAACCTAGTCTGATAAGCAAATATCATCCTAAAACCAAGTGTGGAGTAGGAGTCCAACTTAAACACATCTCACTTAGGAGATACCCATCTTGTTAAAGTTATATGAGAAACCTTGATCTGTATACAAGTTTCCATTGAGTGAATCATCTGGATATAGGTTGAGCAGATCCTAAGCCTTGACCTAGAAACTTAGTTAGTCTATAGATCCTTTGTTGCTTTGATCACATTTTAGAGGGAACACTATTTCTTTGATGTGTGTGAAAGCATTCTATCCAATTTCATAACCTCTTATTCATCTACTTGGGGATTCATTCCCATGTATCATTCCAACTTATGCATCACTATGTGATCATAACATATATCTATTCCATGCCCTAACCTTGAGTTTAAGAATTATGTTCCAACCACAATTCCTATAAGATAAACAACCAAGTCTTTTACCTAGAAATCAAAACCATACAAAGGTGTGCTTTGATCATGGTCTAAAGACATTAAAGTCTTTCCTATGAGACTTTATGACCTATCTTCATATAATATAGGTAAATTATTTATAATCCATTAAAGCCTTGGCATGGCCATAGGGCAACTTCGTGCTAGAAAGAAAATTGGAGAAAACATGAAATCATGTTCATAACCTTAAGACGGGAAATCCAATGATAGGAGTAACCATCTATAGTAAATCTATTTTCATCCAAGTACAATCTCTAGTTGCTATATAATCACCTAGCAAATTAATCAAGTCCTAGTAATACTTCAAAAACAAAGAACATGACCTTTAAAATTACTTTTATTCAAAGTCCGCTTCAAACCCTAACATAACATAAATTCTTATATGTGCAAACGCAATATAAATTCCTTAATTACAACATATTGAATCAGTAATGAGTTCTTCGTATTTTTGAAGAAATCTTAGATTCAAAATCTTAGAAACTTATGGAAAACCAAAATGGAGGTGTATTTGAAACATTCCTAATAAGATCCTTAACCAAGTCCTAATGATTTTGTAATAGTTTCCATACTAATGCACATATAAGATTTATATATTAACACAGGTTGAACCAATAATATCATCTTCACATTTTAGAAGTATTCCAAATACAAAGTTCCTGCAAAAACTGATTCAAAATCAAATTAGAGTTTTTAAACCAGCAAAAACAAAAAGAAAAGGAAAGAATCAGAAGAAAAAAATGGAAGCTTACCTGTCCGCTCGGCCCAGCCCAAGCCCACCTGTACCCCGACCCAACTTACCCTTTCGCCAGAGGGGGTCGTCTTCTACCCCGAGCCACGCATGCTCGACACCGAGACACCGCCGTTCACCATGTCGCCGTGCCACCTTTGACGACCACCGCCGGGAGCCGTTGACTGCCATGCTGATGCCCTGATCCTCTCCGCGTCTACTGGCAAAGGAGAGCGCAGAGATTCATGCCGAGTAACAGCACCACGTCGTCGCCGCATCGCGTCCGTCGCCGCAGAAAAAAAGTAGAACCTTCCCTCGTCTAATAAAACCTGCGAGGAGACCGCCCTGAAACCCTAGTGCTCCGCCATTTTCCCTCTGGCCTGCTGTCCTCTCTCTGTCTCTCTCATTCATCTGCAGAACCACTGTTAGACCTCGCCGGAGTTCGGTAAGACACCGTCAAAGGAGACCACCCCGGAGTGCGGGGAGTAGCTTCGGAGCTGCGCCTCGTCTATATGAACATCTGGGAGGAAGGAATTTAGTAGGGGAGCAAGGGGCAGCATGAATCGTCAAGTTCCCTTTCGCCGGACGTCGCTGGAATCCGCGACCGTGAGCTCACCTCCGGTCACCGAGGTCTAAATCGATCACGCCATTCGATTCGTGGTGAGATTTCGCATCTCTGAAAATCTTTACTTTGTTGTTTCATTGTCTGTAGCTCATTTTCATCATTTGGCCGGAGTTAACCACCGCGGGAGAGCTCACCGGCGGTGCTCCGGTGACCAATTGGTCACAGCACCGCCACCTAAAAGTCCTCCATCCTCTCCTGGTCCGAACTAGTCTAGTAGCACATTCTCGGAAGTCGTAAATCGTCGTCGCCAGTGACGGCTACCTCACCGGCGGTGAACTCCCGCGCCCAGTAAAACAGTTTGACTCAGTATTTGCCTAGGTGGCAGTTGACGTGGCCGGGACCCGCTGGTCAGTCTCTGTGGGTAGATTAGTCTAGGTACAACTAGCAGTTCCTGTTTAAGTCAAATTCCAGAAAAAGTTTGTATCTTTGCAAATTCATATCTAATTCGTTTTAAATCAGAAAAATATAAATAATATACCAAAATGATCACAAAAACATAACCTATGTGTTTAAATTATAATCGTGAATTCTTATTTGAAATAATTTTGAATCAAATTTGTAAACATGCCTAAGTAGTATTTTGAATTTAAATTCATAACCAAATTAAAATAACTCAAACCATTTTCCAATTATCACATAAATGTTTAAAATCTAAATAATATTATTGTAATTAGAATTTCCTTATTCCAAGAATAAAGTTAAACTTTTCTATTAGCAACTTAAAAATCTTAAATCTATTTTCCTAAATAATTTTTAAGTACTAAACTTTAGGAAAAATCTTGAATATATAAAAATTTATGTATTAGAGTTATTACTTAATTCTAAGTTATTCTCATCCATTGTTTTATTAAGAGGTAAGTTAAAAATCTTTAATCACTTAAAATTTGGATTCCAACCCTGAAAACCTAGGAAATAAATAACCAGGCTTTCCCAATTATTATTTTAATAAGAATTGAAACTTAAAATGAAATTCTAATACTAACACTCATTAAGGTACATGTTCTTCAAAAGTTATTCTTTTTAAGTACCAATAATTTAAGCACCTACCATTTCTTTTAGTACTAAAACCAATAACTACCTTAGTGTGCTAGTCTAGCCATACTTCTTAATTCAACCTTGAGTGGTTAGTTTGATATTATATTTCAACATGGTATACCTTAAGTCAACTAACTATTTGCAACACCTTTGTTACAACTTAAAAACTATTACCTTCCTGACATCATCTAATCACCATCACTTTAAGTAATAAATATATCCATTAAGGTATTTATTCTTTAAAAGTAATTCCTTTAAAGAAAATATCAAATAAACATCACACCAATTCTTATGCCTCGGTATAAGTAACTACCTATGCTTGATAAAAATGTTATGCCAATTATAGAAATAGCTATACATGTTAAACAGCAAGGTCAACTGCTTTGAATGATCTTATTCAAGCAATTTGTACAAGTACTAGATGGATCTTAGTTTGTTTCTTTGGTATGCTCCATCTTATAACTACTCTTTGATTATGATAGAGCTATGCTAAACCCTAGAACACTAAACCTTAGGTGTAGTGCTTCTAATCAATAATAAACATGTTCTTCAAATGTTATTCTTTAAGAGACCTTGAAAGTAGGTAACAAACCATTTCATTAAGTTTGAATATAAATAATTTCTATTTGTGTATTAAGATTGTTGTCAACCCTAAAACTAACTAGGTATTCTTATCAAAAATACATTACCTCAACTTTGCTTGTCCATAACCAACTACTTGATTGCTAATAACAAGGTACCACCTAAAAGTGTTACTTTCAAGTCTTCATCTATTGCTATACCAGTCTTTTGTAATAACTCTTGTTTTAAGCTTTATCCTATTACTAATGATGGATAGTTGACTAATCTAAAATTCTTAACAACTTTGTTGTGGAGTGGATCTAAAAGTGCAACTCATTATAAAGAAATCATCACAACCTTGTATACTAAACCATCGGGGTTAGGTTACGCTTAGAACGATGCATAGCATATATGATGCATATCATGCTGCAGTTCTTTTAACATCATCTTTACCAGATGATGGTGCTATTTCAGTATTTGGATTTCTTATGTATCGAAGACCTTGACTTGCATAATCTTGTAGTCAAAAAGGCAAGTTCACTCTTGCTCATATCTCTTGACTATATTTATCAAATTACTTGCAAATATACCGGTGGTATTACTATTGCATCAAAAAGCAAAAGGTTCTCCTTTTATAATAATATGACTAGTGGTTATCAACCCGAGTGGTGATAACCTAGGAAGGCTGGCAGGTGGAACCACGGTAAGATTATTGTGGTGGAGGTTCCACTTGCACGGGAAAGTAAACCATATGAGTAATAACCAATGCCGCAGTTATTCTTGCGCCGTAAAAACCGTGTCATCCAAGAGACTTGGAATGGGATGGGAAAGTCATCTGTATCTTCTCTTGTTCGCATTTCAATGGACAGCCAGCTACCGTTCGCTGTAGGTCTTGCGAGACTACATGCACATGGGTGGGACCCCTTAGTTCCTACGGCAACTGGTGTCTATGATGGTCCGCAAGAGGCGCCTAGGTACTTCATCGTTGGGGGTGAATATCAGGGGCTAAACCTGCTCTGCGTGAATTGGGTGGGCATGCGTTGTGCGGAGAAGGCAGTGAATGGCTTGGATCAATGACTAGGCCCCACACCAAGGAAGTGTGGACGGGAAAGATCGTCCGGTTGTGCAGCAAGGCTTTGATCTCTTTTAGAAGGACACACCTCTGCAGAGTGTAAAAGGATGTGACATGTTACCCCTTGTTCCGCGAAGGAGCTGCGAACGCTGCAGGAAAGGTGCTTGATACGTCTCCAACGTATCTATAATTTTTTATGCTCTATGCTTGTTTTTACACCATTTACCTACTGTTTCGTTACACTTCGTGGCACTTTTATGCATTTTCTGGAACTAACCTATTAACAAGTCGCCACAGTGCCAGTTCCCTGTTTTCTTGTGTTTTTGTGTTTCAGAAGTGATACACAGGAAATATTCTCGGAATTGGACGAAACAAATTCCTGAAGTCTTATTTTTCCCAGAAGCTTCCAGAGATCCGAAGAGAAGTTGGAGGGGGGCCACGAGGGCCCCACACACTAGGGCGGCGCGGCCAGGGGCCTGGCTGCGCCCCCTGATACGTCCAAAACGTATCTACTTTCCCAAACACTTTTGCTATTGCTTCACCTCTAATTTGTGTGTTTTGAATACAACTAACACGGACTGACACTGTTTTCAGCAGAATTGCTCTGGTGTCTCGTTTTTGTGCAGAAATCAACTTTCAGTAAAAATTCGGGAAAAATCATCAAAAATCCTATTTCACCAGAAGACCCACGGAGCCAGAAGACGGGACAGAGAGGAGGCTCGAGGGGCCCTCACATACAGGTGGCGCGGACCAGCCCTGGCCGCGCCACCCTGGCGTGAGGAGGCCCCAGCAGCCCTCTCGACCTCCCCTCTCGCCTACATATACCCCCTGACATAATAATATCGGGGAGACGGCATTTTTCCCAGATAGACTTCCGCTGCGCTGCCGCCATCAGAAACCGCGATTCGGAACCAGAAACTCCGTTCTGGCACCCTGTCGGGACGGGGATTTGGAGGAGATCTTCATCACCATCATCACCGACGTCACTCCATCGACCATCCATGACTCCCCCATCCATGTGTGAGTAAATCCCCCGCTGTAGGTGAGAGGATGGTAGGGATTGGATGAGATTGTTCATGTAATTTGATATGAGATTGTGAGGGCATAGTGCCTAGTATCTTTATTTAGTGCCTATGACATTGTTGCAACTTGTTGTGCTTAATAATTGTCACTTTGGGCCCGAGTGCCATGATTTCAGATCTGAACATGTTATTATTTCTATAATGATACTTGTTGTTTATGGTCTTACCTACAAGTTGTATACATATATTGTTGTCCGGAACCCGAGGCCCCAAAGTGACAGAAATTGGAATAACCGGAGGGGATGGCTATGATGTGAGGATCACATGTGTTCACCGAGTGCTAATGCTTTGCTCCGGTACTTTATTAAAAGGAGTACCTTAATTACCAGTAGTTTCCCTTGAGGCCCTGCTGCAACAGGCTGGTAGGACAAAAGATGTCGTGCAAGTTTCTCCTTGTGAGCACGTACGACTATATACGGAACACATGCCTATGATTGTTTGTACTAGGATGCTTTATCATTATTTATCTGCAATGCCCATGTCTCGTTGATTTCATGAATTATCTTATCCATGCAACGCCCGTAATCCATCCCTATGCCTACAGTATTTGTTCCTACTGTTTACTACTGTTACTATTACCGCTACTATTTTACTACTGCTGTTACTGTTTCACTACTGTCACCACTATAAAACTATTGCCACTGATAAACCACTGCGAGCAAGACTGTTTCCAGGTGCAGCTGAATTGACAACTCATCTGTTAAGGCTTATATATATTCTTTGGCTCCCCTTATGTCGAATCAATAAATTTGGGTAATACTTCCCTCGAAGACTGTTGCGATCCCCTATACTTGTGGGTCATCAAGACTATTTTCTGGCGCCGTTGCCGGGGAGCATAGCTTTATTTGTAAGTTCATTTGGTATTCATATTGTTCGCTGCAATCCTTTCATTATGGGTAAACCTCGTGATGGAAAAGTTCCTATATTGCCATCCACTACAAGAAGAGGTACGACTCTCAACATCTCTGTTGCTCTTGATTCGCCATCTGTTATGAGTAAGTTGCTTACACCACCACACCCACACGCTACTGCTACTACTTCTGCTGAGATTGAAAATGCCACTGATAATTTAGATGATGCTTCTACTGTGCTTGATGAGAGTGGTTCACTAGGTTCCTTTTTAGATGCTACTATTGCTAGAGCTAAGTTGGGAAACACCACTGTTACACCTGTTAGTTCACCTGAGTCTAGGAAATGTCCTAGTGATGATTATGATGATGATGCTTATATTGAGCTTAATGATGATTTTATTGCTGAAGCACGTGCTGCTCGTAATGCTGGTAATGTTAGAGAACTTCTTGCAAGACGTTCTGTTAGATATAATTTGTCTCCTGATCCTAAGTTTGATGCTTCTCCCATAAATATTAGAGACAAGAATTATGATTTCTCTTTGGATTTATCTTACATATCTATTGTTGAGAAAACTCCTTTTTGTGGTACTAAGGATAAGAGTGCTATGGGGCACATGAATGAGCTTTCTACTTTGAGTAATTTGTTTTCTGATGATATTAAGCTCCGCACTTACTTTGTTGCTAAGATTTTTCCTTTCTCGTTGAAAGATGCAGCTAAAACTTGGTTTAATAGCTTGTCTCCTGGATATCTTACTAGTCCTATTGCTTTGGTTAATGCTTTCTTTCAGAAATATTTTCCTGCTAGTGCTCAACATGCTGCTGTGCAGAAAATCTTTGATTTTGAACAGGGAAAAGGAGAGATATTGCCTGAATCTTGGACAAGGTTTTGTTCTTTAATTAGAGCTTTGCCTAAAGAACCATTGCCTAAAAATGAACTCCTTGATATATTTTATAATGGACTAACGGATGAATTTAAGTCATATTTGGATAGTTGTGCTGGTTGTGTTTTCAGGGAAAGAACTCCGGCTGATGCTGAAGAATTAATGGCTAAAATAAGCCGGAATCATGATGATTGGACTTTAGTTGAGCAAGCACCAGCACCAACCCCTGCGCCATCTACAGAGCCTACGCCGAAGAAGAGAGGGATGATTGAATTAAATGATGAAGTTATGAAGGAAGCTAAGAAATCTCTTAAGGAGAAAGGTATTAAGGCCGAAGATGTGAAGAATTTACCTCCTATAGAAGAATTATGTAAGCCAATCCCTCACTCATCAACTATTGAGGTACACTCTCTCCAACACTTTGTTGAAAGAGATATTCCTTATTCTAAACCTCCTGATCAATGCTTAGATGAATTTGATAATTTTATTGTTAAGCAAGAAAATTTTAATAGAATGGTGCATAATCATTTGTTGGAAAATTCTAGAGCTATTAACAAGTTGCAGGATATTGTGGAGAGAACCGCTAATGATGTGAAGATACTTGTTAAACATTTTCAAATGGTTCAAACACAAATTGATCAGCTTACCAAGGTGCAAAAAGACTTGCTAGTTAATGCTGCAAGAGAGAAGCAAGCATGTGAAATACGCACAAGAAGTGGCGCTGCTACTCAAGATCCATTATATCCTGAAGGACATCCTAAGAGGGTTGAGCAAGATTCTCAACGCACTTCAAATGAAGATATTCCTTCCAAGAAGAAGAAGAAGAAGAAGCATAAAACAACTACAGAATCATCTGATGCAGGTAAAGATCCTAACAGTGTTTATATTTCTGATGCTGAAACTGAACCAGGAGATGCTTCCGATAAAGAAGAAGTTGAAGAGGAATCAGAAAAGATTGATAAAAATGCAAAGTACACCAAAGAAGACTTCATTGCCAACAAGCATGGTAAAGAGAGAGAACCTTGGGTACAGAAACCGATGCCTTTTCCTAGTAAGAAACACAAGTCCAAGGAAGAAGAACACTACAACAGGTTTTGTGAATGGATGAGACCTTTATTTTTGCAAATTCCTTTGACTGATGCTATTAGAATGCCTCCTTTTGCAAAATATATGAAAGATATTGTCACTAACAAAAGGAAAATTCCTAATGAGGAAATTTCCACTTTACTTGCTAATTATTCTTTTGATGGTAAAGTTCCAGAGAATCTTGGAGATCCAGGTATACCAACTATTCCTTGCTCCATTAAAAATAACTATGTTAGAACTGCTTTATGTGATTTGGGAGCTGGAGTTAGTGTCATGCCTTTTTCTCTTTATAAGAGACTTGATCTAGAAAAATTAGTATCAACTGATATATCTTTGCAGATGGCTAATAAGTCTACTACTATTCCTATTGGTATATGTGAAAATGTTCCTGTTCAAGTTGGTAACAGCTGTTTGATTTTAACTGACTTTGTTGTGTTGGAAATGCCTGAAGATTATAATATGTCTATTATTCTTGGAAGACCTTTTCTAAACACTGCAGGTGCTGTTATTAATTGCAATCAAGAAAAAGTCACTTTTAATGTTAATGATAAAGAGTATACGGTCTATTTTCCCAAGAAGATTGATAGGAAGAATGCTCTAAATTCCGTCAAGAATGTTGAGACCATCAGAGTTGGTCAAATTATTTGTTCAGAGCGAAAGCCCAAGGAAGAATATAAAATTGTTATGATTGGGACTATACCTATCAAAGTTGAGGTAACATAAGCATTCTAGTGAAGTGCAAAGTTTTGCCTCATATAAAGTTAGTTTGGGAACAAGACTTGATCAACCTTGTTAACAAAGTGATTTTATATGAACGAAACTTCGTTTTCACCGCATCCACTCCACCTCACTTGTATTTACTTTCATCAATTTTTATTCCTTTAGTTTAGTTGCATGATTAAGAGTATCTCAGAGCTGCTGCATGCTTAGTTTTGATTTGCTTGAAATCATTTTATCCTTGTTTTTCTGAATTTTTATCGATATGCCAATTCCTGAAAAATCCTCAAAAATAAAGTGCCGAAAAATTCCAGAAAATTCTTTATAAATTTTTATGTCAAAAATGGGGCAGAGAGACACCTGGGAGGCACCAGGAGGGGCTGCCACGCCACCTCACACATAGGTGGCGCGGCCCAGCCCTGGCCGTGCCACCCTGGTGTGAGAGGGCCCCACCTGGCCCCTCACTTATCTCTTCCTCCCCTGCTCTTTCTCTCTCTCCCAAAAACAACGACACACCCAGCTCAAACCCGAGTTCTTGCTATTCTTCACCTCAATTTTTCGATCTCCTTGCTCAGCCTAACATTTCTGCTGAAATTTGGAGCATTTGTTCTCCGGTATGTGACTCCTCTGCTTGTCCAAGTAGAATTTCTTTTGGTGAAGTATTTCTTGAGTATTTTAGCTTTGTAGGTGACAGTATAAATGAGTATGCATGCTTGTTCTATTGCTTAGAATTATTATTTTGATGCATGTTAGCTCTCTAGTAACTCACCATAGTATTTTCCTACACTTGCTTGTCTTAAAATCACTTTTTATGAGTTTGTTAAAAAAAATCAGAGAAGGGAGATGGACAACTTCACATATGGAGAAGTGTTTGAAAGTGATGCACCAAGGTCATCAAGGCCCTCAAGATCCACTGCTCAATATAGGATGTCTTATAATGAGGATCTCATGTCACCAAACCTTGAAGGGGACGATGGAGATGCACATCCACCCACCTTCCCTTGTATTAACTTTTTGAGTGATGCAGGGATTCTTGATGATTTCTTGCTCCTTATTAACAGGGTTGGGTTGACTGATTACATGACAGATGAAAGTAACCAATATGCTATGCTTACGAAGTCTTTCATTGAAAGTTTTAAATTTACTAACGCTCATTTCAATCCTTCCATTGCATTTAAGATTTATGATAAGTCTATCACCATGCCTTTGGGGAGGTTTTGTTCTATTTTAGGTACTCCCATGTTTGGAACGGCCAAGAGGATACAAAATCACCCCGCTGATTTGTTGGAGCTTTACCGAGGGGTGACCAATGATGATGACCGCACCGCACAGCGTGGCAAGATAAGAAACATTCAGCTCCCAGCTATTAGATATTTTATTTACTATCTTGCAACTAGTGTACTTGGTAGAGAAAACACTAGCAATATCTCCAACTATCATTTAGCTTTTCTAGATACCGCTCTTGATGTTAGTAAGAAGTATAACCTTGGTGCTATTATTGCTTGTCGCCTAGCCGCTAGGGGACCTATTTATGAAGGTATTATTGCCGCGCGCATTGTTGCTGAGCTAGGACTTTCTATTGCTCCTAATGATGTATTGTTGGCTCCACAGAGGCTTGATCTTGATGCCATGAAACTCCATCATTTTGTTACTGCTAACTCTTGTGCAGGGAAATTAGTTTATAGGATGTTATTTATTGATGGAGAGGAAAGGGAAGTTCCCTTGCCTCAGCCTAACTTGTTCAGCATTCACGTGAGGCCATGGTCGCGCACGAAGGAGGAGTTGGACGATCAGCTTAGGTTGCTTGGTTTCAATATCCAACACGGTGCGGTGGTCCAGGAGGAAGAGGAGGAGCCGGCCTATCACTTCACCACGTACCACTCCGGGGCGTCCTCTAGCTCATATCAGGACGATGGTGCTTCTTCGTCACACTACGGAGGTGCCACCTCATGGCCAAGTTGGCCGAGTTGGGATTGATCTCCACTTAGGCCAAAAGCCTAAGCTTGGGGGGAGGTACGCCGACAATTCACCCATCTACATATCATATTTTGTCGGTCCTTTGTATATCCATGTTTCGCTTTCTTTATTGTTCTAAGTTTTTATTTCCACTTTTCCAAAACACAAAAGACCAAAAATATTTCCATTGTTTCTCTCTATTTGGTTCTTTAGTTTTCTACCTTTGGGTTGCTTTACTTGCTATTTTCAGTTTGCCACTTGAAAAATCCAAAAATATTTCACTTTGTTCACTATTTCCTTTCATTCTTGTTTCAAAAATCGAAAACCCCAAAAATATTTGTTGTTCTTCTTCGGTTTTGTAAAGTTTGTTGCAGAGTTCAGTCTCCCGTTACTCCATTGGAGCTTAGTATTCGCTTTATATTATTCAAGCCACACAAGTGAAGAGCAATAATGACGATATATGACAATCCGAGATGTGGTAAGAGGCTAGTATGAACTCTATTTGCTTTCATTTTTGTACATATACTCATCCATGTGGACATGCTTAGTCGGTTCATGTAAGGTATATGTTATCTAATGGATGCTTTGTAGTTCTTGCTTTCTTATGATCAGTTTCAATTTAGTAATAGTCTGTAGCATGTCATGTAGACGCTTGCATGCATTGTTTTATTCATAATATGGTATGTTATTGTGGTATCCACCTCTGAAAAGTTTCATTTGAATCGACTTGGCACATGCTCAAGCATACATATTACTAAACAAAAAGTCAATTAAGCCTCGATGATCTAAATTGCCTCAGAGTTTTTGTATCATTTTTATGCCTATATTAATTTTGTTTTGTCGCAAGCATGATTATGATAGTTATTGCTCTCTCGATTGTCGCTTCCCAGTCTTTTGCTAGCCTTCACTTGTACTGAGTATGAGCTCTACTCGTGCATCCAATTACCAAAAACCAAGTTTTCCGAAGAGTCCACTATAAATTCCTATGCATGGTATTTGAAAGCCATTCTAAGTAAATTTTCATGTGCTACCTTTCAAAACTTTCAACTACTTCTCATTTTGTGCCACTATTTTTAGCTCATGGGGACGTAGTGGTCGGAATTGCTATCTTCCATATTAAATTAAGTACCTCTCGACTAGGCAGCTTCATCTGCTCATCATTAATTTTGCAAGGGAGCTGGTCAGACCATTATAATCTAATTCTAAAAAGAAAAAAAAGGGGCACTCCTCCATGGAATGTGAAAGTTGGTGGGCACCCGATGGAATCGGTTAGCCATGGTTTGAGAAAGGAAAAAGGTGGGGAGGAGTGCCAAAGCTTTATAAAAGAGCACCAATGTGCCAAAATTTCAAAGAACTCGGAACCGCTCTCACTTGTTTATTATGGAAGATAGCAAGTCCCCATTGCTAGTCGTTGACATAGAACAACCACCTCTCAAAATAAATTTTTTATCTCTGTTTTACAAATGAAAAGCTCTAGCACATGTTAAATCACTGCTTCCCTCTGCGAAGGGCCTATCTCTTACTTTTATGTTGAGTCATCATCTTCTAACTTTAAGCACTTCTTGAGAGCATAGCTGTTATTCTTAGTGTAATGTGCTTGTCCCAGAACACGGTTAATTATGGTATAACTTTGATGCTTGTATCTTTGATATTTCTACTTCTAGTCTTCTCTTGAACTTCAGAGGTGCCTCAGCATTTATGTTTTGCTCCACAAATAAAGGCAAGCGGGATACCACTCTTTCATATCATTTATGCATATTACAATCTTGTTAGCTTCTTATTTTCATGATACTTCTTATTAGTATGTTGGCACTCTTTCATAGCTTGCTTAACTATGAGGTAGCATTAGTTGAATATTTCTTATTATGAATTGCTTGAGTACTTGATCATATAGTAAGTATATATACATCTATGAAGCAAATGTGTTCGTGAAGGTTTCTTTTATCGCTCTCAGTTGTTAACTGAATTGCTTGAGGACAAGCAAATAGCTAAGCTTGGGGGGAGTTGATACGTCCAAAACGTATCTACTTTCCCGAACACTTTTGCTATTGTTTCACCTCTAATTTATGTGTTTTGAATACAACTAACACGGACTGACGCTGTTTTCAGCAGAATTGCTCTGGTGTCTCGTTTTTGTGCAGAAATCAACTTTCAGTAAAAAATCGGGAAAAATCATCAAAAATCCTATTTCACCAGAAGACCCACGGAGCCAGAAGACGGGACGGAGAGGAGGCTCGAGGGGCCCTCACACACAGGTGGCGCGGCCCAGCCCTGGCCGCGCCACCCTGGCGTGAGGAGGCCCCAGCAGCCCTCTCGACCTCCCCTCTCGCCTACATATACCCCCTGACATAATAATATCGGGGAGACGGCGTTTTTCCTAGATAGACTTCCGCTGCGCCGCCGCCATCAGAAACCGCGATTCGGAACCAGAAACTCCGTTCTGGCACCCTGCCGGGACGGGGATTTGGAGGAGATCTTCATCACCATCATCACCGACGTCACTCTATCGACCATCCATGACTCCCCCATCCATGTGTGAGTAATTCCCCCGCTGTAGGTGAGGGGATGGTAGGGATTGGATGAGATTGTTCATGTAATTTGATATGAGATTGTGAGGGCATAGTGCCTAATATCTTTATTTAGTGCCTATGACATTGTTGCAACTTGTTGTGCTTAATACTTGTCACTTTGGGCCCGAGTGCCATGATTTCAGATCTGAACATGTTATTATTTCTATGATGATACTTGTTGTTTATGGTCTTACGTACAAGTTGTATACACATATTGTTGTCCGGAACCCGAGGCCCCAAAGTGACAGAAATTGGGATAACCGGAGGGGATGGCTATGATGTGAGGATCACATGTGTTCACCGAGTGCTAATGTTTTGCTCCGTTACTTTATTAAAAGGAGTACCTTAATTACCAGTAGTTTCCCTTGAGGCCCTGCTGCAACAGGCTGGTAGGACAAAAGATGTCGTGCAAGTTTCTCCTTGTGAGTACGTACGACTATATACGGAACACATGCCTATGATTGTTTGTACTAGGATGCTTTATCATTATTTATCTGCAATGCCCATGTCTCATTGATTTCATGAATTATCTTATCCATGCAACGCCCGTAATCCATCCCTATGCCTACAGTATTTGTTCCTACTGTTTACTACTGTTACTATTACCGCTACTATTTTACTACTGCTGTTACTGTTTCACTACTGTCACCACTATAAAGCTGTTGCCACGGATAAACCACTGCGAGCAAGACTGTTTCCAGGTGCAGCTGAATTGACAACTCATCTGTTAAGGCTTACATATATTCTTTGGCTCCCCTTGTGTCGAATCAATAAATTTGGGTAATACTTCCCTCGAAGACTGTTGCGATCCCCTATACTTGTGGGTCATCACCCCCTATGTGTGAGAGCCCCTCGGGCCACCTCTGACGATGCCCCTTCGCCTATAAAGACCCCCCGACGGAAAAAACCTAACTACCCAATCAATTTTCCAGAACACATCACGATCCGCCACCGCCGTCGACCCGAAGATCGGGAGGGTCCAGAAGCTCTTCCCGGCACCCTGCCGGAGAGGGGAATCGCCACCGGAGGTCTTCTTCATCGCCATGCTTGCCTCCGGAGTGATGAGTGAGTAGTCTACCTTGGACTATGGGTCCATAGCAGTAGCTAGATGGTTGTCTCCTCCACCATGTGCTTCATGTTTAGATCTCATGAGCTGCCCTACATGATTGAGATCACCGTTATGTAATTCTACATGTTTGGTTTGTTGGGATCCGATGAATATTGGTGTTATGATTGAGTTGCTATACTGAAATATATCTTTTGTTATCTCTATGTTGTTTATGATCTTGCATGCTCTCCGTTGTTAGTAGCTATCTTGGCCGAGTAGTTGCTAGTGACTCTAAGAGGGGGTATTTATGCTCGATAGTGGGTTCATGCCTCTATTTAATCTGGGGGAGTGACAGAAACCTCTAAGGTTGTAGATGTGTTGTTGCTACTAGGGAGAAAACAACATTCATATGCTCGAGGGCATGCTTTGCTTACATTACACACCTTGCTTAATGCAATTATCTGTTGTTCGCAACTTAATACTTGTGGAGTTCTCGGATTGATTCGCCACAAGTGGATTATTAGTCATAGATGCGGTTGGATGGCGGTCTATGTATTTTGTTGTAATGCCCAGAGTAAATCGCATAGTGATCTTCTCGACATATCATGTTTATCTCTATTCTATCAATTGCCCAACTGTAATTTGTTTACCCAGCATGTGTTATTTATCTTATGGAGAGACACCACTAGCGAACTGTGGACCCCAGTCCTATTTCCATCATATTGCTATCACCTGTTTACTTTACTCGCACTGTTTACTTTACTCGCATACTTCTACTGTTTTCCACTCGATACGCTCATACCCTTTGTTTCAAGCAAACCGGTGAGATTGACAACCTCATCGCAAGTTGGGAGCAAAGTATTTGGTTGTGTTGTGTGCAGGTTCTGCGTTGCAGCTAGCAAGCAAAGCTTGGACGAGGCGCCATATATAAATTGTCTGAAGCTGTCGCAAGCTAGCAAGCATCACCTTCAGTCGTATTGTCTGCTCTTCTCCTGATCGACATACCTTGGTTCTTAACTGAGGGAAAACTTGCTGCTATATTCATCAAAACCTTCTCTTGTGGTTTTCCAACTGGCCGGTCATTTACTACAAGCCAACAAGTTTTCTGGCACCATCAAACGCAATCAAGTTTTCTGGCTTCATCATCACCGCGCCCCCATCAAGTTTTCTGGCGCCGTTGCCGGGGAAGAAGTGGAAGACCTCTGCAAGGGGAGTTTTTCGCACACACATCCTTTACTTTGTTTTAATTTTTGCTTTACTTTATTTTTACTTGCATCATTTTATATCAAAAACCCAAAAAATTAGAATCCTTGGTAGTTGTTTTTACTTATCTACTTTTAGTTTTGCTGAAATGGCTACTCCTGAAAACACCAAGTTGTGTGACTTTACTAGCACAAACAATAGTGATTTTATCTGCACTCCTATTGCACCACCTGCTCCTGCTGCAAACTTTTATGAGATTAAGCCTGCTTTATTGAACCTTGTTATGAAAGAGCAATTTTCTGGTGCTAGTACTAAAGATGCTGCAGCTCATCTCAACAATTTTGTTGAGCTATGTGAGATGCAGAAATATAAGGATGTAGAAAGTGATATTATTAAGCTCAAGTTGTTTCCTTTTTCTTTGAGAGGAAAAGCTAAAGATTGGTTGCTGTCTTTGACTAAGAATAGTATTGATTCATGGGCTAAGTGTAAGGATGCTTTTATTGGTAGATACTTTCCTCCTGCTAAGATTATATCCTTGCATACCAATATTATGAAGTTTACTCAGTTTGATAATGAACATGTTGCTCAAGCTTGGGAAAGAATAAAATCTATGATAAAGAATTGCCCCACTCATGGACTGACTACTTGGATGATTGTCCAAACTTTTTATGCAGGACGGAATTTTTCTTCGAGGAACCTACTTGATTCAGCTGTTGGAGGCACTTTTATGTCCCTTACCTTGGGCGCCGCAACAAAGCTACTTGACAACATGATGGTAAATTACTCTGAATGGCATACCGAGAGAGCTCCACAAGGTAAGAAGGTAAATTCTGTTGAGGAAACCTCTTCCTTGAGTGATAAGATTGATACCATTATGGCTATGCTTGCTAATGATAGGACTCATGTTGATCCTAATAATGTTCCTTTAGCCTCTTTGGTTGCTCAAGAAGAGCATGTTGACGTGAACTTCATTAGAAACAATAATTTTAATAATAATGCTTATAGGAACAATTTTGCTAGTAACAATTATAGGCCGTATCCTTCTAGTAATGGTTATGGTAACTCTTATGGTAACTCCTCCAACAACACTAGGGCCGCGCCCTCCGAGCTTGAGGTAATGCTCAAGGACTTCATCGGTAAGCAAACTGCTTTTAACAAATCTGTTGAGGAAAAGTTAGGCAAAATTAATATTCTTGCTTCTAAAGTTGATAGCCTTGCTCATGATGTTGAACTTCTGAAATTAAAAGTGTTGCCTAATGATGTGAAAGAGAATAATGTTTTTGCTACTGCTAATGCTATTCAAGTTGGAATTGATGAAAATCTTAGATTGTTAGCAGAATTGCATGCTAGATGGGAAAGAGAGGATGAAATTGCTAGGAATATGAAAGTTTGTACTATTACTACCTCTGATGATGTTGTTCCTAATGCTAGCAATCCTCTTACTTTGATTGGTGTAGAGAAAACTCCCACTCCTTGTGTTAAAAAGCCTAAAACTGCCAAAACTTTTTCTCAAAAGAGTGCTGAAATTTTTCGGAGTGTAGGAGATGATAGCTCTACTTCTTTTAATGATTTTGATGTTGATGGCTGCAATATATCTGAAGTTATTTTGTTCTTTCAAAAGCTTGCTTTGACTCCCAATGCTAGTTCCTTAAATATTGCTTTTACTAAGCATATTACCAATGCTCTCATGAAAATTAGGGATGAAAAGTTGCAGCAAAAAGCTTCTGTTCCCAAGAAGTTAGAAGATGGTTAGGAACCCATCATTGATATGCATGTTAATGGTTTTGATTGCCATGCTTTATGTGATCTAGGTGCTAGTATTTCTATCATGCCTAGAAAAATTTATGACATGCTTGATTTACCGCCTCTTGAAAAATGTTATTATGATGTTCCTATTGCTGATGTTGCTAAGAAGAAACCTTTGGGAAGGATTAATGATGTTCTTATTATGGTTAACAATAACCTTGTTCCCGTTGATTTTCTCGTTATGGATGTTGAATACCATGCTTCATGTCCTATTATTTTGGGAAGACCCTTTCTTCGAACTGTAGGTGCCATCATTGATAAGAGGGAAGGCACTATAAAATATCAATTTCCACTCAAGAAAGGTATGGAACACTTCCCTAGGAAAAGAAAGAAATTACTTTTTGACTCTATTCTTAGAGCAAATTATGAGCTTGATGCTTCATCACTTGATGTTACTTGATTCACAATTTTCTGCGCCTAGCTCAAAGGCGTTAAACAAAAGCACTCTTGGGAGATAACCCAATATTTTATTTCTAGTACTTTTTCTTTTATTTGAGTCTTGGAAGTCATTACTACTGTAATGACCACTCCTTATCCTTTTTATTTTATTGTTGTGCCAAGAGAAGCCTCTAATTCGAGTGAGGTAAAGATTTGGGGATGTTGCTGTCCTAAAACTGTTTTCGGTGCTGCACCGTAAAAATTCGTATAAATTCTCTGTATATCTTTTGGACCTGCTATTTCTTGTGAATATGCCCCAGGTTATATCTAAACTTTAGTTAGTTGAACACTTTTTGATTTGAGCAACAGAAAACCCCTTAAAAATTCGACCTTTGTCAGATGTTCTGTTTTGACAGATTTCTGCCACTATTCGTTTTTGCCGCTTTATCGCTTTCTTTTTTAGTTCTTTTGATCACGGAACTTTTGGGGAAGATGCTACAGTAGTACATACTTTATATGTGGTGGTTTTGGGTTGAAACCTGAAGCAAAAAGAGGTTGATTATATGATATGCTTACACTAATGTTGCTAATAGATTTGTGTTTAGTTTTGTATGAAGGAAGTTTTCAAGTGTAGGGATTGGAGAATGATGAGATGAGTTGAAGAATGGACAAAAGCTCAAGCTTGGGGATGCCCATGCATCACCCCAAGAAATATCCAAGAAGTACAAGCGTCAAAGCTTGGAGATGCCCCCGAGGCACCCCTTCTTCATCGGCAAAAATCAGGTCACCTTTCAAGACACTATATTTTTATTGCTTCATGCACTATGTGTTTTTCTTGGAGCGTCAGTTGTTTTAGTTTTCTTAGTTAGTTTAGTTTTGTTTGCTGTAATAAATGGTTGGACCCCAACAAATTTTCTTTGGAGAAGTTGCCTTGCTTTTCATTTTCTAAGAACACTCTAGTTTTCATTCTTATCAAAAACCGAGTGTTCTTCTTTTTCCGCTACTGCTTTTGGTTGTCGTTTTCGCCGTGATTTGCATTCAGACCTTGTCATATCTTTTCATCAAGGTGTATTTTTGCCTCTGATCTTTATTGGTTTTCATCAAAAGAGGTGTTTATAAAATTTTCAAATGGTGTTGGAAAAGAGAAAAAGCTTTGTGCAAAATAGTGGTACAAGAAGGAGCTTGTGTAGACTGCGGCTTAGGCTTTTTCATGTCATGCTTGATGTCTTTTTGATAGTATGCTTAGTGGATTTGCTGTAGCATGACTTGTCTCAAATTACTGAGATTGCTTAATGAGCCTTTGAAAAAATCATGCGTTGTTTTTATTGTTTGGAAGCATTATTTTGGTTTTCTTCTTGATGCTTTATTTGGGTTGACTTGGCTCATGCTCACACATGTTAGACTCTTACAAAGTCGCCAATAGCCTCTACGATTATTTAGTTTTTTACTTTTGATGCCATCTTATGCTTCTTTTAATGTCGCTTTGTCGCTTTGCATGATTATGGCCATTATTGCTCTCGTAGTTGGTCGCTCCCAGTCTTTTGCTAGCCCTCGCCTTGTACTGAGTATGAGCTCTACTCATGCATCCAACTCCTAAAAGCCAAAGTTTTCTAAAGTGTCCACCATACATACCTACTAGCAATTTGCTATTCCAAGTAAATTTGACTTGCTTTTATCTACTCTTCAAATTAAACTCTTACCAGTGTTATGCGAAAATTGGTCAGTAAAGCTCTCACGAACCGGAAGGCACACTTTATTTTTTCTTGTTCTTAAAAATTTGACATTGTGGTCTCTTATGTTGAGTTGTAATGCTTGCAAGTTGTAAGTTGGATTCTAGCCCAACCATGCTGTCATGGGGCAAGCTTTCAACATTGCACTTCTTATTTGAGTTGATATCGTGATCTTTTGTTTATGGATGCCCGCGGTGTGAAATGAATTGGGAATCTTGTGGGGATCATGGAGTTTGTATATGTGTTAGGGAAACGCCTGGGCCACCAATCTAAGCCATGCATAATTCATGGTGGAAATTTGCAGCATACCCATAGTGGACATTCGACGACGCATCTCAAAATAAAAAGCTATACAATTGGTAAATAAAAGAGATGTCGAGGTGTTCATTGTCTGCTTGTCCTGTCATTTTGATGTGGGCTTGTTCCATGTCATCGAGCACGGAGGTACCCCGTTGGCGGTTCTCGATGATACACATATACTTACAATAACAAGAGCCTTGCTTGGGACTCTAAGTTGAGTAGCATGAGGTTTGGGTACTCGTATTCACGGGACACGAGGTTTTCAACTTATGATTTGTCAAGCATATGCATCATAATTGTTCTCGCATTAACTCTAACCATTCAAGATGCTTATGATGGGGGCAATGAGAGCTCAAAGCCGGTAAGTACCATAATTTTTGAAGGTCTATAAAACTTGCAATCACTACTTCCCTCCGCGAAGGGCCTTTCTTTTACTTTCATGTTGAGTCACCACCTTCTATCTTTATGCACCATTAAGAGAGCAAAGTTGTCATTCTTAGTATAATGTGCATTGTCCCAAAGTTTTCATTGATTGATTCATATTGTTGGTTTCACTTGTTCTCAAATTATTTGTATCTAGTCGCCCTCTTAAACTTCAAGGTGTCCTATGCATTTATGTTTTGCTCTCCATGAAGGACAAGCTGAAAACCATTTGTATGTTTTTCCTTATGATTTGAACACACGTTTGACTTTCATTGTTTCATTTTCATGATCTTTTGTTTGTGTTCATTTTCATGTTTATAACATGGTTGCTAAGTTCTTATTGTCAAGATTATATCTTTCATGCCCATGTTTTAAGTTCTTATGATCCCAGCTCACAAATGCTTACTTATATGATCAAGATTGTGTAGGTGCATGTCACCTCAAAAATTATTCTTTTGTTATCACTTACCTACTCGAGGACGAGCAGGAGTTAAGCTTGGGGATGCTTAATACATCTCCAACGTATCTATAATTTTTGATGCTCCATGCTTGTTTTTACACCATTTGCCTACTGTTTCGTTACACTTTGTGGCACTTTTATGCATTTTTCGGAACTAACCTATTAACAAGTCGCCACAGTGCCAGTTCCCTGTTTTCTGCTATTTTTGTGTTTCAAAAGTGATACAGATGAAATATTCTCGGAATTGGACGAAACAAATTCCTGAAGTCTTATTTTTCCCGGAAGCTTCCAGAGATCCGAAGAGAAGTTGGAGGGGGGCCACGAGGGCCCCACACACCAGGGCGGCACGGCCAGGGGCCTGGCCGCGCCCCCTATGTGTGAGAGCCCCTCGGGCCACCTCTGACGATGCCCCTTCGCCTATAAAGACCCCCCGACGGAAAAAACCTGAGTACCCGATCAATTTTCCAGAACACATCGCGATCCGCCGCCGCCGTCAACCCTAAGATTGGGAGGGTCCAGAAGCTCTTCCCGGCACCCTGCCGGAGAGGGGAATCGCCACCGGAGGTCTTCTTCATCGCCATGCTTGCCTCCGGAGCGATGAGTGAGTAGTCTACCTTGGACTATGGGTCCATAGCAGTAGCTAGATGGTTGTCTCCTCCACCATGTGTTTCATATTTAGATCTCATGAGCTGCCCTACAAGATTGAGATCACCGTTATGTAATTCTACATGTTTGGTTTGTTGGGATCCGATGAATATTGGTGTTATGATTGAGTTGCTATACTGAAATATATATTTTGTTATCTCTATGTTGTTTATGATCTTGCATGCTCTCTGTTGTTAGTAGCTATCTTGGCCGAGTAGTTGCTAGTGACTCCAAGAGGGGGTATTTATGCTCGATATTGGGTTCATGCCTCTATTTAATCTGGGGGAGTGACATAAACCTCTAAGGTTGTAGATGTGCTGTTGCTACTAGGGAGAAAACAACATTCATATGCTCGAGGGCATATGCTTTGTTTACATTACACACTTTGCTTAATGCAATTATCTGTTGTTCGCAACTTAATACTTGTGGAGTTCTTGGATTGATTCGCCACAAGTGGATTATTAGTCATAGATGCAGTTGGATGGCGGTCTATGTATTTTGTTGTAATGCCCAGAGTAAATCGCATAGTGATCTTCTCGACATATCACGTTTATCTTTATTCTATCAATTGCCCAACTGTAATTTGTTTACCTAGCATGTGTTATTTATCTTATGGAGAGACACCACTAGTGAACTGTGGACCCCAGTCCTATTTCCATCATATTGCTATCACCTGTTTACTTTACTCGCACTGTTTACTTTACTCGCATACTTCTACTGTTTTCCACTCGATACGCTCATACCCTTTGTTTGAAGCAAACCGGTGAGATTGACAACCTCATCGCAAGTTGGGAGCAAAGTATTTGGTTGTGTTGTGTGCAGGTTCTGCGTTGCAGCTAGCAAGCAAAGCTTGGACGAGGCGCCATATATAAATTGTCCGAAGCTGTCGCAAGCTAGCAAGCATCACCTTCAGTCGTATTGTCTGCTCTTCTCCTGATTGACATACCTTGGTTCTTAACTGAGGGAAAACTTGCTGCTATATTCATCAAAACCTTCTCTTGGGGTTTTCCAACTAGCCGGTCATTTACTACAAGCCAACAATTTTTCTGGCACCATCAAACGCAATCAAGTTTTCTAGCTTCATCATCACCGCGCCCCCATCAGTTCTCTCAAGGCACTAATACCCTGTGTTGCCTGTCGGGCATAGTTTTCATATTAAAAGCAACCTCCTGAAGAAATGTTTACAAAAACTTGCATTGCCGAATGACTCTTGGGTCTAAGGCTGTAGTTAGTGCATCAAACACCTTATACTCTATATGAACTTGCTGGGTAACGCTCGTTACTCACCCCACTCCCTCGTAACCCTTGCTTAGATTGAAGGCTACTCAAGGATGCAACCTCAAGACATTAATGATGAAGCATTCTACCAACGTCATGATTATCAGCGGAGTCTACAATTGTGCGAAGCTTGGTGGAAAACTAGAATAGGGTTAGAAAGGAACTAGTTTCCTAATCCTAGAACCTAAGTAGTTAGAGTAGCTCTATATTTGCATAGTAAGCCAAATGCATTAGTTGTAGTTTAGTTTAGTCTTCCTTGTTTTTTTCTCGTTTGTAGTCGCCAGGACTAAACCTCTACCTGTTGAGAAGGTTCTGAAGATCTTCTATATGCTGAAAATTGTAATCCTATAGACATACCGTGGACCTGCGATGTTTCAGTTGTACCACTCTGATGGATGTAATACTAGTGAGACGGTGTTTCATTAGTGTTATGTCAACGACTTGCATACTACACATGCAGTGGTATGCTGGGTCACCACATTGTGCCAAGAGAAGCCTCTAATTTGAGTGAGGTAAGATTTGGGGATGTTGCTGTCCTGAAACAGATTTTGGTGCAGCACCGTAAAAATTCGTGAAAATTCTCAGAATATCTTTTTGACCTGCGATTTCTTGTGCATATGCCCCAGGTTATATCCAAACTTTCATTAGTTATACACTTTTTGATTTGAGCAACAGAAAACCCTCGAAAAAATCAACATTTGTCAGTTGTTCTAGTTTGACAGATTTCTGCCACTA
This sequence comes from Dactylis glomerata, assembly GCA_007115705.1. Classification (NCBI taxonomy): domain Eukaryota; kingdom Viridiplantae; phylum Streptophyta; class Magnoliopsida; order Poales; family Poaceae; genus Dactylis; species Dactylis glomerata. Next base: position 831,666 of record QXEO01000073.1, read on the forward strand.
TTTGTGTTTGCCTCTCGATCGCTTTCTTTTTGAGTTCTTTTGATCACAAAACTTTTGGGTAATTTGATACAGTAGTATATGCTTTATATGTGGTGGTTTTGAATTGAAATCTGAAACAAAAAGGGTTTATTCATTATTATGCTTACACTAATGTTGCTAATAGAATTGTGTTTAGTTTTGTATGAAGGAAGTTTTCAAGTGTAGGAATTGGAGAATGATGAGATGAGTTGAAGAATGGACAAAAGCTAGAGATTGGGGATGCCCATGTCACCCCAAGAAATATCCAAGAAGTACAAGCGTCAAAGCTTGGGGATGCCCCCGAGGCACCCCTTCTTCATCGGCAAAAATCAGGTCACCTTTCAACACACTATATTTTTATTGCTTCATGGATTATACGTTTTTCTTGGAGCGTCAGTTGTTTTAGTTTTCAATTTTGTTTAGTTTTGTTTGCTGCAATAAAAGGTTGGACCCCAACAAATTCCTTTTGGAGAAGTCGCCTTGCTTTTCATTTGCCAAGAACACTCCGTTTTTCACTCTTATCGTTCAACGAGTGTTCTCTTTTTCTGCTACTACATTTAGCTTTCGTTTTTCGCCTTGATTTGTGTTCAGATCTTGTTATATATTTGCATCAAGGTGTATTTTGACCTCTGGTCCATGTTGGTTTTCATCAAAAGAGTTGTTTCAAAAAGGTTCGAATGGTGTTGGAAAAGAGAAAAAAATTTATGCAAAAAAGTGGTACAAAAAGGAGCTTGTGTAGACTGCGGCTTAGACTTTTGCATGTCATGCTTGATGTATTTTTGATAGTATGCTTAGTGCTTTTGTTGTAGTATGACTTGTCTCAAATGACTGAGATTGCTTAATGAACCTTTGAAAAAAATCATGCGTTGTTTTTTTTATTTGGAAGCATTATTTTGGTTTTCTCCTTTGATGCTTTATTTGGATTGACTTGGCACATGCTCACACATGTTAGACTCATACAAAGTCGCCATAAGCCTCTATGATCATTTAATTTTTGACTTTTGATGCCATCTTATGCTTATTTTAATGTTGCTTTGTCGCTTTGCATGATTATGGCCGTTATTGCTCTCTTAGTTGGTCGCTCCCAGTCTTTTGCTAGCCCTCATTTTGTACTGAGTATGAGCTCTACTCGTGCATCCAACTCCTAAAAACCAAGTTTGTCATCGTGTCCACTATAAATTCCTATGCATGGTATTTGCAAGCCATTCCAAGTAAATTTTCATGTGCTACCTTTGAAAAAACCTTCAAAATACTTCTCATTTTGTGACACTGTTTTCAGCTCATGGGGACGTAGTGGTCGGATTTGCTATCGTCCATATTTTTTATTCTAAAAAATAAAAAGAAAAAAGAAAAAAGGCACTCCTCCATGGTATGTGAATGTTGGTGGGCACCCGATGGAATCGGTTAGCCATGGTTTGAGAAAGGAAAAAGGTGGGGAGGAGTGCCAAGCTTTATAAAAGAGCACAAAAGTGCCAATCTCTCTTAAAAACTTGCTTCATTTTTGTATGGAAGATAGTAAGAACCCCATTGCCAGTCGTTGACAAAAACAACCACCTCTCAAAACCCAATTTTTATCTCTCTGTTTTACAAATGAAAAGCTCTAGCACATGTTTAATCACTGCTTCCCTCTGCGAAGGGCCTTTCTTTTACTTTTATGTTGAGTCACCACCTTCTATCTTTATGCACCGTCTAAGAGAGCATAGTTGTCATTCTGAGTATAATGTGCATTGTCCCAAAGTTTTCATTGATTGATTCATGATGTTGGTTTCACTTGTTCTTAAATTATTTGTATCTAGTCGCCCTCTTAAACTTGAAGGTGTCCTATGCATTTATGTTTTGCTCTCTCATGAAGGACAAGCTGAAAACCATTTGTATGTTTTTCCATATGATTTGAACACACGTTTGACTTTCATTGTTTCATTTTTCATGATCTTTTGTTTGTGTTCATTTTCATGTTATAACATGGTTGCTAAGTTTCTTCTATCAAGATTATATCTTTCATGCCCATGTTTTAAGTTCTTTTGATCCCAGCACTCAATGCTTTACATAGATGATCAAGATTGTGTAGGTGCATGTCACCTCAAAAATTATTTCTTTGTTATCACTTACCTACTCGAGGACGAGCAGGAGTTAAGCTTGGGGATGCTGATACGTCTCAAATGTATCTATAATTTTTGATGCTGTATGCTTGTTTTTACACCATTTGCTTAGTGTTTCGTTACACTTCATGGCGTTTTTATGCATTTTCTGGAACTAACCTATTAACCAGATGCCACAGTGCCAGTTCCCTGTTTTCTGCTATTTTTGTGTTTCAAAAAGTTACACGGGAAATATTCTCGGAATTGGACGAAACAAAAGCCAAACATCCAGATATTAAACGAAGCTTCCAGAACACCGAAGAGGAGTCGGAGCCGAGCTAGAGGCTGGCCTCACCATAGGGCGGCGTGGCCTGCCCCTGGCCTGCGCCCCATATGGGTGAGACCACCCTGGTCCACCTCTGACGCTGCCCCTTTGCCTATAAAGACCACCCGACGGGAAAAACCTAAGTACCCGATCAATTTTCCAGAAACACATCGCGATCCGCCGCCGTCGTCGACCCGAGATCGGGAGGGTCTAGAAGCTCTTCCCGGCACCCTGCCAGAGAGGGGAATCACCACCGGAGGTCTTCTTCATCGCCATGCTTGCCTCCGGCGCGATGAGTGAGTAGTCTACCTTGGACTATGGGTCCATAGCAGTAGCTAGATGGTTGTCTTCTCCACCATGTGCTTCATGTTTAGATCTCGTGAGCTACCTTACATGATCGAGATCACCGTTATGTAATTCTACATGTTGTGTTTGTTGGGATCCGATGAAAATGGGTGTTATGTTGAGTTGATGTGCTGAATCATTTATCTTATGTTATCTCTATGTTGTTTATGATCTTGCATGCTCTCCGTTGTTAGTAGCTATCTTGGCCAAGTAGATACTAGTGACTCCAAGAGGGGGTATTTATGCTCGATAGTTGGGTTCATGCCTCTATTTAATCTGGGGGAGTGTCAGAAACCTCTAAGGTTGTAGATGTGCTGTTGCCACTAGGGAGAAAATAACATTCTTATGTCCAAGGGCATATGCTTTGTTTACATTACACACTTTGCTTAATGCAATTATCTGTTGTTCGCAACTTAATACTCATGGGGTGTTCGGACGATATCCCTGTGGGTGGATTATTAGTCATAGATGCAGTTGGATGGCGGTCTATGTATTTTGTTGTAATGCCCAGAGTAAATCTCATAGTGATCCTCGCGACATATGCATGTTATCTTTATTCTATCAATTGCCCAACTATAATTTGTTTACCTAGTGACGAGGGTTAACTCGACAAATGTCCTAGATGAAGGACTTAGGATCGGGGGAAGAGGGCGTCGGATGAACTCGAAGGTAAGGTTAGTCGAAATAAGGGTGTATCAAAAGTAAACTTGGGTGTTCAACGTGGCTTGCTTTCAATCTGGCCTACACCGTCCCCTCCTGGCCCCTATATATAGGTGGCCAGTTCTCGAGGATCGGGTAGGGTCCGATACAGATTACAATATCGACATACGGTAAGAACTCGTATCTCGACTATCATTACAATTGGGCCTAGCTTAACGGGCCTCAGGGGTACTCAACTAACGGGCTCTATTAGCTATACCCTTGTCAGTAGCCCCTGAGATTCTACCAGAATTGCAGATTCGGGTTGAATCTCTAATCTTTAAATCTTCAACTTGATCAATTCTTCGACTTCTTCATATCTTCAAATCTTCGACTTTGGTCTTTCGACTTATTTTCATGATAATTTTTCGCAAGGGGTTTTGATGAACAAGCCTGACAACTCTGACGGATCTAGAGGTCAGTTAACTGCCGGAACAGATACTTGTCACCTACTTCAAATTCAATCCCCTTGGACTTGAATTCGGGATACCGGTCAAACCCACTCTTTTGCCGCATTTAGGACTTACAAAGAATGAATCCCAGTGATTCTCAGGGTACCCAGTGCGTCCATCAGGATTTTCTTCGCGTCGTAGACACGGATACATACCAGCAGAGCGCATCCACGTGCGTATACCAGGCCACACAGGACGGATCCCGGGGTCTTACCTTCGTGATAAATCACGACATTTGAGTTTCGTTGCGATAACGCAACTCGAGAATCTCATGTCGTAGTCAAAGTTTGACTGAAAATATTCAGGTTTATACAACCATAAAAACTTGCTCCCGATGGGAGTAACACTCCTCCAGTTCACATGTTCCAATGCTTGCCAAAAAATATCGTCGAGTGCGCGCTCAGCGCTCCCGATGGGAGTAGCCCCCGAGGCTATAGTCAAAAAATATTTTTTCGAGTATAGGCTCAAATATAATGTAGTCCATCATACTTCAACTCAAAATATTTTAATGATAACCTATCGTCGAATATGCGTCCACCACTCCGATTAGAAGTTGCATTCAATCATTCTTGAAAGTAGTAGCCCCCAAGGCTATAATCGAAAGTCCTTCGTGTACAGTCTTGTCTATAGATTTTGCACTTTGTCGGCGCCATCCTTCTTATTTTTGACCTTTCTTATATCATCTTCTTTATGACATCAATGAGTACGTCACTCTGTATGAGTGCGAACCGTTTTATGGGCAGCACTGTAATTTTCGCAATTTTTGACCGTTAGTGGGCTGCCGTTTCCGCTCTTTGCGCCACGTCTCAGCCCACGATCCTTCTCTTAGAAGGTATATAAGGGGGTTAGTGGGGGATTTTACTGTTTACCAGCTCTTTCTCTCCGCCGCCTCCATTGCCGATCTCTTCTTCCTCCTCCTCTCGTGCATAGCCCCCGAGCGCATCGCGTTTAGATACGCGTGAAGCACCTAGCCACCAAGAACACCATGGCCAAGACATCTTCTGCCACCAGCTGGGTGCGCTCTGCCATCACGAAGAAGGAGTTGGAGAAGGCCAGGACGGACGGCCTCATCTCCAGCTCTGATTCAATCAAGTTCCCCAGTACTGAGCGGATCCCGCAGCCCCCGAGCGGCTTTCGGGTAATGTTCCTTGCTTTCCTTCTCCGCGGCTTTTCTCTCCCTGCCCACGAGTTTCTTCGTGGGCTTCTCTTTATTTACGGTGTGCAGCTTCACCAGCTCACACCTAACTCCATCCTTCACATTGCATGTTTCGTGACTCTCTGTGAGTCATTCTTGGGCATTGAGCCCCACTTTCTTCTCTGGAGGTCAATTTTTCGGCTTCGCCCCAATGTTGCTCTGTCCAGAAAACCTGAATTGGGCGGAGCCGTAATCTCTATGCGCCCTGAGGTGCAGTACCTCGAATTTTCTTTTGCCGCGTCTGTCCAGGGGTGGAGAACCAAATGGTTCTACATCCATGATCGCAAGGCCTCTCCTGAAGATGAATACGGTCTAGCCCCTTTCGATGCCTCTCAGGAAGTGAAGAAATTGGCGTCGTGGGATACGCTTCCCTCAGATGCGGAAATAGAACAAGTTCTTCCTCTTCTATCTCGCATTCAAGCTCTGAAAGGAGGCAAAGGAGGCGCTTTGTCGGGTATTCAACTCATGGCGTTTTTTGTGCAACGTCGAGTTCAACCCCTGCAGCACCGCCTTACCAAGCTTTGGAGTTACTCTGGCTTGGAAGATCCTACTCGCGTCTCTGAAGATTTGATAGAGAAAAAAGATGTCGACAAGCGAGTCAGGAGCCTCACCAAGCTCACCAAAGAACATGCGGTTGCTGATTTGACCGGTGATTACTTCGACTTCGTGCACCCTCTACCTGAGGTATGTATCTGCTTACTTTTTGTTCACTTGTTGTCGAATTTCGTGTTTCTCAAACAGTGTTTTCCTTTTCCTTGGTTGCTCTGCTAACTTTGTTCGTGTGCAGGGGCACCAATTCCTCCTCTTGCGCCCTCCTCTTCCAGAGGCAGGGCCCCTTTCGGCTGATCTGGCCTCGTCTGTATCTGAAGCCCCCGAGGCTGATGAGAATCAGGACGGAGATGATGCCGAAGAATCAGAAGAGGACACTAGTTCATCGACATCGCCTCCTCCTGTGCACTCTGAAGACACTGGCATGGACAAGAAGAGGAAGCGAGTCGACGAATTTGCTTCTTCGAGTTCCTCGCTACAAAAAGCAGTGGCTGATAAAGCTTCTATTCTTGCAGGAGACATGGAATACTTTGACCTCCTGGCATCGTAAGTGCTTTATTTGAGTTCTTCTATTGCACCGCTCTTGTCTTGTTTCTGTCATGTTATACATAACTTGTTTTCTTCTTATAGAGATGACGAGGAGCCGCCAAAAGATGATACAGCTGCTCCTTCGATTTCGCCTGCGACCGCTGACGAGCCTGCTGAGCCAGACATTGCGCTGAGGGTTACCAGGGCTTCTGTCAAGAATATTCCTCAAGCCCGAAGCCTCAAACGCTCGAAGAAGGCCAAAGAAACCAACGTTTCTCTTGAAGCCCATGCATCTACGGCTTCCCCCGACGATGTGAGCAACTTTTTCTGACTTGTTTTCCTTGCATACACTTGTGCTCTTACATGCTCTTTCTCTCAGGCATTATTGAAGAGATTCATCGCTTTGAGCACCTGAGTGTGCTGAGTATCCAAAGGTTGCGAAAGCTTCCGAAGGTATGTTCTGCATCCAGTCATGACTTTTCCTCCACGATTATCTTTTGCTGTTTATTTGACTTCCTTTCTTCTTCTGCTGTAGCTGCTCTAGCAACATCCAATGCCCGAATTGCGTCGCTAGAGGCCGAGCTTAGTGCCTCGCAGAAGGCCTACGATGTTGCGGCCGCTGCCAAAGCAAACGCTGAGAAGTCGCAGAAATTAGCGCTTGGTAAGGCGAAGAAAGCTGAAAAAGCTTTGGCCGATGCCAACAAGGAGCATACTCAGCGAGAGCAAGCCGTGACAGAGCGTGTTCGCACGATGTCTGCTACTGCTGAAGGTAAACACTTCGCCTTGTCTTTTATTTCGACTTCGGTTGCATTGTTATACTTCCTGATACTTTTCTTTCCTTTTTTCCTTTGTCCTCTTTTGTTGTGCAGGATTTACCAGGGTATCTTCATCGTCTTTGCAACCGGGCAATGATCCTCTGCTGACCGCGGTTAACCTACTCGAGGCAAACTGGATATCTATCCAGGAGACTTTTGAGTTGGTTAGCCGCAATCTGTCGCGGCTGTTCGTCGGGTTGTGGCCGAAGAAAAAGGCGGAGGTTCCGAAGGACAACTTGGAGAAGCTTGCCAAGGCCTTCGATACAACTGAAGACCCCACCCTCCAGCTTAAGGGGCTTTCTCTGAAGCATGGTGCTGAGGGTGCTATTGCACTTTCTTTTGCACATGGTGCGGACTTTGACTGGGAGAAGGTGAGCTTCCCCCATGGCCGCACCCACGATGAGATGAAGGCTTTCTTTGAGAAGGCGAAGAAGTTGGCGCCTGCACTGGTGGCGACTATTTCTCCTTCGGCAGCCTCCGCGACATCTACTGCGCCACCTCCAGCGGCGGAAGATCCTGTGCCTCCATCAATTGTTGGCGAGGCGTTTGTCATGCCGTCTTCTGCCATGGAGCAAAATGCTGAGGTGGCGTAGACTCAGCTTCCTTGTAGTTTTCCATTTATCCTCTTGAATGTAAAAACCTTTAGGCGTGTGCAACCCGAGAATCTTAGTCAAAGGGTTTTGCACTTATGTAAATATATTTCCTTCTTATGAAGTCTTGTGCTGTCTCTCTGAAATATTTCTCCTTTCTTTTCTTTTGACTTCCAGTCGATGCACATCAATGATCCTTTGACTTGCGGGCCTGCTCCTTCCTCTGCCCGCACGTTCGGTTCGACGATTTCGTCGCCTCCTAGTCGATGCAGTCAGTGCGCAGGGTATCTTTCAAGGATTTCTGATCTTGAGGCTCGCTTGACTTTAGCCAAATGCCAAGCTCAGATGGCTTTTGATAAGGCTAGCAAAACTTCTGGTTTGATGAAGCAGGTATCTGTTCTTGATGATAAGGTGTCAAGCTTGACTGCGAAGATTTTGCATCACGAGGAATGCAATTCTTTTGTCCTTGGTATTATCGAGTCAGCCTGCGAGATGTTGCGATGTAAGTTTTCTTTCGACTTATCTTTTTCCCTTTTGCTTCACTTGCTGTCTTTATGATATCCCTTCTCGTCATAGGTACTTGCTTGGATTTCGCTGCTGAGGATCGTCGGGTCACCGAACGAAATGCAGCTCTGGAAAAAATGTCCGCGGGTGTCGAAACTTTGTGGTCCGATCCTCGTCGTCGGAAGGCTATTGTACTGCTTCAGGATCGCGCCCAACACATTGGCGAGTCAGTTGATGGCTGCAGAAGAGCTCTCGTAACTATGCACTCTGTTATGCTTCCTCGCAATCCTCTGCCTGCGACTTTCCCACTGCTTCTTGATACTTTTAGATCCAGCCAGCGAATTCATCGATTGATAGAGCTGAACTTAGTGGCAGGTGCCAATTTTGCTCTTGGATGGATACGCAAGTGGAAGCCGAGACTTAATTATAGTTCTATGTCGCTGAGTTATCCTCCAGGTGGAGCTAGCCTTCGAGTACACTTAGAGAGTACCTTGCAGCCTGCCCGACGAATTATAGCCAGGCTGTTGCAAGAAGATGCCGCATTTTTCCACGAGTATCACTACTTAGACCCTTTAGGTGTAGACGATTCGGACAACCCGATGTTGTAATACTTATGTGGAACGTGAGAGATTATGATTTCCCGACTTTATGTCTAAAATTTATTCTCAGAGCGTTTTTGTATGATTCGTGCGTTTGCCGCATTTTCCCTTTGAAAGACTCGTAAACTCGAATATGAGGAACGTTTTGTCTTTATTATACTTGTATTGTAAGATACATGGGGTGACCCAAGAGATCCGGCCTATGACCTGTGTTCTGGATCTAGAGGGCATTGCCCCTGGTATAACTCGTGGCTTTTACAGCCTCATTCTTCTACTCTACTTTGTTGTTCTTGATGTTTTATGTCGTCATGGCATTCTCTTCTTCTCCTGTATCTTTGTCTTCTCCTGATGCTCCTACTTGTGGTTTCTTCATCTCGGGCTCCGCAACGCGTCCTTCGAGTAGCTTGACGCCTTCTATAGTCGTGCTTTTCACCTTCTCTGCATAGTTGGCTGTCATGCCAAAGTTTTGCGCTATCTTGTGGAACTCCCTGTCGCAGAGATCTGAGACTTCAAAACTTCCTTTTACTGTGATTATTCCTCTTGGTCCTGGCATTTTGAGTACCAGATATGTATAGTGAGGCACTGCCATGAATTGCGAAAACGCGGGTCGTCCGAGGATCGCATGATACTGAGATGGCCAGTCCATGACTTCGAAGTCTAGCTTTTCTCTTCTGTAGTTTTGCCGGTTGCCGAAGAAAATGTTGAGTGCTATTCGACCTAGTGGATAGTTAGCGCTTCCTGGTACGATCCCATGGAAGGAACAATCTGTTGGCTTCAGGAACTCTAGTGATATATGCATTGCTCTGAGTGTTTTGCGTATATCAGATTAATTCCGCTTCCTGCATCCATGAATATTCTGTCGACATCGTATGCGCCGATTTGAGATTTGAGTACCAAAGGCGCGTTTCCCGGTCGAGGTACTGTTATGGGGTGATCTTCCCTGTTGAACTCGATGGGTTGTTCTAACCAGTGTAGATATTCTGTTGTAGCTAGAGGTGAAGTGACTGCTAGATTGACTTGTCGAGTAATACTTTTTTCCTCTTTGTTCGACTTAGGCACAGGTTGTATCATTGCTATTATGTGTCCCTTAGATGGAACGTACCCTTCGTCGTCATCGTGTCCCTGGTTTGGCTGGTCTTGTCCTTGAGGTGCTCCACTGTTCCCTTGCTGATTTGTGGGAGGTTTGTTGCTACCTTCGTATCCTTGTCGCCTTGCTTTGGTTTGTTTGTTTAATGCTGCCTCTTGTAGCTTCAAGAATGTTGTGCAATCTTTCATTGCATGCCTGGATACTCACTTTCCATCGACGAACACTGAGTGTATATGACAAGGTCCGTTGAGCATGTCTTCTGGCGACAGGTTGTACTCTCTGGATTCTCTCGTGGGAAACTTTTTATAGTCCTCTTTTCCGTAGCTTCGATATCCCGAGCTTCTACGATCACTTCCTTGATAGCTGTTGTCCTTGTACCCTGCGGCTACTTGGCTATGGGAGCCGTAGTTGTCGTAATTGCGGGATCGTCTCCTTTGACTTCCGTATCTGTTTCTCCTATCATCTTCTGGAGATCGCGTACGCTTGTTGTTGCATGCGTCTTCTCCGTCTGCGAATCTATTTGCTACGTCCATGAGGTCTGATACTGTTTTTGGCTTAATTCTTCCTATCTCTTTGACTAGGTCTCTTCGCCTTAATCCAATGATGAACGCGTCTATTGCTCTTTCGTCTGAAACTTCGACTGCTGAGTTTTTGATAAGACTCCATCTTTGGATGTATGCCCGTAATGTTTCGTCGCGTTGTTGCACACATGCTTTGACTTCTTCTATTGATGCTGGCCGCTTGTATGTCGACCTGAAGTTGCTTGTGAATTGCTTTGTGAAGTCTTCCCAGCTCCCAATGGTTTCTTTCTCTAGTTTGCTCAACCATGACCTTGCTGCGCCGGTGAGGTGCAGTTGCAAACTTTGCATTGCTGTTTCTTTGGTTCCTCCCAATATTTGTACTGCTTGCAGATAGTCTGAGAGCCATGATTGTGGTTCCTGTGATCCGTCGTACTTTTGTTGATCATGAGGTAATTTGAACCCCTTGGGTACTGGTGTAGTGCGAACCCTGCGGGTAAAGCACGATGCTCCCATCTCCTTTTCGTCGTCTTCATAGTCGTGCTTTTCATTTGGAGATCGAGATCTTCGGGTTCCTCCATGTTGTCTTGGTGATGGCGATCGAGATCGTTGATTACTACTTCTGTGCCGAGGACTGTTGTGACGGCGAGGTGACCTTGGCTTGTGCGCTTCCTTGTGGTGATATACTTCCTCTCCTTTTGCTGATAGCTTGTGGCCCACCATGTTGAGTCCGTTTAATGCTGCTCTATGCACATGTTCCCTAGGATCCCCTGGGCTTGGTCGAGTTGTAAGCAGATATGCTTGTGCTGCTACTAGTGCTGCTTCAGGGGTTTTTGGTACTATGTTCCCCTGCTCGTCGACCGATAGGAAGGACGAGTCGAGGTTTTTGGAGATTCTTTGCCTTTCTGAGTACTCGAGGTTTTCGTACCTTGAACCATGTCGCCGATTTCTCCTTGCGTTAGTGTGTGATGCGTCGCTTCGTGCTCTGCGAGCGGCATTGCTAGCTGCAATGGCTGATTCTTTTCTTTGTTGTATCTCTATTTTCTCCTTTGCTAGTTGTTTTGCCTGCTGCCTTAGGGCATAATGATACCCGAAAAGCATGTCTTTGCTGGAATTTGATGGTATTGGCGTGCTGTGTTCTACGGCTTCTCTTATTATTCTCCATTCGTCGACTGATAGTCAAATTTTTTCCCTGGCTGTGAGGGATTCTGCTGTTTGCCCTTCTGCTAGATGATTTGCTCCTCTGTCGATATTTGCTGGGTTTAGCACTGGATTGTTGTTTTCGTCGAATTCTTCTGAATTGTCTCCTACGATGGCAAGCACCTGGCATTGTTTGCCGATGTTACTATTAAAGCTTGAGAAGATCGAGTCCCCATCTTCAGAAAGCTCTAACCCCGTCTTCCATGTATCTGTTGACTTGTCTGAGATATTATCGAGGCAGATCATGAGATTTTCGAGTTGGACCCCTGCGTTGAAATTTTCCATTGCTTCGTTGTCTTCTGCGATTTTTCCTTTTTGCACTTCTTCTAAGCTGACCGGCGAGTTTACCTCGCTGGAAGAACCTTCCGAATATTCCATCATTGCTACTGTTTCTGGCTCACTTGCCGACGGATCTTGTTTCGTCGGATCTGAAAGGCGAGATGAACCCGATGGCCCGATGAAGATGCTTAAACTTCCGATTGTCAACTCCATCTCTTGATTTTCGTCAACTTCTGTATTGTTGTTGGCTAAAAGCGAAAAAGCCGTCGAATTTATGATTCCAACGCCCAAGGTCCCCACGGTCGGCGCCAATTGACGAGGGTTAACTCGACAAATGTCCTAGATGAAGGACTTAGGATCGGGGGAAGAGGGCGTCGGATGAACTCAAAGGTAAGGTTAGTCGAAATAAGGGTGTATCGAAAGTAAACTTGGGTGTTCAACCTGGCTTGCTTTCAATCTGGCCTACACCGTCCCCTCCTGGCCCCTATATATAGGTGGCCAGGTCTCGAGGATCGGGTAGGGTCCGATACAGATTACAATATCGACATACGGTAAGAACTCGTATCTCGACTATCATTACAATTGGGCCTAGCTTAACGGGCCTCAGGGGTACTCAACTAACGGGCTCTATTAGCTATACCATTGTCACCCAGCATGTTGTTATTTATCTTATGGAGAGACACCACTAGTGAACTGTGGACCCCGGTCCAATTTCCTTTATATTGCTATCACTTGTTTAATATTACTCGCACTGTTTACTTTCTCGCATACAACTACTATTTTCTACTCGATAAGCTCATACGTTTGTTTACAGCAAACCGGTGAGATTGACAACCTCATCGTAAGTTGGGAGCAAAGTATTTGGTTGTGTTGTGTGCAGGTTCCGCGTTGCTACTAGTTGAAGATGCGCTAACAAGAATCGTAAACGGGGCCCTTGTTGGAGTGTCACTAAGCTAGCATGCATCACATTCTCAAGTTTGGCATTCTCCTACTGGTTCGATAAACCTTGGTTTCTTACTGAGGGAAAACTGCTGTGCTCATCATACCTTCCGCTTGGGGTTCCCAACTGGTCGGTGATCTATATATATCCACCGGTGCCATCATTGGTCCCACAGAGGCTTGATCTTGCTGCCATGAAGCTCCATCACTTTGTTACTGCTAACTCAAGTGCAGGGAAATTAGTTTATAGAATGTTATTCACTGATGGTGAGGAAAGGGAAGTTCCCTTGGTGCAGCCCAGTTTGTTCAGTATTCACAGGAGGCCATGGTCGCGCTCGAAGGAGGAGTTGTACGAGCAGCTTAGGTTGCTAGGCTTCCACGTACAGCATGGCATTGTGGACCAGGAGGAAGAGGAGGCGCCGGCCGATCACTACGCCGTGTACTACACCGGGGCGCCCTCGAGCTCATATCAGGACGAAGGTGCTTCTTCGTCATATTTTGGAGACGCCACTTCATGGCCGAGCTGGGATTGATCTCCACTTAGGCCAAAAGCCTAAGCTTGGGGGGAGGTACGCCGACGATACACTCATATACATATCATATTTTGTCGGTACTTTGTATATCCATCTTTCGCTTTCTTTGTTGTTCTTGTTCTTATTACTACTTTCTAAAACACAAGAAGACCAAAAATATCTCTGTTGTTTCTCTTTGTTTGCCTTTTAGTTTTCTAGTTTTGGTTTGCTTTACTTCCTATTTTCGGTTTGATATTTGGAAAATCCAAAAATATTTTGCTTTGTTTGCTGTTTCCTTCCATTCTTGTTTCAAAATTCGAAAACCCAAAAATATTTGTTGTTCTTCTTCGATTTTGTAAAGTTTGTTGCAGAGTTCAGTCACCCGTTACTCCATTGGAGCTTGGTATTCACTTCATATTATTCAAGCCACGCAAGTGAAAGGCAATAATGACGACATATGACAATTCGAGGTGCGGTAAGAGGCTGGTATGAACTCTAATTGTTTTCATTTTTGTACATATACTCATCAATGCGGACACGCTTAGTCTGTTCATGTAAGGTATATCTATACCTAATAATAAAGTACGTAAGGGTTTCATGGTTTGGTTCTTCCGTATCGGTAAATTCGTATCGTCTGGTTTTTATCGTCCAGTTTTTGGCCCGCTATCGATAGCTGTTTTCGTCGGCCCACCCTTTTCTTCGTCCGCCCAACCAACACGTGAGGAAAAGCTTGATCCAAACTCATGTATCCTGACCGGAACCGAGTTAGCCTATGCTTGCCTTCTCTAGACCCTTAATATATGGGAGCAATTGATTGCTCTGCATCAAATCGGTGGAAGCTTACAAACAAAATCAAGCGTACGTTCCTAAGCTACATCAGACACGCGAGCTATCGATTTGATGGCGATGGAAGCAAAATCTTCAGCTCCGATGTGGGCGCTCTATCGCCTCGACTCCACCCACCGTCCGGGACAGAGGGAAAGAAAAACGGCTACACAAGTACCATGGTTTCATCTGGTTCGGCCGGAGCTTCTAAGTAAATCACCATGGTGTCGTCTCGGCCCTCACAGTAGTGCTTCTACAGGTCACGACAACGCTGAATTCCACCGACGGACATGTGGACGAGCAACACGGATGCTGCCCTGGACAATCGGATCAAGCAGGTCTGAGCCTTGTTGCTGCCTTCTACGCCATCGAGAGGGGCAATGTGAGAGCATGCAGTTCTCCAAGGCTCAGCGGGCCCATTGACTTCGAACGCTACAAAGCGAGTTTCATGAACTGCCCAGCTTCAAGGACGCTACCGGCGCCGACCATGCCAAGATCGAGCTCAAGGAGGTCTTCGTTTTCCTAAAAAAAAGTACAACTCGCTCGGGACCAAGACAGCAAGGGGTGCTTACTTGTCGGCTGCGCCCGGGACTGGGATGACGCTGCTCGCACGTGCCGTCGTGGGAAGGGCAGGGTGTCGTTCTTTTCTGGCACCGCGTCGGAGTTTGTCGAGCTCTTCGTCTACATGGGTGCGTCCAGGTGAAAGACCTGTTGCGTTGTTCGATAAGACCAACATGTGATGCATCAACTTCGTCGATGAGATTGATGTTGTTGGGAGGCAGCGTGGCGTCGGGATGGATCAGATCATGCATCAACCAGCGAATAATTAAATTTCAGGTTTAGCAAGCTGACTTATTCAATGGATAGAGCAAGCTGTCATTGAGAGGCAGCGTGGCTATGTTTCTCAATCTGCTTCACTGAAGAAGGCTCAGCCTGAATAATCAATTTCAGCTATGGTAAACTGACTTATTTCGTGTTTGGCAATCTGAATTTCACAATGGATAGAGTAAACAATGCACCGTAGCATGCTGGTAGTGTAGTGAGCACCACTATGTGCCGTTCTTGAAGAGATATGCAAACAAAGGTAGATAGAAAAATATCCAGATTGTTTATATCAGTCATGTGATTTAACCTGTAGCAACGAACCAGATTAATAATATTATTTAGTGAATGTTTAAAGAGTACTTCAAATAATAATAAAAGTTAAAGATTGCAACAAAAGGTCAAAACAAGGTTAAAGTTAAATCAGTTCGATTAGAAAAAATATTTAAAATTTTATTTTTCTCTCCCGTTGCAACGCACGGGCATGTTTCCTAGTGTTATCTAATGGATGCTTTGTAGTTCTTGCTCTCATATGATTAGTTTCAATTTACTAATAGTTTGTAGCATGTCATGTAGACGCTTGCTTGCATTGTTTTATTCATAATATGGTATGACATTGTCGTATCCTCCTCTGAAAGTTTCATTTGAATCGACTTGGCACATGCTCAAGCATGCATATGACTGAACAAAAAGTCAATTAAGCCTTTATGATTTACTTTGCTTCAGAGTTCTTGTATCATTTTTATGGCTATATTAATTTTGTTTTGTCGCAAGCATGATTATGACAGCTATTGCTCTCTCGATTGTCGCTTCCCAGTCTTTTGCTAGCCTTCACTTGTACTGAGAGGGAATACTTCTCGTCCGTCCAACTCCCAAAAACCAAGTAACCCCAAAGAGTCTACTATAAATTCCTATGCATGGCATTTCAAAGCCATTCCAAGTAAATTTTCATGTGCTACCTTTCAAAACTTTCAAATACTCCTCATTTTGTGCCACTATTTTTAGCTTATGAGGACGTAGTGGTCGGAATTGCTATCTTCCATATTAAATTTAGTACCCCTCGACTAGGCAGCTTCATCTGCTCGTCATTAATTTTGCAAGGGAGCTGGTGAGACCATTGTAATCTAAATCTAAAAAAAGAGAAAGAAAAAAAGGCACTCCTCCATGGTATGTGAAAGTTGGTGGGCACCCGATGGAATCAGTTTGCCATGGTTTGAGAAAGGAAAAGGTGGGGAGGAGTGCCAAAGCTTTATAAAAGAGCACCAATGTGCCAAATTTTCAAAGAACTCGGAACCGCTCTCACTTGTTTAGTATGGAAGATAGCAAGTCCCCATTGCCAGTCGTTGACATGAAACAACCACATCTCAAAATAAATTTTTATCTCTGTTTTACAAATGAAAAGCTCTAGCACATGTTAAATCACTGCTTCCCTCTGCGAAGGGCCTTTCTTTTACTTTTATGTTGAGTCTTCATCTTCTAACTTTAAGCACCTTCTTGAGAGTATAGCTGTTATTCTTAGTGTAATGTGCTGTCCCAGAACACAGTTAATTGTGGTATAACTTTGATGCTTGTATCTTTGATATTTTTACTTCTAGTCTTCCATTGAACTTTAGAGGTGCCTCAGCATTTATGTTTTGCTCCAAAAATAAAGGCAAGCGGGATACCACTCTTCCATATCATTTTATGAACATTACAATCTTATAGCTTCTTATGTTCATGTTGCTTGTTATTAGTGCATTGGCACTCTTTCATAGCTTGCTTGACTATGAGGTAACATTAGTTGCATATTTTCTATTATGAATTGCCTGAGTACTTGATCATATAGTGAGAATATATACCTCTTATGAAGCAAATGTGTTCGTGAAAGTTTCTTTTATCGCTCTCAGTTGTTAACTGAATTGCTTGAGGACAAGCAAATAGCTAAGCTTGGGGGGAGTTGATACGTCCAAAACGTATCTACTTTCCCGAACACTTTTGCTATTGTTTCTCCTGTAATTTGTGTATTTTGAATACAACTAACACAGACTAACGCTATTTTCAATCTTACCTGCAAGTTATATACACATATCATTGTCCGGAACCCGAGGCCCCAAAGTGAAAGCAATTGGGATAACCGGAGGGGATGGCTATGATGTGAGGATCACATGTGTTCACCGAGTGTTAATGCTTTGCTCCGGTACTTTATTAAAAGGAGTACCTTAATTACCAGTAGATTCCCTTGAGGCCCTGCTGCAAACAGGCTGGTAGGACAGAAGATGTCGTATAAGTTTCTCATTGCGAGCACGTACGACTATTTACGGAACACATGCCTATGGTTGTTTAGTACTAGGATGCTTTATCATTATTTATATGCAATTGCCCATGTCTCACTGATTTCATGAATTATCTTATCCATGCAACGCCCGTACATCTATCCCTATGCCTACAGTATTTAATCCAACTGTTTACTATTGCTACTATTACTGTCTTTACTTTATTATTGTTGCTACTATTTTACTACTGCCACCACTATAAAATTGTTGCTACTGATAAATCGCTACGAGCAAGTCTATTTCCAGGTGCAGCTGAATTGACAACTCATCTATTAAGGCTTATAAATATTGTTTGGCTCCCCTTGTGTTGAATCAATAAATTTGGGTTATACTTCCCTCGAAGACTATTGTGATCCCCTATACTTGTGGGTCATCACACAACAGCAAGTCTTCCCTCAGTATGAAAGCAAGGTTTATCGAACCAGTAGGAGAAAGAACCAACTTCCGAAGGTTGATGCTCGCCGGCTTTGCGACAGCTCTAGACAATTTATATGTGGCGCCTTATCTGGGGCATAGCTTTGCACCAGCAGCAACATGGAACCTGCACACAACACAACTAAAGTACTTTGCCCCAACTTACAGTGAGGTTGTCAATCTCACCGGTTTGCTGTAAACAAAGGATTAGACGTATCGTGTGGTAAAAGATAGTAGTTTGCGAGAATGTAAATATTGCGACTAAATAGTAAACGGTAATAAGAATGTAAAAGAATGGACCGGGGTCCATAGTTCACTAGAGGTGTTGATGGCGCCGGTGGATATATAGATCACCGACCAGTTGGGAACCCCAAGAGGAAGGTATGATGAGCACAGTAGCAGTTTTCCCTCAGTAAGAAACCAAGGTTTATCAAACCAGTAGGAGAAAGCCAAACTTGAGAAGGTGATGCTTGCTAGCTTAATGACACTCCAACAAGGGCGCCGTTAACGATAACGTGTTAGCGCGTCTTCAACTAGTAGCAACGCGGAACCTGCACACAACACAACCAAATACTTTGCTCCCAACTTACGATGAGGTTGTCAATCTCACCGGTTTGCTGTAAACAAAGGTATGAGCGTATCGAGTGGAAAGCAATAGTAGTATGCGAGAAAGTAAACAATGTGAGTAAAGTAAACAGGTGATAGCAATATAAAGGAAATTGGATCGGGGGCCACAGTTCACTAGTGGTGTCTCTCCATAAGATAAATAGCACATGCTGGGTAAACAAATTACAGTTGGGCAATTGATAGAATAAAGATAACGTGCATATGTCGCGAGGATCACTATGAGATTTAGTCTGGGCATTACAACAAAATACATAGACCACCATCCAACTGCATCTATGACTAATAATCCACCCACGGGGATATCGTCCAAACACCCCATGAGTATTAAGTTGCGAACAATAGATAACTGCATTAAGCAAAGTGTGTAATGTAAACAAAGCATATGCCCTTGGACATAAGAATGTTGTTTTCTCCCTAGTGGCAACAGCACATCTACCACCTTAGAAGTTTCTGTCACTCCCCCAGATTTAATAGAGGCATGAACCCAACTATCGAGCATAAATACCCCCTCTTGGAGTCACTAGTATCTACTTGGCCAAGATAGCTACTAACAACGGAGATCATGCAAGATCATAAACAACATATAGATAACATAAGATATATGATTCAGCACATCAACTCAACATAACACCAATATTCATCGGATCCCAACAAACACGACATGTAGAATTACATAACGATGATCTCGATCATGTAAGGCAGCTCACGAGATCTAAACATGAAGCACATGGTGGAGAAGACAACCATCTAGCTACTGCTATGGACCCATTGTCCAAGGTGGACTACTCACTCATCGCGCCGGAGGCAAGCATGGCAATGAAGAAGACCTCCGGTGGTGATTCTCCTCTCCGGCAGGGTGCCGGGAAGAGCTTCTGGACCCTCCCGATCTCGGGTTGACAACGGCGGCGGATCGCGATGTGTTTCTGGAAAATTGATCGGGTCTTTAGTTTTTCCCGTCAGGGGGTCTTTATAGGCGAAGGGGCAGCGTCAGAGGTGGACCAGGGGGGTCTCACCCATAGGGGGCGCGGCCAGGGGCTGGGCCACGCCCCCTCATGGTGAGGCTTGCCCCTGGCTCGGCTCCGTCTCCTCTTTGGTGTTCTGGAAGCTTCGTTTAATCTCTGGACATTCGGCTTTTGTTTGTTCCAATTCTGAGAATATTTCTTGTGTAACTTTTCTGAAACACAAAAATAGCAGAAAACAGGGAACTGGCACTGTGACATCTTGTTAATAGGTTAGTTCCGGAAAATGCATAAAAACGCCACGAAGTGTAACGAAACACTAAGCAAATGGTGTAAAAACAAGCATGGAGCATCAAAAATTATAGATACATTTGAGACGTATCAGCATCCCCAAGCTTAACTCCTGCTCGTCCTCAAGTAGGTAAGTGATAACAAAAGAAATAATTTTTGAGGTGACACGCACCTACACAATCTTGATCATCTATATAAGCATTGAGTGCTGGGATCAAAAGAACTTAAAACATGGGCATGAAAGATATAATCTTGATAGAAGAAACTTAGCAACCATGTTATAACATGAAAAAGAACACAAACGAAAGATCATGAAAATGAAACAATGAAAGTCAAACATGTGTTCAAATTATAAGGAAAAACATACAAATAGTTTTCAGCTTGTCCTTCATGAGAGAGCAAAACATAAATGCATAGGACACCTTCAAGTTTAAGAGGGCGACTAGATACAAGTAATTTAAGAACAAGTGAAACCAACATCATGAATCAATCAATGAAAACTTTGAGACAATGCATATTATACTCAGAATGACAACTATGCTCTCTTAGACGGTGCATAAAGGTAGAAGGTGGTGACTCAACATAAAAGTAAAAGAAAGGCCATTCGCAGAGGGAAGGAATGATTGCAAGTTTTATAAACCTTCAAAAATTATGGTACTTACTAGCTTTGAGCTCTTATTGCCCCCATCATAGGCATCTTGAATGGTTAAAGTTAATGCGAATACACTTATGATGCATATGCTTGACAAATCATAAGTTGAAAACCTCGTGTCCCGTGAAGGACGAATACCCAAACCTCATGCTACTCGACTTAGAGTCCCAAGCAAGGTCTTATCATTGTAAGTTTACACGTATCATCGAGAACCGCCAACGGGGTACCTCAGTGCCCGATGACATGGAACAAGCCCACATCAAAATAACAGGACAAACAGACAATGAACACCTCGGCATCTCTTTTATTTACCATTGGTATAGCTTTTTATTGTGAGATGCGTCGTTGAATGTTCACTATGGGCATGCTGTAAATTTCCACCATGAATTATGCATGGCTTAGATTAGCGGCCCAGGTGTTTCTCTAACACGTATACAAACTCCATGATCCCGCACGATTCCCAAATTATTTCACATCGTGAGTATCCATAAACAAGATCACGATATCAACTCAAATAAGAAGTGCAATGTTGAAAGCTTGCCCCATGACGGCATGGCTGGGCTAATTTCCAACTTACAACTTGCAAGCATAACAACTCAACATAAGTGAGCCACAATGTCAAATTTTTAAGAACAAGAAAAGTAAAGTGTGCCATCAGGTTCGTGAGAGCTTTACTGACCAATTTTCGCATAACACCAAAAGAGTTTAATTTGAAGGATAGATAAAAGCAAGTCAAATGTACTTTGAAATAGCAAATTGATAATAGGTATGTATGGTGGACACATTGGAACAACTTCGTTTTTAGGAGTTGGATGCACAAGTAGAGCTCATACTCAGTACAAAATGAGGGCTAGAAAAAGACTGGGAGCGACCAATTAAGAGAGCAATAACGGCCATAATCATGCAAAGCGACAAAGCAACATTAAAAGAAGCATAAGATGGCATCAAAAGTCAAAAACTAAATGATCATAGAGGCTTATGGCGACTTTGTATGAGTCAAACATGTGTGAGCATGCGCCAAATCAACCCAAATAAAGCATCAAGGAGAAAACCAAAATAATGCTTCCAAATAATAAAAACAACGCATGATTTTTTCAAAGGCTCATTAAGCAATCTCAGTAATTTGAGACAAGTCATGCTACAGCAAAATCACTAAGCATACTATCAAAACGATATCAAGCACGACATGCAAAAGTCTAAGCCAGAGTCTAAACAAGCTCCTTTTTGTACCACCTTTTGCATGATTTTTTTTCTCTTTTCCAACACCATTTGAACCTTTTTTAAACAACTCTTTTGATAAAAACCAACATGGACCAGAGGTCAAAATACACCTTGATATAAAGATATAAGAAGATCTGAATACAAATCAAGGCGAAAAATGAAAGCTAAACGCAGTAGCAGAAAAAGAGAACACTCGTTGAACGATAAGAGTGAAAAACGGAGTGTTCCTGACAAATGAAAAGCAAGGCAACTTCTCCAAAAGAAATTTATTGGGGTCCAACCATTTATTGCAGCAAACAAAACTAAACAAAACTGAAAACTAAAACAACTGACGCTCCAAGAAAAACGCATAATGCATGAAGCAATAAAAATATAGTGTGTTGAAAGGTGACCTGATTTTTGCCGATGAAGAAGGGGTGCCTCGGGGGCATCCCCAAGCTTGGACGCTTGTACTTATTGGATATTTCTTGGGGTGACATGGGCATCCCCAAGCTTGAGCTTTTGTCCATTCTTCAACTCATCTCATCATTCTCCAATCCCTACACTTGAAAACTTCCTTCATACAAAACTAAACACAATTCTATTAGCAACATTAGTGTAAGCATAATAATGAATCAACCCCTTTTTTGCTTCAGATTTCAACTCAAAACCACCACATATAAAGCATATACTACTGTAGCAAATTCCCCAAAAGTTCCGTGATCAAAAGAACTAAAAAAGAAAGCGATCGAGAGGCAAACACAAATAGTGGCAGAAATCTGTCAAAACAGAACAGCTGACAAAGGTCGATTTTTTCGAGGG
This sequence comes from Dactylis glomerata, assembly GCA_007115705.1. Lineage (NCBI taxonomy): Eukaryota > Viridiplantae > Streptophyta > Magnoliopsida > Poales > Poaceae > Dactylis > Dactylis glomerata. The sequence goes on from QXEO01000073.1 coordinate 853,822, forward strand.
TTTTTTGTTGCTCAAATCAAAAAGTGTATAACTAATGAAAGTTTGGATATAACCTGGGGCATATTCAAAAGAAATCGCAGGTCAAAAAGATATTCTGAGAATTTTCACGAATTTTTACGGTGCAGCACCGAAATCTGTTTCAGGACAGCAACATCCCCAAATCTTACCTCACTCAAATTAGAGGCTTCTCTTGGCACAACAACGAAATAAAAAGGGATAAGGAGCAGTTATTACAGTAGTAATATCTTCCAAGACTCAAATAAAAGAAAAGGTACTGAAAGTAAAACAATGGGTTATCTCCCAAGAGTGCTTTTCTTTAACGCCTTTGAGCTAGGCGCAGAAAGTGCGAATCAAGTAATATCAAGTGATGAAGCATCAAGCTCATAATTTGCTCTAAGAATAGAGTCAAAAAGCAATTTATTTCTCTTTCTAGGTAAGTGTTCCATACCTTTCTTGAGTGGGAATTGATATTTGATGGTGCCTTCCCTCATATCAATGATGGCACCTATAGTTCAAAGAAAGGGTCTTCCCAAAATAATAGGACATGAAGCATTGCATTCAACATCCATGACAAGAAAATCAACGGGAACAAGGTTATTGTTAACCATAATAAGAACATCATTAGAGGTAGTAATGGTACATACCTTCATCTTCCTAGCCATCTCATCTTCTCTTTCCCACCTGGCATGCAATTCTGCAAACATCCTAACATTTTCATCAATTCTAACTTGGATAGCATTAGCAGTGGCAAAAGGATCAGGCTTAGCAGACATTCTGTTAATCAAAGAAGATTGCGTATTAGACAGAGATGAAATATCAGTTTCAGCTTTGGAAACCTTAGCTTGCAACTCAGGAATAGCTTTGTTTAAATTTTCAAGTTGATGACTAATAGTCCTCAACAGAGCTGATTGCTCCTCCATAGTCTTGGTGAAAGCCCTATTCTACTCATATTGCACCTGCATAAAATTCTTGGTAGCCTTTTCAAGTTCTAAAATCCTTTCTTCACTAGGCATTTTAGGTCTAGTAAGATAGCTATTATCACCATTAGAAGGAAACGGCCTATAATTGTTACTAGCAAAATTGTTCCTATAAGCATTGTTGTTAATATTATTATTTCTAATGAAGTTTACATCAACATGCTCTTCTTGAGCAACCAAAGAGGCCAAAGGAACATTATTAGGATCAACATGAGTCCTATCATTAGAAAGCATAAGCATTATAGCATCAATCTTATCACTCAAGGAAGAGGTTTTCTCAACAGAATTTACCTTCTTACCTTGTGGAGCTCTCTCGATGTGCCATTCAGAATAATTTACCATCATATTGTCGAGAAGCTTTGTTGCGGCGCCCAAGGTAAGGGACATAAAAGTGCCTCCAGCAGCTGAATCCAATAGGTTCCTTGAAGAAAAATTCAGTCCTGCATAAATTTTTGGACAATCATCCAAGTAGTCAGTCCATGAGTAGGGCAATTCTTTATCATAGATTTCATTCTTTCCCAAGCCTGAGCAACATGTTCATTATCAAACTGGCTAAACTTCATAATATTGCTACGCAAAGCTATAATCTTAGCAGGAGGATAGTATCTTCCAATAAAAGCATCCTTACACTTAGCCCATAAATCAATACTATTTTTAGGCAAAGACAGTTACCAATCCTTAGCTTTTCCTCTCAAAGAAAAAGGAAACAACTTAAGCTTAATAATATCACTATCTACATCCTTATATTTCTGCATCTCACATAGCTCAACAAAATTGTTGAGATGAGCTACAGCATCATCAGTACTAGCACAAGAAAATTGCTCTTTCATAACAATGTTCAACAAAGCAGGCTTAATCTCATAAAAATCAGCAGCAGGAGCAGGTGACGCAATAGGAGTGCAGATAAAATCACTATTATTAGTGCTAGTAAAATCACACAACTTGGTGTTCTCATGAGTACCCATTCTAGCAAAGCTAAAAGCAGACAAGTAAAAACAACTATAAAGGAAACTAATTTTTTGTGTTTTTGATAAAACGATGCAAGTAAAAATAAGGTAAAGCAAAAACTTAAAACAAAGTAAAGGATGTGCGTGCGAAACTCCCCTTGCAGAAGTCTTCTTCCTCCCCGGCAACGGCGCCAGAAAATAGCTTGATGGCGCCGGTGGATATATAGATCACCGACCAGTTGGGAACCCCAAGAGGAAGGTATGATGAGCACAGTAGCAGTTTTCCCTCAGTAAGAAATCAAGGTTTATCAAACCAGTAGGAGAAAGCCAAACTTAAGAAGGTGATGCTTGCTAGCTTAATGACACTCCAACAAGGGCGCCGTTAACGATAACGTGTTAGCGCATCTTCAACTAGTAGCAACGCGGAACCTGCACACAACACAACCAAATACTTTGCTCCCAACTTACGATGATGTTGTCAATCTCACCAGTTTGCTGTAAACAAAGGTATGAGCGTATCGAGTGGAAAGCAATAGTAGTATGCGAGAAAGTAAACAATGCGAGTAAAGTAAACAGTGATAGCAATATAAAGGAAATTGGACCGAGGTCCACAGTTCACTAGTGGTGTCTCTCCATAAGATAAATAGCACATGCTGGGTAAACAAATTACAGTTGGGCAATTGATAGAATAAAGATAACGTGCATATGTCGCGAGGATCACTATGAGATTTACTCTGGGCATTACAACAAAATACATAGACCGCCATCCAATTGCATCTATGACTAATAATCCACCCACGGGGATATCGTCCGAACACCCCATGAGTATTAAGTTGCGAACAACAGATAACTTCATTAAGAAAAGTGTGTAATGTAAACAAAGCATATGCCCTTGGACATAAGAATGTTGTTTTCTCCCTAGTGGCAACAGCACATCTACAACCTTAGAGGTTTTTGTCACTCCCCCAGATTAAATAGAGGCATGAACCCAACTATCGAGCATAAATACCCCCTCTTGGAGTCACTAGTATCTACTTGGCCAAGATAGCTACTAACAACGGAGAGCATGCAAGATCATAAACAACATAGAGATAACATAAGATATATGATTCAGCACATCAACTCAACATAACACCAATATTCATCGGATCCCAACAAACACAACATGTAGAATTACATAACGGTGATCTCGATCATGTAAGGCAGCTCACGAGATCTAAACATGAAGCACATGGTGGAGAAGACAACCATCTAGCTACTGCTATGGACCCATAGTCCAAGATAGACTACTCACTCATCGCGCCGGAGGCAAGCATGGCGATGAAGAAGACCTCCGGTGGCGATTCCCCTCTCCGGTAGGGTGCCGGGAAGAGCTTCTGGACCCTCCCGATCTCGGGTCGACGACGGCGGCGGATCGCGATGTGTTTTTGGAAAATTGATCAGGTCTTTAGGTTTTTCCCGTCGGGGGGTCTTTATAGGCGAAGGGGCAGCGTCAGAGGTGGACCAGGGGGTCTCACCCATAGGGGGCGCGGCCAGGGGCTGGGCCGCGCCCCCTCATGGTGAGGCTGGCCCCTGGCTCGGCTCCGTCTTCTCTTCGGTGTTCTGAAAGCTTCGTTTAATATCTGGACGTTCGACTTTTGTTTTGTCCAATTCCGAGAATATTTCCTGTGTAACTTTTCCGAAACACAAAAATAGCAGAAAACAGGGAACTAGCACTGTGGCATCTTGTTAATAGGTTAGTTCCAGAAAATGCATAAAAACGCCATGAAGTGTAACAAAACACTAAGCAAATGGTGTAAAAACAAGCATGGAGAATCAAAAATTATAGATACGTTTGAGACGTATCAGGTGTCTCTCCATAAGATAAATAACGTGCTGGATAAACAAATTACAGTTGGGCAATTGACAGAATAAAAAAAGCATACAAATGTCGTGAGGATCACTATGAGATTCACTTGGGCATTACAACATAATACATAGACCGTAATCCAACTCCATCTATGACTAATAATCCACCCGCCGGATGTCATCCGAGCAACCGGTGGGTATTAAGTTGCAAGCAACAGATTATCGCCTTAATCAAAGTGTGTAATGTAAACAATACAAATATCCTTGAACACAAGATTGTTGTTTTCTCCCTAGTAGCAACAACACATCTACAACCTTAGAGGTTTCTGTCACTCCCCCAGATTACTAGAGGCATGAACCCACTATCGAGCATAAATACTCCCTCTTGGAGTCACTAGCATCTACTCGGCCAAGATATCTACTAGCAACGGAGAGCATGCAAGATCATAAACAACATAGAGATGATAAATCAATAAATCAACTCGACAAAGTACTCAATATTCATCGGATCCCAACAAACACAACATGTAAAATTACATAACGATGATCTTGATCATGATAGGCAGCTCACAAGATCTAAACATGAAGTACATGGAGAAGAAGACAACCATCTAGCTACTGCTATGGACCCGTAGTCCAAGGTAGACTACTCACACATCACTCCAGAAGCAGGCATGGTGATGAAGAAGGCCTCCAATGGAGATTCCCCTCTCCGGCAGGGTGCCGGGAAGAGCTTCTGGACCCTCCGATCTCGCGTCGACGATGGCGGTGGCTTGAAGTATGTTTTCTAGAAAATTGATCGGGTTCTTAGGGTTTTCCCATCGAGGAGAATATATAGGCGGAAGGGCGGCATCAGGAGGTGGGCTAGGCGGCCCCACCACCTGGTGGCATGGGCCAGGGGCTGGCCGTGCCGCCCTATGGTGTGGCTGGCCCCTAGCTCCCCTCCGTCTCTGCTTTGGACTCCGTCTCGTGCCGGGAAAAATAGGAACTTCGGCTTTTGTTTCATCCAATTGCGAGAATATTTCCCATGTAGCTTTTCTGAAACACAAAAATAGCAGAAAATAGGGAACTGGCACTGTGGCATCTCGTTAATAGGTTAGTTCTGGAAAATGCATAAAAACGCCATGAAGTGTAACAAAACACAAAGCAAATGGTGCATAAACAAGCATGGAGCATCAAAAATTATAGATATGTTTGAGATGTATCAGACAACTGCATTAGTTGTAGATTTAGTTTAGTCTTCAAGTTGTTCTTTCTCGATTGTAGTCGCCAGAACTAAACCTCTAACTGTTGAGGAGGTTCTGGAGATCTTCTGTATGATGAAAATTGTAATCCTATAGACCTATCTTGGACCTGCGATGTTTCTGTTGTACCACTCTGATCGATGTAATACTTGTGAGATGGTGTTTGATTGGTGTTCTGTCAATGACTTGCATACTACACATGCAGTGGTGTGCTGGGTCACCACATTAATCATCAGGTCAGAGCCTATAAAAGGAGCTAGAGAAAGTGGTCAATGGAAAAGTTATTATGAACCGGGAGAGTGCTTGGTACCTAATGGCTAGTATGGGCTCCTTCCGTTCCAAATGAAGGTTCTGCATGACAAAGTCGTACATCTGGGATTTGGAGGCTATGGAACCCATGTTGCAAGATATTTCACCAGCAAAGTTCCAGAGAATCACCACTTCTTAACTGAGGATCCCGTTCGTCTGATCCCTATGAGGTTTGTGGACATATGGAACATATTCAACCTAAGCCTAATCGGTCTGTCAATGGTTAGGCTTTGGGCGCTATACCTAGCCAAAGAGAATAGACGGTTGAATAAGCACATATGTGCAGTTATGGATCACTTTCACATATACGAGGATAACTCTCATTCACCGGAAGGTAGGAAGAATATGGTAGACTGCTTAGTCGCTGCAATGGTAAGTCATACTGAGACACCGTACCTACTCGTGCCCTACCGACAATGGTGAGTCCTAAATTAGGGCTATAATTATTTTCTTGTTTGTTGAGTATTTTTTGTTGGAAGCAGACCTAGACGATCATACTTAATAGAGAAGAAGCATTAACTTTTGTTTCGAGTTACATGCACATACTAGCTTGTATCATACATGTGCTGATTTAAGTTCACTTGCATGCCCATTTCTACAAAATACGAAACTAGCATACACTACGATTTTTCTTGTATATATATGCTTAATCCATGTGAAATTTTAGCAAATATAATGTGATAAACTAGGTGTTGACTATGTCTAAAATTCTCTCATGGTTCAAAAAAGCGTACGCCTAGGTATGGTTAAGCGTGCTTAAGTGCTGAGCGGTTGCCTTCCACTTTGCTTTTGGCCTAAGCATTGGATTAAGTGAGATAGGGAATATGGTCGTGTTTTGTGCTAGAATCTCCTCTATGCGAGTGTTGGTGTGTTGCCTGTGTTGATCTACTCCTTGCTCGATGCATGCTATATTAATTTGATTAGGTCTTGCTTAGTTGCTTGCTACCGAAGTACTGCTTAGCTGTTTGTTTGTGTTTGTTACATTGTTTGCTTAGCTGCTTGCGTGTTTATAAGAAAATGGAGCAAAACCGAGGCTAACCAAGGTATTAATCCCCGTATTTCTCATAAATGTAGCATTACATGCTTAGGATACGAATTTACATCATACTATAGTGGTATATGTGCCCATCTTGACTTCCATGTTTCATGTTCATATGATTTTAGCCTCAGCGCTTAAGCGGCGCTTAAGCTCGCTTAAGCAGCAGTTCCTCTAAACAGTGTCTCACCGCTCGCTTAGCATCTATCGCTTTTTTGAACCTTAAATTCTCTATATTTCGATAGAGTAACATGTCTGAAATGTTAAAGGTCCTCTTATGCTCTATCATATCTTTTTTGCGGATGTTTTGCTCTATCATATCTAATTGCTATTATGTGCATTGCTTGAATATTTCACCATGTCACGCAATCTAATATAGTAAATGTTTTCTCTCATAACATATATATTATTAATACTTAGGTTTGTTCACATGTTTGTGCAGCCACCACTGGATTCTAATAATTCTTGAGACGAGAAAACAAAAAGTGTATTACATGGATTCCTTGAAAGGAAAATCAAGGATGAGAATCAAACTTATGTCAGATATTCTTGATGATGCACTCTTTGAATTTGCGTGCAAGGGACTTTCACCAAGCAAAGGGGAGAAAAATTTCCAACATGTGATAAATTTTGGTTGGATAGGGCACCCTCCAGATGACCCGGTTGCCTTCCTTGTATGCTGGCATTTGGACCATTTAGTATGAATCCAGAACACATTCAGAAAAACTGAAGACCTAGAAAAGTGCGGTTCACTGATGGAGAACACATACTTTGACTATGGACAAGAGTTTCCATGCATCCAGCACATGTTCGCAAAAATCATCAACATGGAGGTCCTTGCAGAAACCGACCTTTTCTACTGGGGCGGTGATACAACCGGCTATGATGGTTACCCCACGATGTTACTAGGCCATTCTCTCCTTCACCTGGTATGCTTCTTTGACTACACATCTCATGTTAATTTATTTATTTATTATAATTGTAATTAAGTTTTTAGCATTTTTAATAATATACCAATATATTTTGTTCTGATCAAATCTATATGCAAAGATGTGTGTGTTAGGAGTAATCTGGTGGTTTGCATGGATAGTGACAATATTTCCTTCTGTCGCCAAGGGTTTTACCATTCCATTGTTTACCTTAGTAGGGATGAATGAATGCTTACGCAATTGTTCCATTTTTTTATATTTCGTAGAATGTACATACTACTGTTGTCAGGAAACAATTTTTTTCAAATCGTGCATTTACTATCCATATATGCATGTATGCACAACGACTTGTGAACCTAGTTCTTTATTATTCAGTTATATCAGGCTGAAGATAATTTCTCGAAGACAGTTGTATCTATTGTTATGCATATTATCTAATTCACTTAACTAGTTATATTCTCATTCTCTACTTTTTCTGTTAATTATATGTACCATGATTTTCATCATATCTCTTGGCTAGATTTTCCTTTGTTAACTCTTACCTATCCAAACACCCATATTTAGCTCTACAAGCATGTTACAACTTATTTTATACCTGAATTGTGTTAATTGCAGCAAAAACGCTATGAGCCTGCTCCATGTGAAAGCTCCTAGGACTGAAGATAGATGATCAATTTGCAATGTTAATGTTCTTTATGGTTCTTAGAACTCCCCTTTTGCCTTTGGAAGTCAACAATTTGCCACTTGAAGATGACGATCATAGTTGAGGTACATACTCCAGTGCAAAATATGTATGCAACATTGCCAGTTATGGATGTAGTCAGTTATGTTGCGGATTGCTACTTCTGGATGTATTGTGAATACGCATATATATAAAATGTCTTCTTTTGTATGCAATCCACATCATAATGTATTAAACTGCCACTTCTAGATGTATTTTTAAATTTGTATAGTATAAAACATCTAGTTTTGTACGTACTCCAACCTGGAATGTATTGAAATACGAATTACGCGATTATTTTTTTAATTTCAAAATCATAAGCAGTGACGTTCATGGTAACTGTAACCGTCACTGCTATGAACAATAGAGCGACAGGCACAAAACTCATTGCACGTCACATGTCACGCTATCAGCGACGATTAGGAATGATAAGAGCACGTCAACGGAAAAGTACGGATGACAGATTCATTGAAGAAAGCACGTCATAGGAACACTACAGTTCACGGCCGCATGTTACGAACACACGTCACCGATGCATTACATATGACAGGAAGCTCAACTTTCTTCTCGTTAGATCAGCACCATGACTGATGTGCCACCCATTTTTGCGAGTCACTGGAATATCACTGCCTAGCGCCGCTCGTCAGATCAAGCAATACCGCCGACAGAACGAATTTTAACCGGGCGTCACCGCCAAGTTCTTATACATGACTTCCCGTCGGCGGTACACATTACTAGTGGCTGCAAATCAGCGACGAGCGCCTCGATCGTCAGTATACGGGAAAACACGCCCGTTACTGCTAGGACTTTTTGGTGTAGTGCTTTCCGCGAAGTAACCGGTGGGTCTCTTGTTCTTCGATTCCTAGCAATGTTAGGATCCATTTCCATAGGCTCACTGTCTTGTGTATCAGTATGAGGGCTAGATGTAGATGGATCTTTGCCTGCCTTCTCCCTTTTAAGAGCATCTGCTACAACCCTTTTCAAATCAGTTATCTCCTTCTCCATTGCCTTCTTGTGGCGCTCAGTGGTTTCTTTTGTTTTCTCTGAAGCCGCCAACCCTATAGCAAGTTGGGAAAATTGGTTGCAGAGGTTACCGTACCTCAGTAAGCTCATATCCTTACGGCTCAGTTTCCTCCCTTTGGGGTTTTCCGCAATTGGGATTTGAGGTACTACAATATCAGGAGGGGGATGACAACACCGGGGTAGGATATAGTGCTCAGGTATTTTCTAAACTGCACCTACTGAAGCATCACTTTGAGAACATGGCAACACAATATACCATCCCTGTTAATTTTCCAGCACTCACAGATGTAGATTTCATTTTCAATGTCAACAACAACATGATAGCTTCTACTCCCGTACTCATACACGTTTCCTTGAATGGGAAAAACATCAAACAATCCTTCGCCAGATTGACGAACATTGTAGGATGTTATCTTCCGAAGTTCAAGTTGGAAACGTTGGCATATTGGAAGCGTGTAGGTGTGCAAGGCGTGCTTCTCCATAGGGCAGTTCGACCATACCCTGATAGTCTTGTCCTCCCCAGTGAACTCATGAGCATCCTCAGCCATTTCAATCCTTTCCTGTAATTTCATGTATTGCTTGAAGAATCAAAGGAGACTACCATGTGGATTGACATATCTCTTTAGTACTGCATTGAGGCCTTTGCTCCTACCAGTAGTCTATAGTAACGGGAAGAAATGCTGATGGAAATATGCTGGCACAAAGAACTCCACGAGATCATAAAGGTCAAGCAAGTGTGTGTTATCAGCTACATTATGCCTTTCCAACATTTGTGCCCACTTTTCTTCAAATTCTACAAGTGTCAAACTGTAGTCAATTATATCATTGAATTCTAACCGCAAATCTTCACGCTTTGCAACAAACGGTCCAAGTTTTTCCTGAACTTTCTGAAATATATGAAACCTATAATATATGTGCACAGTCTCAAGGAAAACAATAAGGATTGAAGACCTCATAGCCTGGTCCTGATCTATTATGATGTTGGTAGGATGCAGTCCATTCATTGCCTCTAATAAAACTTCAAACAACCAGACAAAGTTCACAATGCATTCAGTCCTCAGGAAACCACACCCTAGCTGGATTGACTGACCAAAACAGTTTATACCAATAAATGGTGCACATGACATGTTATACTTATTGATCATGAATGTAGTGTCAAAAGAAATGCAGTCATTGTACATACTAGAAACATCCCTTGCACTGCTATCCACCCAAAATAAATTCTCCACATGATCTTCATCATCTAGTGTATACCTCAAGAAGAACCTGGGGTCTTCTTTCTGGATCTCTTCAAAGTATTTCATAAGCTAAGGGATATCCTTAACTCTGTTAGAACCATCAAGTGAATAGGTGTAATTGCTAACTGCTTTTGTGTTGTATGGGATGTTCTTCTTGCTCCCATACACCTCTCCCATAATCACCATAATGCATCCAGAGCTGATGTTAACCTCATGCAACATGTCAATAAACTTTCTTTCTTCCTTAGGAATTTTGTTATTGTCGTGGTTTCGTCAACAGATCTGCCATAGGGGTAGGTGTATGGTGGTTTGTGGAAGGGGGTGAACACGGCGGAGCGATCCGAGACGGTGGTAGCACGAGTTTACCCAGCTTCAGATCCCGCAATGGTGGCGAGACCCTACGTGCTGCTATAATTCACTATATGGCAACAAGTGCTCGGTTACAATGATGAGGTTGGCTGTTTCGCTATGCGATTGGCCGTATGTCTAAGCTGTGCCTCAAGGGCTTCACCACGCTGGCTTATAAAGGCGCCTGGCGTGGGCAACACGATGGTACCGGAGCGGATACAACTTGGAGTCCTAGACTAAGTCCTATGCGTGTACTACAAGGCAACCCGCCATGGGCCTGTCTTCGGATCCGCTATGAGCTCCTGTGTCCAGTACCGCCATGATCTTTCCAGCAACTGGGCCGCCCGGTAGGCAATCCACCATACCACCCTGATGGGCCACCCTGGCTTGCTGGTTTAGGACTACGTCACTGGTATACCCATTTGGTATATCCCTGATACGTCTCCAACGTATGTATAATTTTTGATGCTCCATGCTTGTTTTTACACCATTTGCCTATTGTTTCATTACACTTCGTGGCACTTTTATGCATTTTCCGGAACTAACCTATTAACGAGTTGCCACAGTGCCAGTTCCCTGTTTTCTGCTGTTTTTGTGTTTCAGAAGTGATACACAGGAAATATTCTCGGAATTGGACGAAACAAGTTCCTGAAGTCTTATTTTACCCGGAAGCTTCCAGAGATCCGAAGGAGAGTAGGAGGGGGGCTACCAGGGCCCCACACGCCAGGGCGGCGCGGCCAGGGCCCTGGCCGCGCGAGCCTAGCGTGAGGGCACCTGGCTCCTCCTCTGACATCGCCCCTTCGCCTATAAAGACCCCCGACAGAAAAAACCTAAGTACCCGATCACTTTTCCAGAACACATCACGATCCGCCGCCGCCATTGACCCGAAGATCGGGAGGGTCCAGAAGCTCTTCCCGGCACCCTGCCGGAGAGGGGAATCGCCACGGGAGGTCTTCTTCATCGCCATGCTTGCCTCCGGAGCGATGAGTGAGTAGTCTACCTTGGACTATGGGTCCATAGCAGTAGCTAGATGGTTGTCTTCTCCACCATGTGCTTCATGTTTAGATCTCATGAGCTGCCCTACATGATTGAGATCACCGTTATGTAATTCTACATGTTTGGTTTGTTGGGATCCGATGAATATTGGTGTTTATGATTAAGTTGCTGTACTGAATATTATCTTAAGTTATCTCTATGTTGTTTATGATCTTGCATGCTCTCCGTTGTTAGTAGCTATCTTGGCCGATGATACGTCTCAAACGTATCTATAATTTTTGATGCTCCATGCTTGTTTTTACACCATTTGCCTTGTGTTTCGTTACACTTCGTGGCATTTTTATGCGATTTCCAGAACTAACCTATTGACAAGATGCCACAGTGCCAGTTCCCTGTTTTCTGCTATTTTTGTGTTTCAAAAAGCTACACAGGAAATATTCTCGAAATTGGACGAAACAAGTTCCAGAAGTCTTATTTTGCCCGGAAGCTTCCAGAGATCCGAAGAGGAGTAGGAGAGGGGCCACAGGCCAGGCTCACACATGGGTGGTGCGCCCCAGGCCCTGGCCGCGCCACCATGGTGTGAGGACGCCTGGTCCCTCCTCTGACATCGCCCCTTCGCCTATATAAAGCCTCGGGACGGAAAACCCTAAGGGAGTCGGCAATTTTCCAGAAAGAGTTCCGTAGTTCCGCCGCCGTCGAAGCCAAATTTCGGGGGACAGATATCTCTGTTCCGGCACCCTGCCGGGACGGGGAAGTGCCCCCGGAGCCATCTCCATCGGTCTCCATCGCCGTCTCCGCCGTCTCCATCGACCTCACCGCCATCTCCATCAACCTTGCTGTCTCCTATGATGAGGAGGGAGTAGTTCATCCCCGGGGCTGAGGGCTCTACCGGTAGCTATGTGGTTCACCTCTCTCTCCCATGATGTGATCTTTATGTGATCGTGAGCTTTGTATCATGTTAAACAAGTAGATGTTATTATTCAGATATTATGTGTACTCTAGTGATGTTATTAAAGTAATCTATTCCTCCTGCCATGGTGTAACGGTGATAGTGCGTGCATCATGGTGGTACTTGGTCTAGGCTACGATTGTGATCTCTTATGGATTATGAGAATAATTATCGCTATGATAGTATTGAAGTGATCTATTCCTCCTTTAATGGTGTAATGTTGACAGTGTGTGCACCGTGTTAGTACTTGGTCTAAGTTGCAATAATATCTATCTTGAGTTGTGATCTGATTTGGATATCTCTATGAGTGGTGTTTGTCAAGTACTTGATGAACTTTAAGGGGTGCTTCTGTAGCCACTACGCAATGATTAGTGTTGTTCAATAGGAGAGTAATTCAGAGTACCACAGTGAAGAGAAGTTGTTTATTTGTTCAATCATGTTATATTTGTTGGGAGTGTGTCCACTAGTGAAAGTATGATCCCTAGGCCTTGTTTCCAAGCATTGCACACCGTTTACTTCCTGTTTTGTTACATGTTTGCTCACAGCGATATTTATTTCATATCACAGTTACTACTTATAATCATCACTACCGCTTGTATTTCACTATCTCTTCGCCGAACTAGTGCACCTATACATCTGACAAGTGTATTGGGTGTGTTGGGGACACAAGAGACTTTCTGTATCGTAATTGCAGGGTTGTTTGAGAGGGATAGCTTTGACCTCTTCCTCCCTGAGTTCGATAAACCTTGGGTGATCCACTTAAGGGAAACTTGCTGCTATTCTACAAACCTCTCCACTTGGAGGCCCAACACTGTCTACAAGAACAGAAGCGTGTGTAGACATCAAGCTCTTTTCTGGCGCCGTTGCCGGGGAGGTAAGGTAAAAGGTACTCGCATCCTCCTGTGTGAGTGCTCGGAGTTATTTCCTTTAGATTCTGCAATTATATCTTTTTGTTTCTTGTTTTTATTTTCACTAGTTAGGCTTAATGGAAAACAAAGAGTTCTGTAGTCTTTTTCCTGAGTTTAGATATGAAGTGTTTGAAGAGAAAATTGAAAAACCTTTGGAGCTTAATTTGCATGCTAATAGTGTTGTTAGTATGAATGCTTTGAACACCGTTGTTGCTAATGCTATAGAAAAGTCTAAGCTTGGGGAAGTTGGTTTTATTAAGCATGATATTTGTAGTTCCCTAGCTTTAGTGGAGAAGGTTTGTTCTGATGATATTTTATCTCCCATATGTGATGTTTCTAATGATGCTTGTGCTCCTCATCCTTTTAAAATACCTACAAAGATTGTTGAATGTGCTAAGAATAACTGCTATTTAGGAGATGGAACTGTCCATCCGGTGATCATTTGCTTTTTATACATGAATTATGCGAGTTGTTCCAGTGTGCAGGTATTTCAATGAACCAAGTTAAGAAGAAGCTATTCTCTTTATCATTCAAAGACAGAGCTGAGGAGTGGTATCGACTGCTTGAAGATGGTCCATCTATTGCATGGGAGGAAATTGTGCCTCTCTTTTATTCCAAGTTTTATCCTCCAAGTGAAATTCATAAAGATCGTAATCGGATATATAACTTTTGGCCTCATGAGGGAGAAAGCATTGCCCAAGCGTGGGGAAGATTGAAGTTACTAATGCATAAATGTCCTATTCATGATCTTCCCCATAATATTCTTATTAATAATTTTTATGCAAGGCTTTCAAGATATTACAAGGACTATCTAGATGCATGCTTTGATGGGTCTTTCACAAGCAAGGATGTTGACACCAAGTGGGGTCTGCTTGAGACAATTCAAAACAATATTGAAGGTTGGGATAGCGACAAAGGTAAAGGATCAGGTATGAATTACGAGTTTGATTGCATTAAGTCTTTCGCTGAAACTGCTAATTTTCAAGAGCTTAGTGCTAAATATGGTCTTGATCCTCAAATTATGGTTGATTGCTTTAAAGCCTTTGCTTCCCATATGAATGTTCCTAAAGGAAATGGGGACGTGTATCATGAACCTTTTAAGGACACTTGCATAGAAAGTGATATTGTTATTGATGATTGCAATAAACATGCTCAAACTTCTAAAAGTACTATTTCTTATAAGCATGTTAATTTTTGTGGAATACATAGACCTTGTGAACAGAGTTACAACAAGGAAGATTATTGCATCACCCACGCAAATGAAGAAACCAGTATGTGGTACAAGGATATAGGTGAGATCGGTAAAATGGTTTGTGAGCTTTATCCTTTTCTTTGTAAACATTGCGATGACATAGGTCAATTTAATTTCCAATGCTCAAGCCCTAATAGTTACTCTTCTAGTACCTTAACTTTGTATTGTGATGACAAGATTACTCCCAATCAGCATGATGAGCTCACTTTGTTCTTGGCATGTGAAGAGATATCTAGAAAGATTGCTTTGATAGATATGAATGATGTTGATATTAATAGCACCTTGCGTGGTTGTCGTCTCTATTGTGCTAAAGATTGCCTTGCAAATACTTACATACAAAATCTTATAAAACTTGATATTCTGCCAAGCTATGACTGGACTGATAGATGTTTTTATCTTATTAATAGAGAGGAGGAATCCTCCAAAGTTTCTTCTGTTGTTTCAGTCAGCAAACCAGATTATGTGGAGAAGATGCCTTTCCCTCCTAGAGAATATGTGGAGAAGATGCCCTTCAAGTCTCTCCCTCCTAAAGGAGAGAGTAAGAAGAGTATGAAGAAGAAGAAGAAGAGGAGTAAGAGGCGAGAGGACACGGTATCTTCCCCTAAGCGTTATGATCCTGCTATAGATTATGATAATTCTGATTGGGACGATGTTCCTATGCCTATTACTTATGTTAGTGATCATGATTGGGAAAAGCACTCTACTTTTGATATTGAAAATCTTTTTGGTATCGATTCTAAGGTTAATAATTGTTGTACCATTAGTGCTATCCATGTTCCTTCTTATGATGATATGTTTGATGAATATGCTCTGCGACATAGTAGTTCTCTATCTTGTGATGATACTAAGCCTCTAGTTTATGATGATGATTATAATGTTTTCAATTCACCTACTTTTGGGGAGAAAAATAGTTATGATTACAATATGCCTCCTGTCTTTGATGATTATGGTGATGAGAATAATTATTCTGTTGAAACTGCTCCTACTACTATTGTTCATGTGGGGAGTATTAATCCTTTTATGCATGTGGCTCATGATAGGGATGCTTTACGTGATAGTTATATTGTTAATTATATTCATGATGCTACTAAAAGTTATTATGAGAGAGGGAAACATGGTTTGATGGATCTCAACAATATTGAGTTTCCCCTCTTTATGTTGCAATTCTTGAAGTTGTACTTGTTTTGCCTTCCTATGCTTTTTTGCTTTGCGCTTTTATGACATGTCTCTTTATAAGACTATTTTTCATAGGAAGTGGTTTAGATTTAAATGTGTTACATACCTGCTTTTTGATGCTCTCTATTGCTTTAAGTTCCTATATGGCGTCTTTGCCTCAAGCTCTTATATGGCGCCCACATGAGCATCTTTGCAAATTACTGCGCCTAGCTCAAAGGCGTTAAAGAAAAGCACTCTTGGGAGATAACCCATTGTTTTATTTTCAGTAATTTTTCTTTTATTTGAGTCTTGGAAGTTATTACTACTGTAATAACCGCTCCTTATCCTTTTTATTTCGTTGTTGTGCCAAGAGAAGCCTCTAATTTGAGTGAGGTAAGATTTGGAGATGTTGCTGTCCTGAAACTGTTTTCGGTGCTGCACCGTAAAAATTCGTATAAATTCTCTGTATATCTTTTGGACCTGCGATTTATTGTGCATATGCCCCAGGTTATATCCAAACTTTCGTTAGTCGAACACTTTTTGATTTGAGCAACATAAAACCCCTCAAAAATTCGACCTTTGTCAGCTGTTCTATTTTGACAGATTTGTGCCACTATTCATTTTTGCCGCTTTATCACTTTCTTTTTGAGTTCTTTTGATCACGGAACTTTTGGGAAATTGCTACAGTAGTATATGCTATATATGTGGTGGTTTTGAGTTTAAACCTGAAGCAAAAAGGGTTGATTCTATGTTATGCTTAAACTAATGTTGCTAATAGATTTGTGTTTAGTTTTGTATGAAGGAAGTTTTCAAGTGTAGGGATTGGAGAATGATGAGATGAGTTGAAGAATGGACAAAAGCTCAAGCTTGGGGATGCCCATGCATCACCCCAAGAAATATCCAAGAAGTACAAGCGTCAAAGCTTGGGGATGCCCCCGAGGCACCCCTTCTTCATCGGCAAAAATCAGGTCACCTTTCAAAACACTATATTTTTATTGCTTCATGCACTATGCATTTTTCTTGGAGCGTTAGTTGTTTTAGTTTTCAGTATTAGTTTAGTTTAGTTTGCTGCAATAAATGGTTAGATCACATCATGTTTCTTTTGGAGGAGATGAACTCGCTTTTTCATTTGCCAAGAACACTCTAGTTTGCACTCTTATCGTTCAATGAGTGTTCTTCTTTTTCTGCTACTGCTTTTGGTTTTCGTTTTCGCCTTGATTTGCGTTCAGACCTTGTCATATCTTTTCATCAAGGTGTATTTTTGCCTCTGATCTTTATTGATTTTCATCAAAAGAGGTGTCTTTAAAAATTTCAAATGGTGTTGGAAAAGAGAAAAAGCTTTATGCAAAAAAGTGGTACAAAAAGGAGCTTGTGTAGACTGCGGCCTAGGCTTTTGCATGTCATGCTTGGTGTCTTTTTGATAGTATGCTTAGTGGTTTTGCTGTAGCATGACTTGTCTCAAATGACTGAGATTGCTTAATGAGCCTTTGAAAAAATCATGCGTTGTTTATATTATTTGGAAGCATTAATTTGGTTTTCTCCTTGATGCTTTATTTGGGTTGACTTGGCGCATGCTCACACATGTTAGACTCTTACAAAGTCGCCAATAGCCTCTATGATCATTTATTTTTTGATTCTTGATGCCATCTTATGCTTTTTATAATGTCACTTTGTCGCTTTGCATGATTATGGCCATTATTGCTCTCTTAGTTGGTCGCTCCCAGTCTTTTGCTAGCCCTCATTTTGTACTGAGTATGAGCTCTACTCGTGCATCCAACTCCCAAAAACCAAGTTTGCCATTGTGTCCACTATAAATTCCTATGCATGGTATTTGTAAGCCATTCCAAGTAAATTTTCATGTGCTACCTTTCAAAAAACCTTCAAAATACTTCTCATTTTGTGACACTGTTTTCAGCTCATGGGGACATAGTGGTCGGATTTGCTATCTTCCATATTGCTTATTCCAAAAGAAAAAAAAAGAGAAAAAAGAAAGAAAAAAGGCACTCCTCCATGGAATGTGAATGTTGGTGGGCACCCGATGGAATCGGTTAGCCATGGTTTGTGAAAGGAAAAAAAGGTGGGGAGGAGTGCCAAGCTTTATAAAAGAGCACAAAAGTGCCAATCTCTCTCTCAAAATCTTGCTTCATTTTTGTATGGAAGATAGTAAGAACCCCATTGCCAGTCGTTGACAAAAGCAACCACCTCTCAAAACCAATTTTTATCTCTCTGTTTTACAAATGAAAAGCTCTAGCACATGTTTAATCACTGCTTCCCTCCGCGAAGGGCCTTTCTTCTACTTTTATGTTGAGTCACCACCTTCTATCTTTATGCACCATTAAGAGAGCATAGTTGTCATTCTTAGTGTAATATGCACTGTCCCAAAGTTTTCATTGATTGATTCATATTGTTGGTTTCACTTGTTCTCAAATTATTTGTATCTAGTCACCCTCTTAAACTTGAAGGTGTCCTATGCATTTATGTTTTGCTCTCCATGAAGGACAAGCTGAAAACCATTTGTATGTTTTTCCTTATGATTTGAACACACGTTTGACTTTCATTGTTTCATTATTCATGATATTTTGTTTGTGTTCTTTTTCATGTTATAACATGGTTGCTAAGTTTCTTCTATCAAGATTATATCTTTCGTGCCCATGTTTTAAGTTCTTATGATCCCAGCTCACAACACTTACATATATGATCAAGATTGTGATGGTGCACGTCACCTCAAAAATTATTCTTTTGTTATCACTTACCTACTCGAGGACGAGCAGGAGTTAAGCTTGGGGATGCTGATACGTCTCAAACGTATCTATAATTTTTGATGCTCCATGCTTGTTTTTACACCATTTGCCTTGTGTTTCGTTACACTTCGTGGCGTTTTTATGCGATTTCCAGAACTAACCTATTGACAAGATGCCACAGTGCCAGTTCCCTGTTTTCTGCTGTTTTTGTGTTTCAGAAAAGCTACACAGGAAATATTCTCGGAATTGGACGAAACAAGTTCCAGAAGTCTTATTTTTGCCCAGAAGCTTCCAGAGATCCGAAGAGGAGTAGGAGAGGGGCCACAGGCCAGGCTCACACATGGGTGTAGATGTGCTGTTGCTACTAGGGAGAAAACAACATTCATATGCTCAAGGGCATATGCTTTGTTTACATTATACACTTTGTTTAATACAATTATCTGTTGTTCGCAACTTAATACTCATGGGGTGTTCGGATTGATATCCCCGGGAGTGGATTATTAGTCATAGATGCAGTTGGATGGCGGTCTATGTATTTTGTTGTAATGCCCAGAGTAAATCTCATAGTGATCTTCTTGACATATCACGTTTATCTTTATTCTATCAATTGCCCAACTGTAATTTGTTTACCCAGCATGTGTTATTTATCTTATGGAGAGACACCACTAGTGAACTGTGGATCCCGGTCCTATTTCCATCATATTGCTATTACCTGTTTACTTTACTCGCACTGTTTACTTTATTCGCATACTCTACTGTTTTCCACTCGATACGCTCATAACCTTTGTTTCAAGCAAACCGGTGAGATTGACAACCTCATCGCAAGTTGGGAACAAAGTACTTGGTTGTGTGTGTGTGCAGGTTCCGCGTTGCAGCTAGCAAGCAAAGCTTGGATGAGGCGCCATATATAAAATTGTCTGAAGCTGTCGCAAACTAGCAAGCATCACCTTCATTCGTCATTGTCTGCTTTTCTCCTGAACGATAAACCTTGGTTTCTTAACTGAGGGAAAACAAGCTGCTATACTCATCATACCTTCCTCTTGGGGTTCCCAACGGGCTGGTCATTCACCACGCACAAGGACTGTCTGCTACACGCTATTAAACGCCAGCAGCTAATTTTCTGGCGCCGTTGCTGGAGAAGAGTGGAAGACTTCTGCGAGGGGAGTTTTTTGCACGCACATCCTTTACTTTGTTATTGTTTTGCTTTAATTTATTTATTTTACCTGCATTGCTTTATATCAAAAACCCAAAAAAATAGAATCCTTGGTAGTTGTTTTTACTTATCTGCTTTTAGTTTTGTTAAAATGAGTAATCCTGAAGTAGAAGTTCGTAGTTTTAAGCAGCATGGAGGAGAAAGTTTAAAGGATGCTTGGTATCGTATTAACAATGCTCACCATAGGTGTACCAAAAATCACTCTACCACGATCCTCCTTAGGAATTTTTATGTTGGTATATCTAGTTGGAATAGGTATGTTCTTGATACTCTTACAGGAGGTAATTTTCTGGGTACTCCCGCTGGAGAAGCATGCACTATAATTGAAAGTTTAGTGGGAATACCACCTATTCATGTTGCCAACACCGAGACCACCTTGGAGGAGGTGGTAGAAAAGCTCAGCTCTTTAGAGAAAAGTTGCCAAGTATCCTAGAAAATGCTAGCCGTGTTAGTGAATTAGTAGAAAACATTGGTAAAAGAATTACCGTTTTATAGGCTAGCACTACTCATGACGATCAAAACTTGAGGATTGGTAAACTAGAGGAGTCTATGGAAACTCTTAGCTTAATCTTCTCTTCTCTTAAATTTAAGAAAGAGAAAGTGTTTGTTGGAAAAGAGCAAAAATTTATGTATGTTCCCAAGGTTTCTGCACTTAAATCTCAACATGTTCTTAAAATTGGTAAGACTCTTAGTTCCACTAAGGGTGACTTGCAGGTTGAATCATCTTCGGGAACCTTCAAAGAGCCTACTGAGGTAACTAGCACTTCATCTATTGATATTACTTGATTCACAATTTTCTGCGCCTAGCTCAAAGGCGTTAAAGAAAAGCACTCTTGGGAGATAACCCAATGTTTTTATTTTCAGTACTTTTTCTTTTATTTGAGTCTTGGAAGTCATTACTACTGTGATGACCGCTCCTTATCCTTTTTATTTCGTTTTTGTGCCAAGAGAAGCCTCTAATTCGAGTGAGGTAAAGATTTGGGGATTCCTGAAACTGTTTTCGGTGCTGCACCGTAAAAATTCGTATAAATTCTCTGTTTATCTTTTGGACCTGCGATTTCTTGTGCATATGCCCCAGGTTATATCCAAACTTTTGTTAGTTTAACACTTTTTGATTTGAGCAACAGAAAACCCCTAAAAAATTCGACCTTTGTCAGCTGTTCAGTTTTGACAGATTTCTGCCAATATTTGTGTTTGCCACTTTATCGCTTTCTTTTGAGTTCTTTTGATCACAGAACTTTTGTATGAAGGAAGTTTTCAAGTGTAGGGATTGGAGAATGATGAGATGAGTTGAAGAATGGACAAAAGCTCAAGCTTGGGGATGCCCATGCATCACCCCAAGAAATATCCAAGAAGTACAAGCGTCAAAGCTTGGGGATGCCCCCGAGGCACCCCTTCTTCATCGGCAAAAATCAGGTCACCTTTCAAAACACTATATTTTTATTGCTTCATGCACTATGCATTTTTCTTGGAGCGTTAGTTGTTTTAGTTTTCAGTATTAGTTTAGTTTAGTTTGCTGCAATAAATGGTTAGATCACATCATGTTTCTTTTGGAGGAGATGAACTCGCTTTTTCATTTGCCAAGAACACTCTAGTTTTCACTCTTATCGTTCAATGAGTGTTCTTCTTTTTCTGCTACTGCTTTTGGTTTTCGTTTTCGCCTTGATTTGCGTTCAGACCTTGTCATATCTTTTCATCAAGGTGTATTTTTGCCTCTGATCTTTATTGATTTTCATCAAAAGAGGTGTCTTTAAAAATTTCAAATGGTGTTGGAAAAGAGAAAAAGCTTTATGCAAAAAAGTGGTACAAAAAGGAGCTTGTGTAGACTGCGGCCTAGGCTTTTGCATGTCATGCTTGGTGTCTTTTTGATAGTATGCTTAGTGGTTTTGCTGTAGCATGACTTGTCTCAAATGACTGAGATTGCTTAATGAGCCTTTGAAAAAATCATGCGTTGTTTATATTATTTGGAAGCATTAATTTGGTTTTCTCCTTGATGCTTTATTTGGGTTGACTTGGCGCATGCTCACACATGTTAGACTCTTACAAAGTCGCCAATAGCCTCTATGATCATTTATTTTTTGATTCTTGATGCCATCTTATGCTTTTTATAATGTCACTTTGTCGCTTTGCATGATTATGGCCATTATTGCTCTCTTAGTTGGTCGCTCCCAGTCTTTTGCTAGCCCTCATTTTGTACTGAGTATGAGCTCTACTCGTGCATCCAACTCCCAAAAACCAAGTTTGCCATTGTGTCCACTATAAATTCCTATGCATGGTATTTGTAAGCCATTCCAAGTAAATTTTCATGTGCTACCTTTCAAAAAACCTTCAAAATACTTCTCATTTTGTGACACTGTTTTCAGCTCATGGGGACATAGTGGTCGGATTTGCTATCTTCCATATTGCTTATTCCAAAAAGAAAAAAAAAGAAAAAAAAGAAAGAAAAAAGGCACTCCTCCATGGAATGTGAATGTTGGTGGGCACCCGATGGAATCGGTTAGCCATGGTTTGTGAAAGGAAAAAAAGGTGGGGAGGAGTGCCAAGCTTTATAAAAGAGCACAAAAGTGCCAATCTCTCTCTCAAAATCTTGCTTCATTTTTGTATGGAAGATAGTAAGAACCCCATTGCCAGTCGTTGACAAAAGCAACCACCTCTCAAAACCAATTTTTATCTCTCTGTTTTACAAATGAAAAGCTCTAGCACATGTTTAATCACTGCTTCCCTCCGCGAAGGGCCTTTCTTCTACTTTTATGTTGAGTCACCACCTTCTATCTTTATGCACCATTAAGAGAGCATAGTTGTCATTCTTAGTGTAATATGCACTGTCCCAAAGTTTTCATTGATTGATTCATATTGTTGGTTTCACTTGTTCTCAAATTATTTGTATCTAGTCACCCTCTTAAACTTGAAGGTGTCCTATGCATTTATGTTTTGCTCTCCATGAAGGACAAGCTGAAAACCATTTGTATGTTTTTCCTTATGATTTGAACACACGTTTGACTTTCATTGTTTCATTATTCATGATATTTTGTTTGTGTTCTTTTTCATGTTATAACATGGTTGCTAAGTTTCTTCTATCAAGATTATATCTTTCGTGCCCATGTTTTAAGTTCTTATGATCCCAGCTCACAACACTTACATATATGATCAAGATTGTGATGGTGCACGTCACCTCAAAAATTATTCTTTTGTTATCACTTACCTACTCGAGGACGAGCAGGAGTTAAGCTTGGGGATGCTGATACGTCTCAAACGTATCTATAATTTTTGATGCTCCATGCTTGTTTTTACACCATTTGCCTTGTGTTTCGTTACACTTCGTGGCGTTTTTATGCGATTTCCAGAACTAACCTATTGACAAGATGCCACAGTGCCAGTTCCCTGTTTTCTGCTGTTTTTGTGTTTCAGAAAAGCTACACAGGAAATATTCTCGGAATTGGACGAAACAAGTTCCAGAAGTCTTATTTTTGCCCAGAAGCTTCCAGAGATCCGAAGAGGAGTAGGAGAGGGGCCACAGGCCAGGCTCACACATGGGTGTAGATGTGCTGTTGCTACTAGGGAGAAAACAACATTCATATGCTCAAGGGCATATGCTTTGTTTACATTATACACTTTGTTTAATACAATTATCTGTTGTTCGCAACTTAATACTCATGGGGTGTTCGGATTGATATCCCCGGGAGTGGATTATTAGTCATAGATGCAGTTGGATGGCAGTCTATGTATTTTGTTGTAATGCCCAGAGTAAATCTCATAGTGATCTTCTTGACATATCACGTTTATCTTTATTCTATCAATTGCCCAACTGTAATTTGTTTACCCAGCATGTGTTATTTATCTTATGGAGAGACACCACTAGTGAACTGTGGATCCCGGTCCTATTTCCATCATATTGCTATTACCTGTTTACTTTACTCGCACTGTTTACTTTATTCGCATACTCTACTGTTTTCCACTCGATACGCTCATAACCTTTGTTTCAAGCAAACCGGTGAGATTGACAACCTCATCGCAAGTTGGGAACAAAGTACTTGGTTGTGTGTGTGTGCAGGTTCCGCGTTGCAGCTAGCAAGCAAAGCTTGGATGAGGCGCCATATATAAAATTGTCTGAAGCTGTCGCAAACTAGCAAGCATCACCTTCATTCGTCATTGTCTGCTTTTCTCCTGAACGATAAACCTTGGTTTCTTAACTGAGGGAAAACAAGCTGCTATACTCATCATACCTTCCTCTTGGGGTTCCCAACGGGCTGGTCATTCACCACGCACAAGGACTGTCTGCTACACGCTATTAAACGCCAGCAGCTAATTTTCTGGCGCCGTTGCTGGAGAAGAGTGGAAGACTTCTGCGAGGGGAGTTTTTTGCACGCACATCCTTTACTTTGTTATTGTTTTGCTTTAATTTATTTATTTTACCTGCATTGCTTTATATCAAAAACCCAAAAAAATAGAATCCTTGGTAGTTGTTTTTACTTATCTGCTTTTAGTTTTGTTAAAATGAGTAATCCTGAAGTAGAAGTTCGTAGTTTTAAGCAGCATGGAGGAGAAAGTTTAAAGGATGCTTGGTATCGTATTAACAATGCTCACCATAGGTGTACCAAAAATCACTCTACCACGATCCTCCTTAGGAATTTTTATGTTGGTATATCTAGTTGGAATAGGTATGTTCTTGATACTCTTACAGGAGGTAATTTTCTGGGTACTCCCGCTGGAGAAGCATGCACTATAATTGAAAGTTTAGTGGGAATACCACCTATTCATGTTGCCAACACCGAGACCACCTTGGAGGAGGTGGTAGAAAAGCTCAGCTCTTTAGAGAAAAGTTGCCAAGTATCCTAGAAAATGCTAGCCGTGTTAGTGAATTAGTAGAAAACATTGGTAAAAGAATTACCGTTTTATAGGCTAGCACTACTCATGACGATCAAAACTTGAGGATTGGTAAACTAGAGGAGTCTATGGAAACTCTTAGCTTAATCTTCTCTTCTCTTAAATTTAAGAAAGAGAAAGTGTTTGTTGGAAAAGAGCAAAAATTTATGTATGTTCCCAAGGTTTCTGCACTTAAATCTCAACATGTTCTTAAAATTGGTAAGACTCTTAGTTCCACTAAGGGTGACTTGCAGGTTGAATCATCTTTGGGAACCTTCAAAGAGCCTACTGAGGTAACTAGCACTTCATCTATTGATATTACTTGATTCACAATTTTCTGCGCCTAGCTCAAAGGCGTTAAAGAAAAGCACTCTTGGGAGATAACCCAATGTTTTTATTTTAAGTACTTTTTCTTTTATTTGAGTCTTGGAAGTCATTACTACTGTGATGACCGCTCCTTATCCTTTTTATTTCATTTTTGTGCCAAGAGAAGCCTCTAATTCGAGTGAGGTAAAGATTTGGGGATGCTGCTGTCCTGAAACTGTTTTTGGTGCTGCACCGTAAAAATTCGTATAAATTCTCTGTTTATCTTTTGGACCTGCGATTTCTTGTGCATATGCCCCAGGTTATATCCAAACTTTTGTTAGTTTAACACTTTTTGATTTGAGCAACAGAAAACCCCTCAAAAATTCGACCTTTGTCAGCTGTTCAGTTTTGACAGATTTCTGCCAATATTTGTGTTTGCCACTTTATCGCTTTCTTTCGAGTTCTTTTGATCACAGAACTTTTGTATGAAGGAAGTTTTCAAGTGTAGGGATTGGAGAATGATGAGATGAGTTGAAGAATGGACAAAAGCTCAAGCTTGGGGATGCCCATGCATCACCCCAAGAAATATCCAAGAAGTACAAGCGTCAAAGCTTGGGGATGCCCCCGAGGCACCCCTTCTTCATCGGCAAAAATCAGGTCACCTTTCAAAACACTATATTTTTATTGCTTCATGCACTATGTGTTTTTCTTGGAGCGTCAGTTGTTTTAGTTTTCTTAGTTGGTTTAGTTTGTTTGTTTGCTGCAATAAATGGTTGGACCCCAACAAATTTCCTTTGGAGGAGATGTACTCATTTTCATTTGCAAAGAACGCTCTAGTTTTCACTCTTATTAAAAATCGAGTGTTCTTCTTTTTCTGCTACTGCTTTTGGTTTTCGTTTTCGCCTTGATTTGCGTTTAGACCTTGTCATATCTTTTCATCAAGGTGTATTTTTGCCTCTGATCTTTATTGGTTTTCATCATAAGAGGCGTTTATAAAAATTTCAAATGGTGTTGGAAAAGAGAAAAAGCTTTGTGCAAAATAGTGGTACAAAAAGGAGCTTGTGTAGACTACGGCTTAGGCTTTTTCATGTCATGCTTGATGTCTTTTTGATAGTATGCTTAGTGGTTTTGCTGTAGCGTGACTTGTCTTAAATAACTGAGATTGCTTAATGAGCCTTTGAAAAAATCATGCGTTGTTTTTATTGTTTGGAAGCATTATTTTGGTTTTCTCCTTGATGCTTTATTTGGGTTGACTTGGCGCATGCTCACACATGTTAGACTCTTACAAAGTCGCCAATAGCCTCTATGATCATTTAGTTTTTGACTTTTGATGCCATCTTATGCTTCTTTTAATGTCGCTTTGTCGCTTTGCATGATTATGGCCATTATTGCTCTCTTAGTCGGTCGCTCCCAGTCTTTTGCTAGCCCTCGCCTTGTACTGAGTATGAGCTCTACTCGTGCATCCAACTCCTAAAAGCCAAAGTTTTCCAAAGTGTCCACCATACATACCTACTAGCAATTTGCTATTCCAAGTAAATTTGACTTGCTTTTATTTTCTCTTCAAATTAAACTCTTACCAGTGTTATGCGAAATTCGGTCAGTAAAGCTCTCACGAACCGGAAGGCACACTTTACTTTTTCCTGTTCTTAAAAATTTGACATTGTGGTCTCTTATGTTGAGTTGTTATGCTTGCAAGTTGTAAGTTGGATTCTAGCCCATCCATGCTGTCATGGGGCAAGCTTTTAACATTGCACTTCTTATTTGAGTTGATATCGTGATCTTTTGTTTATGGATGCCCGCGGTGTGAAATGGATTCAAGCCTAGAATAATTTCTGATGCAAAAATCATGAAGTCTAAAGTGAAGCCAAGGAAGATTCCTTCTATTTCTACTGCTGATATGGTGGAAGACAATGGAACAGAGGAGGCCCCTCTTGCTGATCAGCAAATTGTTGTCTCTCATGTGCAGGTGCCTCCAATCACTCCTGTTCCAGTGATGCAATCAATTGGCATTAACCTCTGTGGAGTGCCCCCAGAAGATCTCTCTCCCCAGAAGCTGCTGGCCAGCCTGCAGGAGGAAGAGGAAAATAACTAGCTAGTTCCACTTTTATCTTATTATGAATATTTTGAAGAAATGGATTGTACTTTGCTGGAATATTAGGGGTTTGAATGCAAAGTCCAAGCAATTGGCACTAATGAATGCTATAAATTTAAGTGGTTGCTCTGTAATTTGCTTACAAGAGACAAAAAAGTGTGATTTTGATATATCTTTTATAAGATCTTGCTGTCCTAGAAGATTTGATGATTTTGTGTATGTGCCATCTATTGGAGCTTCTGGAGGGCTCATTATTATTTGGGATAGTTCTATTTTCTCTGGCATGGTTATGCATTGTGAGCAGTTTGCTATCTCTGTTTATTTCACTTCCACTCAGTCTGCTCAATCCTGGACTCTAGTGAATGTGTATGGGCCTTGCACTGGAGATCAAAGAGATGATTTTGTTCACTGGCTTTTTAACTTAAATATTCCTCCAGATGAGGACTGGCTTTTAGTAGGAGACTATAATTTTATTAGGTCTCCAGAAAACAGAAATAAGCCTGGGGGTAATGTAAATGATATGCTTCTGTTTAATGATTTCATCAGAGGTCAGAATTTAACAGAGCTACCTATCCAAGGCAGGAAGTTTTCATGGAGTAATATGCAGGAAGATCCACTTCTTGAGCAGTTAGACTGGTTTTTCACTTCCCTTCATTGGACAACCTCATACCCCTCCACTCTTGTGACTCCTCAGGGCAAACCAACATCGGATCATATTCCATGTGTTATCACAATCCAAACTACAATTCCTGGCAGTAAAGTTTTCAGATTTGAGAATTATTGGGTGGCCCATAGTGGTTTTTTTGACACTGTCTCTGCTAGCTGGAGCAAGCCTACCCATAAAAATAATAGTGCTGCAAATATCAATGCCAAGTTCAAAAGACTTCGATATGATCTCAAATTCTGGGCTAAATCGATTTCCAAGCTAAAGATTTGCATAGAAAACACTAACAAGGCCCTCTTTGAGATTGACAAACTAGAGGACTGCAGACCTTTGGATCTGACTGAACAGAACTTCAGAAAAATTTTAAAAGTGCATCTAGCCAGACTTCTAGAATATCAGAACAGTTACTGGAAAAAGAGATGCACTATCAGATGGACAAAGTTTGGTGATGAGAATACAAAATTTTTCCACTCAATTGCCACTGAAAGATACAGAAGAAACTCTATCCCAGCCCTAGTTGCTCCAGATGGTTCCTTAGCTACTGGTCATGCTGATAAGGAGGAGATTATCTTCCAGTCTTTTAAACAGAGGTTAGGCACCTCTGAAAATCCCCAGATGTTATTTGATCTGCATAATTTGATCCAGCCTACTCCTGGTCTTGAAGATCTATCTATTCCCTTCACCAAAGAGGAAATTGATGCAGTCATAAAATCAATGCCAATTGACAAATCTCCTGGACCAGATGGTTTCAATGGACAATTTCTCAAAAGTTGCTGGCACATAATCAAAGAAGATATTTATGATTTGTGCTTCCAATTCTATGAAGGCAATCTGAACTTGGAAAGTATTAATATGGGACATATTACATTACTCCCAAAGGTGCCCTCCCCAGAAGGAATGGGTGATTATAGGCCAATCACTCTTTTAAATTGTGTTCTCAAGCTAATTACAAAACTACTTGCTGATAGGCTTCAGAAAGTTGTTCTCAAGATAGTGCACAAAAACCAATATGGCTTTCTAAAAGGGAGAAATATTCAAGACTGCCTGGCATGGGCTTTTGAATTCCTTTATCAGTGTGAAAAATCAAAGGAGCACATTGTTCTCCTAAAATTAGACTTTGCAAAAGCCTTTGACACTATTGATCATGATGCTATAATCAAAATCATGAAACAAATGGGTTTTGATAATAAATGGCTAGGATGGATTAAAAATATCTTCAGCTCTGGGAAGTCGGCTGTCCTTCTCAATGGGGTTCCTGGAAGACAATTCTTCTGTAAAAGAGGGGTGAGACAAGGAGATCCTCTCTCTCCCCTCATTTTTGTTCTAGCTGCTGATTTGCTCCAGTCAGCAATTAATAGGGCTTTCAGACAAGGCTTGTTAAAAGCTCCTTTCTCTCCTGACTTTGGAGCAGATTTCCCTATTATCCAATATGCTGATGACACATTGATCATTATGCCTGCTGACACTGATCAGGTCAGACTTATGAAGGATATCTTGGAACAATATGCTATGTCCACTGGATTGAAAATCAATTTCCATAAATCTTCCCTGGTTCCTATCAATCTATCAGAGAACTCTGCTGCTGTTATTGCTGATTCTCTTGGCTGCAAAATTGCGTCTATGCCATTCACCTACCTGGGTCTGCCTCTTGGAACTACAAAGCCATCTGTACAAGATCTAATGCCCCTTGTGGATAGGATTGAGAGGAGAGTTTCTGCCACCTTCATGCTGATGTCCTATAGTGGGAAAGTCTCATTGATAAACTCTCTGCTCACTTCTATTGCAACATTTACAATGTGTTCTATTCAGTTGCACCCGAAGATTTTAGAGCATATTGAGAAAATAAGGAGACATTGCCTTTGGGTAAAGAAAAATGAAGAAGGAGAGGAAAAATGTCACTCTCTGGCTGCATGGAGCATGGTCTGTAGGCCCAAGAAGAAAGGAGGATTGGGTATTTTAAATCTGAAAATCCAAAATGAAGGCCTGCTTCTTAAATATTTGCATAAATTTTATAATAAGGTGGACACCCCTTGGGTCCACTTATTATGGAATACTTACTATGCTGGTAAAATCCCTCATGCCATAGAATCAGTTGGATCCTTTTGGTGGAAAGATGTTTGTAGATTAATGCCCATTTTCAGAGGGATTGCTTCTAGTTCAATTATAGATGGAAAATCAACTCTCTTCTGGAAAGATGCTTGGCTAGATCAAGTTAATGCTGAAGCTTTTCCTAGGGCTTTCTCTTTTGCTAAAGAGGAGGACGTCTCTGTCCACCAGTTTCTTTCTGCTAGCAGTCTGGCTGATTCTTTTCACCTACCTATTTCCCCTGAAGCCATGGAAGAGGTGAGATCAATTCAAAGGAAATCAAACCATATTCAACTAAATGATGATCATGATATATGGAGCTACCCTTGGGGGAAACATTATACACCTAGCCAATACTACAAGTCTTGCTTCAGAGAAATATCTCCTCATGAGTCCTTTCTTTGGCTCTGGAAGGCAAAATGCACCCCAAGAATAAAGTTCTTCTGTTGGCTTGTTCTGTCAGATAGACTAAATACAAGGAATATGCTCAAGAGGAGACATTTCCAGCTGAATTCTGGTTATAATTGCCTGATGTGTAACAACCCACCAGAGGAAACTATTGAACATATGATCTTTCATTGCTCTTTCAGTAAGACATGTTGGCAGAGGCTACATATGCTTTGGAATGCTACTGGCGACAGGCTTCACTTACTCAGCAGAGGAAGAAGTAACTGGCGAAAACCTCTGTTTATGGAGTTATTCATGATTGCTGCTTGGAATATCTGGAAGGAAAGGAACAAGAAACTCTTTGAAGGAGTGGACCCTCAATTGGCATCTTGGAAGGCCCGAATGAAGACTGATCTTTCCTTGCTAGTCCATAGGACTAAACCTGACCTACACTCCCAAATAAATCAGCTTATTGCTGCCCTTTGAATGTCCCTTTGTTCTCTGTGTTGTACATAGCTTGAATCTTTTGATCTTCTTGATGTAAAGCCTCACATGTAAAACTCTGTAAATACCCCCACTTATATATATATATGATATGAGGCAGTAGGGGCCCCCCCCTTACTGTCATAAACCTTCAAAAAATTGGGAATCTTGTGGGGATCATGGAGTTTGTATATGTGTTAGGGAAACGCCGGGCCGCCAATCTAAGCCATGCATAATTCATGGTGGAAATTTGTAGCATACCCATAGTGAACATACGACGACGCATCTCACAATAAAAAGCTAAACAAAAGGCAAATAAAAGAGATGTCGAGGTGTTCATTGTCTGCTTGTCATGTCATTTTGGTGTGGGCTTGTTCCATGTCATCGGGCACGGAGGTACCCCATTGGCGGTTCTCAATGATATGCATATACTTACAATGACAAGAGCCTTGCTTGGGACTCTAAGTAAAGTAGCATGAGGTTTGGGTACTCGTATTCACGGGGCACGAGGTTTTCAACTTATGATTTGTCAAGCATATGCATCATAATTGTTCTCGCATTAACTTTAACCATTCAAGATGCTTATGATGGGGGCAATGAGAGCTCAAAGCCGGTAAGTACCATAATTTTTGAAGGTTATAAAACTTGCAATCACTGCTTCCCTCTGCGAAGGGCCTTTCTTCTACTTTTATATTGAGTCACCACCTTCTTTCTTTATGCACCATTAAGAGAGCATAGTTGGCATTCTTAGTGTGATATGCATTGTCCCAAAGTTCATTGATTGATTCATATTGTTGGTTTCACTTGTTCTTAAATTATTTGTATCTAGTCGCCCTCTTAAACTTTGAGGTGTCCTGTGCATTTATGTTTTGCTCTCTTTGAAGGACAAGCTGAAAACCATTTGTATGTTTTTCCTTATGATTTGAACACACGTTTGACTTTCATTGTTTCATTTTCATGATCTTTTGTTTGTGTTCATTTGCATGTTTACAACTTGGTTGCGAAGTTCTTATTGTCAAGATTATATCTTCATGCCCATGTTTTAAGTTCTTATGATCCCAGCTCACAAATGCTTACATATATGATCAAGATTGTGTAGGTGCATGTCACCTCAAAAATTATTCTTTTGTTATCACTTAACTACTCGAGGACGAGCAGGAGTTAAGCTTGGGGATGCTTGATACGTCTCCAACGTATCTATAATTTTTGATGCTCCATGCTTGTTTTTACACCATTTGCCTATTGTTTCGTTACACTTCGTGGCACTTTTATGTATTTTCTGGAACTAACCTATTAACGAGTTGCCACAGTGCCAGTTCCCTGTTTTCTGCTGTTTTTGTGTTTCAGAAGTGATACACAGGAAATATTCTCGGAATTGGACGAAACAAGTTCCTGAAGTCTTATTTTACCCGGAAGCTTCCAGAGATCCGAAGGAGAGTAGGAGGGGGGCCACCAGGGCCCCACACGCTAGGGCGGCGCGGCCAGGGCCCTGGCCGCGCGAGCCTGGCGTGAGGGCACCTGGCTCCTCCTCTGACATCGCCCCTTCGCCTATAAAGACCCCCCGACGGAAAAAACCTAAGTACCCAATCACTTTTCCAGAACACATCGCGATCCGCCGCCGCCGTCGACCCGAAGATCGGGAGGGTCTAGAAGCTCTTCCCGGCACCCTGCCAGAGAGGGAATCGCCACCGGAGGTCTTCTTCATCGCCATGCTTGCCTCCGGAGCGATGAGTGAGTAGTCTACCTTGGACTATGGGTCCATAGCAGTAGCTAGATGGTTGTCTTCTCCACCATGTGCTTCATGTTTAGATCTCATGAGCTGCCCTACATGATTGAGATCACCGTTATGTAATTCTACATGTTTGGTTTGTTGGGATCCGATGAATATTGGTGTTTATGATTAAGTTGCTGTACTGAATATTATCTTAAGTTATCTCTATGTTGTTTATGATCTTGCATGCTCTCCGTTGTTAGTAGCTATCTTGGCCGAGTAGTTGCTAGTGACTCCAAGAGGGGGTATTTATGCTCGATAGTGGGTTCATGCCTCTATTTAACCTGGGGGAGTGACAGAAACCTCTAAGGTTGTAGATGTGCTGTTGCTACTAGGGAGAAAACAACATTCATATGCTCAAGGGCATATGCTTTGTTTACATTACACACTTTGCTTAATGCAATTATCTGTTGTTCGCAACTTAATACTCATGGGGTGTTCGGATTGATATCCCCGGGAGTGGATTATTAGTCATAGATGCAGTTGGATGGCGGTCTATGTATTTTGTTGTAATGCCAAGAGTAAATCTCATAGTGATCTTCTTGACATATCACGTTTATCTTTATTCTATCAATTGCCCAACTGTAATTTGTTTACCCAGCATGTGTTATTTATCTTATGGAGAAACACCACTAGTGAACTGTGGATCCCGGTCCTATTTCCATCATATTGCTATTACCTGTTTACTTTACTCGCATTGTTTACTTTATTCGCATACTCTACTGTTTTCCACTCGATACGCTCATAACCTTTGTTTCAAGCAAACCGGTGAGATTGACAACCTCATCGCAAGTTGGGAACAAAGTACTTGGTTGTGTGTGTGTGCAGGTTCCGCAGTTCCAGCTAGCAAGCAAAGCTTGGACGAGGCGCCATATATAAAATTGTCCGAAGCTGTCGCAAACTAGCAAGCATCACCTTCATTCGTCATTGTCTGCTTTTCTCCTGAACGATAAACCTTGGTTTCTTAACTGAGGGAAAACAAGCAGCTATACTCATCATACCTTCCTCTTGGGGTTCCCAACGGGCTGGTCATTCACCACGCACAAGGACTGTCTGCTACACGCTATTAAACGCCAGCAATCCCCAACAGTAGCCCCCAGGGAACTTCAAGATCGCCATTCTTCATCCGCCATGCCTTGTTTTTGGTGAAGTCCATCCGCCATAGCTTGTCTTCTTCCCCGCGTCTGGATGGCGGTTCTTGATGTTCCTCTTTCTTCATCTTTCAATCCGTCGCAAATAGCGGATCATGCGACGTAGTTTTAACTTAGCGAGATTTTCGGGATCCGTTGGATCATACCATAGAAATCTGCCGTAAATTTCGGCACGTAGTTCCTTCTAGGGCAAGATTCACAGTGCACGCACTTTTTAACTAAAGTTACTGTTTTACCCCTCGACACGTGTCGCTGAACTAGGGTTTCCGTGATCAGGATGAGCGGTTCTGATGGCGGGCACGAATCTCGAGGCCCGGGGTCTATATATACCCCGGCCGCTCACCCCCGGCCGGTTCACACCTCATTCACCCCCACGCATTCTCTCTCCTCAGCGCCTCCACGAGAGCTCCGCGATCTCCGACGAGCCGCCGCAGGAGTTCTTCGCCGCCGGTGACTTTTTCCGCCACAAACTGGCATCGTCCTCCTCTTCCTCGCTCGAGATCTTGGAGATCATTTCCGCCACACCTCTAGCCGCCATGGATCCAGAATCGCCTCGTCAAGCTGCAACGTCTGAAGCTACTGAGAGCTCAGCACGATCAACTGACACAGAATCCGCTATACCTGAAAATTCGAGAGGTAGCTGGGATCCCTGCAACTTAGATGAGGGAACCCTATCCTCCTTGGAGCAGGAGGGACGGATAGCAGCTAAGGAAATTTCAAGATGGCGAGTAGATCCTGGTGCAGCAATGCCAGCCCCTTCCGATGGAGAGATCGTGATGCTTAAGTCTCACATCGACCGTGGCCTCAGCCTTCCGCCATCCTACTTCTTGAAGGGCATTCTTTGGCATTACAGGTTACAGCTGCACCATATTGCACCAAATAGCCTCACAATCATAGTGGGATTCGTCGCGCTATGCGAAGGATATCTGGGTATCAATCCACGCGGAGACTTATTCCGCTTATATTTTAACATCCGCCATAACCGGGATGCGAATGGAGACCCTCGCAACTGCGGATCAGTCTCATTTGTTCCTCGGAGCGGGAAATCATACCCTTATATTACACCGCATGATTCTACAAAGGGATGGCGGGGATCTTTCTTCTATCAGGCTGACCAGGCCCCTCCTGAAAGGAAGTACAGCCTGCGGTCTTTTGTTGATGGTCCCGCCGAGGAGCAGGATAGCTAGGGCGTTATGGACGATTTTACCATGGACGACGAATGCCAACTATGCTCACGACGGATTTCCAAACTTGTGTTTTCTGGACTGACAGGTGCAGACACCATCCACTGCTGGATCTCACGGCGGATTCAGCCTCTTCAATATCGCCCATCTCTGATGTCTGAATATAGCGGAATCGACGACCCTCAGCGCTATTCCAAGGAGGAACTATCTGCCGAAGAGATCGAGCATCGAATCCGCAATATCATCAAGGTGGGATGAGATGAGCCATTGAAGCTAAAGATCCCCATGTATGAGAACGACAATTGTCCAGAGGTGAGTGCCTTCCTATTCCGCCATAACTGTTATTTTTCTTGAATAACTTGCATCTTTCTACAGCTTTCCTCCCTTCCGCCTTCCGAGCTGAGCCATCTAGTCCTTTATCCCCGGACGAAGGAACTCACCGATGATGAGGATGAAACATCCTCATCTCCAAGAAGACAGAAGATGGCAGAAGAGGAGACTGTGGCGGATGAGCCCACGGCAACCGTACCCCGTGGTGTTCACGGCGCGGGCGGGCGTATACGAGGATTAGGCAAAAGGGTTATTTCCCGCCATCCGTCCCCAGCTCTGTGCGGCCACTTGGATACTGTTCCTGAGCATTCCACTACTATCAAACTGCCAGAGCGGAAGTAAGGAAGATATTCTTTTTGATTCCATACCATCTATAATTTGACTTGTTCTGATCTGTGACTTTGCGCATAGGAGAAGGAAAATTGCTGGTCAAAAGCCTCCAAGGACCAAACCATCCCCTACCGTTATTCCACCTACACCCGATGCTCCTGTCCGCCCAACTGGACCTTCCGCTTCTGCCCAAAGGGCTAGCAAGATGGCGGATGCCTCGGCAACAGATGCTGGGCCCTCGACCCATCCCACTAAGGGCTCAAAGAAGGTAAGCTTTAGCGGAAAGGCGGTCGAGATGGGCACGGGTGTTGAGGAGGCCTCGAAATGGAAAAAGAAAGCAGATGCTCTTTTCCGTCTCAATCACCTGCAGGAGGAGGCCAGCAACCATGTGTCCACCGCTATGTCGTCTTTTGTTCAGAGAACCAACATCATGAAAGAGGTATGTACTCCCAGTAGCCCCCGAGCGCCGTAGCGGATTTCTGTAGATGTTCCGCTATGGTGCTCTAAGATAAAACTACTTTAAACTTTTGCATAGTATAGCCCCCGAGCACCGTCATATTGTACGGTACTCTTTAGAGAACTTAAATTTTGCAGTAAGTAGCCCCCAAGCATTATGACGGATAACTATACGGCATAAAGCTCTAAGAAGACTAAAAAATTATCATGAGTAGCCCCCGAGCGTTATGGCGGATGGCTATCCGGCATAAAGCTCTAAGAGTGACTAAAAAAATCATCATGAGTAGCCCCTGAGCGTTATGGCGGATGGCTATCCGGCATAAAGCTCTAAGAGTGACTAACACATCATATCGTTTTGCCAGAATTACAAGAAAGTTGTGGAGGACCTGGTCCAGGTCGTCAGCTCGCAGGAGAAGGAGCTGGCGGAAAAAAGCACTCTTTTGGCGGACTTGCAACAGCAGCTCGAGAACAACGGTAATTTTCTTTTGTCTTGGACAAGTTTAAGTACCTTTATGCTATCCGATCAATACTGTGCTTACATTTCCGCCATGCAGATGCTGCCAAGCTTAAGTCCACACTCGAGGGGGTGGAAAAGGGCCATGCTATTGCGATGGAGGGGTTGCAGCAGCAGCTCCAAAAATCATTGGCCTCGAATACCCTCCTCGAAGAGAAGCTGAAGGACTAGGAACGCCAGAACCTGCAGAAGCACAAGGAGGTAGAGGATCTCCGCAAAGCCGCCGCTGAATTTGAAAAGCGGCGAGATGGCTTTAACGAGATCCTTGATCATTTCCAGAAGACCCTGCTAGGTATCAATGGCTCTCCATACTGTGAAGTTTGTAATAATGTGCTATGCCGAATGTGACGCCTTGTTTGTTTCTGCTATGTAGCAACCCTGGAGCAATGCGAGGTGGATTCCGCCACAGGCTTGCGCATGGCCACTGACGCGGCAAAGAAGGAGCTGGATGGCCTTCTCAACGCTGGCCGTCAGGCATGCGGGAGTCTAGAGATAGCGGGTTCAGCTGGCCTCTCCGCCATAGGGCTCACCAAGAAGTTGATGCTCGTGCCTGGGCTAGTGGCGGACTGGAAGCAGTCTTCCGCTCGGGGTGGTGCCAGAACTGCCTTAACTTTGGCGAAGGCCCACTACCCCGAGCTGGATCTGGACTTGATCACCTCCGGCATCCCAGAGAGTGGCGAGGACGGAGCGCCTGTGGACGAGGCCGCCATCCGGCAGAGTGTGCTGGGATATGATCAGCTGTGTGCCCTGGGCACCCAGCTGAACGTATACTACGAGGCATACGATCTGCCGGGGTCTCCGAGCCAAGCTTCGGCGTCGGTCTCTGTAGCCACTGCTGGTGCTGATGGCGGTGATGAAGTGTCCTCTAGAGTTCCGCCATCCGCTTAAGCTATACCCTGCAATGTGGCAGGAAGAAAACAATTGCATCAATTCGGCCCCTGAGTGGGTCTGTAAGTTAAAGTATTAAACTGCGTGTATGCTCTGCACTGTGCCTGATCTGCTTGTGGCGGATCAGTGAATGCTTTTGAACTTGTGGCACCGTTTTTATTAAGTAGTTTATGTGTGAAAAAACTGCCAGGCCTATTTTTATACAACTTGCAGCAGTTTGACTTGCTCAAAAAACAACACTTTGAAAAAAAATCTCACGTAGGATTATGCGATCCGCCATCCGGCTCTTTGTGCTTGAATTTTCGTGAGATGGCGAAATCTTCGCACGAACAATCCGTTAGGGCGACGATACTTGATAGCAACCGTCCAAAACCCTTAGCAGATAGCGGCTTAGATCGTCAAAAGGTCACTACTCGGGAATCCACACAAAGAATATCAGATGGAGATCAAGACATAAATATGCTACACGGACCGCTATGGCGGATTTAAAAAGACGCAAGTGCAAAGCACAATTGCGCAAAGATTCCATACGATCTAAATGAACAATAAAGGAGGTAAAAGACTCAGAAAAAATCAAGAGTGAACCAAATGCTTTATTTCATTGATCATATAGAGGTGCCTATTACATAGCCTAGGTAAGTGCTAAGTGTAGAAAGGACATAGCTGTGCGATGTTCCACGGGCGATCTGTTTCGTCATAGATATCGTCAGGGTCTCTTTGTTTGCGCTTCTTACTGGGTCACTTATCTAGCTCGCGAATATCAACGAGGTAGTAGGAACCATTCAGTAGAGCTTTGCTGATGATGAAGGGTCCTTCCCAAGGCGGGGATAGCTTGTGGGACTTCTGCTGTTTGAGGCGTAGCACCAGGTCCCCCTCTTTGAACGAGCGTTTGCGAACTCGGCGGCTGTGATAGCGGCGGAGATTCTACTGGTAGATGACGGATCTCTGGGCTGCTAGGTCTCGTTCTTCTTCCAGCAGGTCCACGGATAGTTGTCTGGACGCTTCTGCATCTTCCTCCTCATAGGCCTCGACTCTTAGGGAATCGTACTGGACATCACTTGGCAAGATTGCCTCTGACCCATAGACTAAGAAGAAAGGGGTAAGGCCAGTTGATCTGTTTGGCGTGGTCCGTAGACTCCATAGCACAGATGGCAACTCTTCTGCCCAGGCTCCAGCTGCTCTATGTAGCGGTGCTTCTATGCGTGGCTTGATCCCTGACATGATTAGTCCGTTGGTCCGTTCAACTTGGCCATTGGACTGTGGGTGTGCCACAGATGCCAGGTCAAGGCGGATTCCGTTGTGATGGCAGTATTCTTCAACTTCACCCTGAGACAAGTTAGTGCCGTTGTCGGTGACGATGCTATGTGGGATACCAAATCTGACCACAATGTCCTTGATGAATTTTTGGGCGGTTTTGCCATCAAGTTTTCTGATGGGCTTAGCTTCCACCCACTTCGTGAATTTGTCTACCGCTACCAGGAGGTGCGTAAATCCCGAAGGTGCATTTTTAGCGGACCCACCATGTCCAGCCCCCAGATCACAAAAGGCCAGGTTATAGGGATCGTATGCAGTGCTGTGGCGGGCATGTGGGTTTGCTTGGAGTACATCTGGCAACCTTGGCAGAGCTCCACGATACGGTCTGCATCTGTCTTGGCTGTTGGCCAGTAAAATCCATGGCGGAATGCCTTAGCTACTAGGGATCTGGCGGCGGCGTGATGCCCACATTCGCCTTCGTGGATTTCCGTTAGTATTTTGATTCCGTCCACTTGGGATATGCACTTCATAAAGACTCCCGAGGTGCTTTGCTTGTAGAGCTGGCCATCTATGATGGTGTACACTTTTGCTCTACGCTCGATTTGCCTCTTCTGGACTTCATCCTCGGGTAGTTTCTTGCTCGTCAGATACTCCAGGTAGGGCTCTGCCCATGGCGGGTTGCTAGGCAAAACCGCCATAACGGGAGAGCTTGCCAGTTCTGGATTTTCTGGATCTACCATCTTGACTGATGGTACGTGCAGATGCTCGAGGAATACGCCTGGCGGGACTGCCTTGCGGCTGGACCCTAGCTTAGACAAGGTGTCGGCCGCCATGTTATCTTCTCGTCGTACGTGCTTTATGTCATAGCCGAGAAAACTTTTGGCCATCTCATCTACTTTGTCTCTGTAAGCCGCCATAACTTCGTTCTGAGCTTTGTATGTGCCAGCCACCTGCTGAGCGACAAGGTCAGAGTCTCCGCAACACATAATGTGTTGTACGCCGATCTCCTTTGTGACGCGTAGCCCATGCAGGAGCGCTTCATACTCCGCGATGTTGTTGGTGGTGGGGAAGTGGATCTGGAGAACGTAGCTGAGCTCATCTCCCTTGAGAGATTTGAGGGTCACTCCAGCCCCTGAGCCATGTAGCAGCTTTGAACCATCAAAGTGCATCACCCAATGCTCTGGTTCTGGGACGGGCGTAGTCTCCTGTGCTTCCTTCCAATCCGCCATAAATTCCGCCAAAGCCTGAGACTTGATGGCGATGCGAGGCTTGTAGTTGATGTCGAAGGAGGCCAATTCAATGCCCCACTTTGCAACTCGTCCTGTTGCGTCGCTGTTGTTGATGATGTCCTTCAGTGGAGCCTTTCTCACCACTGTGATCTTATGGTCATAGAAGTAATGTCGTAACTTACGAGAAGCTAGGAAAACTCCATATGCCAACTTTTGGTAGTGAGGGTAGCGCTGCTTGGATTCCGTCAGGACCTCACTGACATAGTAGACTGGTCGCTGCACACCGTACTCCTGCGCTTCTTCCTTGCGTTCTACCACGATGACGATGCTGACGATCCTGTTGGTTGCTGCCATGTATAGTAACATGGGTTCCTGGTCTTCGGGGGCTGCTAGGACTGGTGTAGTGGATATCACTCTCTTCAGATCCTTAAGCGCAGCGTCTGCCTCGTCGGTCCAGACGAATTCGTCTGATTTTTTCATCAGCTTGTAGAGTGGCAAAGCCTTCTCTCCAAGACGACTGATGAATCTACTCACTGCTGCCATGTAGCCTGTGAGTCGCTGTACGTCCTTCAAGTCATTAGGCCGGGAGATGTCGAGGATTGCCTTGATCTTCTCCGGGTTGACCTCAATTCCGCGGTGGGAGACGATGAATCCCAGGAGTTGTCCAGCTGGTACCCCGAAGACGCACTTCGTGGGGTTGAGCATCATGTTGTACTTCCTTAGATTGTTGAAGGTCTCTTGTAAATCCGCTATAAGGTCATCTTGCTTCTTAGACATAACAGCGATGTCGTCCACATATGCGTGGATGTTGCGTCCGATTTGATCCACCAGGCATTTTTGCATGGTGCGCTGGTACGTTGCTCCTGCATTTTTCAGACCGAATGGCATTGTCACGTAGCAATACGTGCCATAAGGTGTTACGAACGATGTAGCAACCTGATCAGACTCCTTCATCTTGATCTTGTGGTATCCTGAGTAGGCATCTAAGAAACATAGCAACTCCAATCCCGCCGTCGAGTCAATGACTTGGTCAATGCGAGGCAAGGGAAAAGGATCTTTTGGACACGCTTTGTTCAAGCCAGTGTAATCTACACACATGCGCAGAACCTTTGTGTTTTTCTTAGGAACTAGCACAGGATTTGCCACCCACTTCGTATGGATCACTTCTTTGATGAAGCCTGCTTTCAGTAGCTTGGAAATTTCCTTTGCTATTGCGCGGCATTTTTCATCTCCGAAGCGTCTCATGGCTTGTCTTACTGGCTTGGAGCCAGGGATTATCTGTAGGGCATGCTCGGCGAGTTTCCTAGGTACACCCGTCATGTCAGATGGCTGCCATGCGAAGATGTCCCGGTTCTCATGGAGGAACTCGACGAGCGCGCTTTCCTATTTGGGGGACAGATTTGTCCCAATCGAGGTGGTCTTGGCGGCATCGCCAGCGACAAGTTCCACCTACTTTGTATCAACTGTAGGCTTGAAGGTGGGCGGGGAGGCGGAAACTTCTTGCTTGGATGCCGGCATCTCCGTAGGGTCCGTGGCGGCACGGATCTCTTTGAACTCCTCGCCAAAGAACACTGCTTCCGCGAAAGCGGCTTCTCCTTCCTCGCACTCCTTTGCCTTTCTAAAGCTGCCATAAACAGTGATTATGCCATTCGGTCCTGGCATCTTCAGCTGGTTGTAGATGTAGCATGGCCTGACATGGAAACTGTGGAAGGCAGGGCGGCCGAAGATCACGTGGTATGTACTTTTGAACGGGACCACCTCAAAGGTTATGGGCTCTTCTCTGTAATTTTCTTCACTATCGAAGGCAACCTTGAGGGTGATGGACCTGAGGGACTTAGCTTGGCGGCCAGGAACCACTCCATAAAAAGTGATAGCACTATGGCGGAGTTGGGTCTTGGTAAGGCCAAGTTTTGTCAGAGTTTCCACGTACATGATGTTCAGGCTGCTGCCGCCATCCATTAAACACTTGGAGAACTCATAGCCTTGTATCACAGGGCACACTACCATGGCATAATATCCATCCGGGATGTGCTCTGGATGATCGTCGCGGCTCCAGTGCACCGGTACTTCAGACCATCGGACGTACTGGTGGACTTTTGGCACAGTGGCATTGAGGGAGCGCATAGCAGCTCGCTGTGCCTTAGCCGTGGGGGGGTCCAAGGAACGTGTGAAAGGCTCCCTTTTTATTGGTGTTTTTGAATGGGTTGCTCGTGCCAGCCCCACCCTCTGCCTTTTCGGCGGGTTTGGGCGCAGGGTCTTCATCCATATCACTGCCATCCTTGGATTCCTTGTCCTTGTCCGCTTTTCCTTTGCCACAAGGCTGTTGTCACCGGTTGCGCTTGTAGCCAGCTTCTTGATCCGCCTTGATGTCGTTGACAAATTTGTAGTTCCGGTTGGTGTGATTGCACTTCCCTGAAGAGTCTCGATGGGCAAAGCATAGCATATCGCGGTATTCATCGTAGGACACGGGGGCGAATGGCGCCGAAGCGGGAGCTGTAGAGCTCCGCTGCTGGCCACTGCTAGTACCACGTCCTCTGCCGCGCTGGCTGCTCTGACCTTTATCGGCGAAGGTTGTGGCCACCATATCCGGAGTTTGCTGCTCTTCTGGCGGATTCTTCCGTTTATTGCTATTGTTCTGCTTTCCAGTATGCTGGATGGCGGAGGCCTTCAGGGATTCACGGGCGTCATCATCGGCGGCCGTGTAGTTGCTTGCAATGGTGATCATAGAATTTAGGGTTAGTTTCCCTTCATTCCTTTCCCACAACAGGCGATGGCGGAGCAGCTGGCCTCTCTCCAAACTGTCGATGAACGCGAGGATGGCGGATTCGTCGGTAACTCCTTCATAGGAATTCTTCATATCTAGCCATCACGCAAGGAAAGTTCGGGAGGTCTCGTCATCAGCCCATCAGCACCTTTGGAGGTCACCAATATTATGAGGTCTCTTATAGGTACCCTCGAAGTTTTCGGTGAACACCGTCTACATATCGAACCAGGTTTGGATGGAATTCTCTGCCAAGTCGTTGATCCACTACCGTGCTGTGCTAGATAGCATCAGGGGCAGATAGCGGACAACAACGTTGGGTGATCCCCCAATGAACTGCACTGCGTTGAAGTAGTCTTGAGCCAAGTTAGAGGCCTATCGACTCCATTGTACTGGCGGATATTTTTCTCGATTTTGAACCCATGCGGGATGGGCTCATCACAGATCCGTTGTCCAAAGCACTTTGGGCCGAGGAAGAAGGCTTTTTGGGACTTGGCAATCTCGTTTAGGTGGGTACGCGCGTCGTAGGGCTTCTGGTCCTGCAGATCCTTGCGGGAGTTGCGTGATCTTGCTGGGCCACCGCTGCCACCGCCGCCACCATGGGGGCTGCCCGGTAGAGATGGCGAAGGGTCACGTCTTTTACTCTCGCCGTCCTGCAATTGGTCTCTGCAGCTACGACGGCTTCCCTCTGCTCTCCGTGGAGATGGATCGTCGTCATGGCGGCGGGAGCCTTGCCCTTTGTCATCGTGGCAGCGGGAAGAGTGATGCTTATCCTTGTCGCCGCTGTGGTGCGCGCCGTCGTCATGGCAAGATCGTTCCCTTTGCTTGGATCCGCCGTCTCGACTGGCTTCCCATCGTGGCGGATCGTCTCTGCGTCCAGCGTCACGGCTTCGTCCTCGCTTGCCATCATTGTCGCGTATGACGATTCCTCCCTTTGGGACTTCGAACGTCTTATACTTTGGTGGCAGCATGTTGGTCTTATGGCGGGGAGCAGCATTGTCTTGCTGGTATCCATAGGCAGGGTAATTCTTGCGAGGTGGTGATGGATTTCTCTGGGGGCCTTTGCCATGTGGCTTGTCATCGGAGGATATTGGGATGGCATCTGCCCGGTTGCGAGCTTCTCTTCTTTAGATTTCTGAGGATCCGGTATGAGATTCGTTATCAGGGCGCGTACCATAATTGCCAGCACCCCGAGCCTTGGAGGCAGTGCTGGACCTGCATAGCGCGGGATCAGATTCAAGCCGCCGTGATGACGTAGCCTTCTCCTGCTGCACCAATGCTTTGGTCATCAATTTTACCGCCGTCTCTAGGGCTGCTGGGCTTTTATTATGCTCCAATAGCTCCTTTGCAGCCACGATGTTCTCTACGGGCGTAGCTCTGACTTCATCGCGGTTCTTGTCCACATATGGTGGATTCTTGATATACATCCTGGCCAGAGTTTTTGCGGTTGGCACGGTGAACTCAAGGTTTCGCACCAGCTGCGGGTCGCCTCCCTCGTTCATTTGGTTCTGGATGAGAGTAACGTACTTCTCTTCCATGTTCCTTACGCGCTTCAGTGTGTCTTGAGCTTTAGCAATGTCGCCATCTAACTTTTCGCCCATCTTCTCGACTCGCTTTGCTTCCTTGAGGATTGCTCGCCTTTTCTTCTCGAGATCGTTCACATCTCTGACATAGTCAGGGGTGATTGGATCTGCTAGAGTTCTGTAGACGACCTTGTCCAGTGGGGTCGTGAAGTCTTCTGGGTAATGCACCTCGGGGATGGCAGGTTGTAGAGGCCTGGGGCCGCCCTGGATCTCGGGAAGCTGTTCCGTGGCGGGATCGGCGGCTGGTGGCGGGTTACCCTGCTCTTTGCCGGCATCTCCATCATGGGCTGCCTGAGATGGCGGATCACCGGTTGTCTGCCTAGTGTCATCTCCTTTGTTGGTCATGAATACCTGCTTGGCGGCTGCGCTCTGCTCTTCAAGTGCTTGCTGAGCTAACTCCGCCTCGATCCTTCTCATGGCGGCGTCATAGTGATCAGAATCATAGCCTTTGCTATCCCAGTCATCCGATTCACCACTTTCGTTAAGTGCCTCTAGGATGGATTCACCTGGGCTATCTTCTCCATTGGAGGTAGATCCCGAAGTGATACCTGTGAAAGCAACAAGGCAATACCGTGGTGTCTCTAACGCCAGATTGCTCATGGCGGATTCACAGCGGTCTACCACCACTTCCTCTACCTCTAGGGCGGGTTGGGTGGGATTTTTTTTAGATCCGATCTAGATAACTTAGGAAGTTCCAGATCAGATGATTCCTCCTCCGTATTCAGCTCGAAAGCGGTCCGTTTGGGGGTTTCAGCCATACCAATCCGCCGAAAATTGGTTTCCGTAGCGGGGGTAGGGTTT
Source organism: Dactylis glomerata (assembly GCA_007115705.1). Classification (NCBI taxonomy): domain Eukaryota; kingdom Viridiplantae; phylum Streptophyta; class Magnoliopsida; order Poales; family Poaceae; genus Dactylis; species Dactylis glomerata. Next base: position 898,788 of record QXEO01000073.1, read on the forward strand.
GTCTCTCCAATGAAGATATGGATATCTCCGATCGGAACGACGGTGAATCGAGCGGGGTCTTCTCTAGCCGGCACCTAGAGGTTATCCGCTGGGACGATGGGGAAGCCGGAATCGTAGAGGACTCGCCCGATGGCGACGGTGTCACCGATGCCTGCGAAGGCAGATCCCGACTGGATCCGCGCTCCTGACGCATTTTGCCCCACGGTGGGCGCCAACTGTCGTGGTTTCGTCAACAGATCTGCCATAGGGGTAGATGTATGGCGGTTTGTGGAAGGGGGTGAACACGGCGGAGCGATCCGGGACGGTGGTAGCATGAGTTTACCCAGCTTCAGATCCCGCAACGGTGGCGAGACCCTACGTGCTGCTATAATTCACTATATGACAACAAGTGCTCGGTTACAATGATGAGGTTGGCTATTTCGCTATGCGATTGGCCGTATGTCTAAGCTGTGCCTCAAGGGCTTCACCACGCCAGCTTATAAAGGCGCCTGGCGTGGGCAACACGATGGTACCAGAGCGGATACAACTTGGAGTCCTAGACTAAGTCCTATGCGTGTACTACAAGGCAACCTGCCATGGGCCTGTCTTCGGATCCGCCATGAGCTCCTGCGTCCAGTACCGCCATGATCTTTCCAGCAACTGGGCCGCCCGGTAGGCAATCCGCCATACCACCCTGATGGGCCACCCTGGCTTGCTGGTTTAGGACTACGTCGCTGGTATACCCATTTGGTATATCCCCAACAGTTATCAGACCGTAGGTACTTCTTCAAAGAAAACCTCTCAATGACCTCATGCGTATGCTCTTCAACAAATTGAGTCACATCCCATTTAGTTCCAGTATGCTTCACATGCAATTTAGCCTTGCATTCCATATGCACGGTGAGGCTTCGTGCTCTTTGTTTAACTGGGATAGCCTCCTCTTCCACCTGCTTGGCATATATGTTGCAAACAAAGACACTTTTGTCCTTTTCTCCTTCTTTAGCGCACCTTCTGGATGATTCAATTTTTACAGAGAAACCAACATGTTTTGCGTATATATTGTAGTGGCTTAGTGCTGCATCAAAGCTGTCAAACACCATACCAACATATGGTGTCTTAGGTGCAGACCCATTTAGTGTCGACTGCACCTCTGCCTCCCCACCACTGTCTTCTCTTGACAGCGTAACCCCTTGTCTGAACAGCTGAATGAGCATGTACTACACTGCCTGATGCTCCTGCTACATCCGTCCTTTCATTTTCCTGTTGCGCACCAGATGGAGCACCTTGTTTCGGTTGTTCGAAATTAAAATGCCCGGAAGAGGTTTCTTCTTCAGGGGTCGTGTTGATGTCAATGCCCCCAAACCAGTACTCAAACCCCTTGCTCTTGGCATTGTGAAACCACCAGCCTGTAAGAAAACATAATAGAAGAAACAATTTGTTATCCCATTGTGTATTTTCTATTTTGTTGCTATATATCAATGAAAAACGCTTTTTTGCTACATTATATAACGCTTTTGCATCTTGTATTCTTTTCCACAATACTAATAAACTTTTCCTCTATTTTTGTATGTAACAGAGACAGACAAGAGGTGGTGTGTATCAACAACTAACAAGATAGTAGCAGCTGAAGCAATTGTAGGCCGTCATTTATGAAAAAGCTGGACTGTTGGTATGCAGATTTTGGTTAGACCAGTGCACTAAAACAATGCCAAGAGATGTTGGTCATGCTGTTAAATTCTAGAGTTTCTTTTGCACATTCAGTCATGCTTAGTTTCAATGCACTAAAAAAAAGAGATGCCAGTGTTCTTTTGCACACTACATCATGCTCAATTTCAAAATTAAATATATGTTACATCATGATCTTTTTCTTCCTCTAGAATTTGGTGCATCTATCTTTTTTTCATTTCAGCAATGATCCATATACATCTTCCATTTTATGTCACCGTAATCTCAATGTTTTAGTTTGGTCTAGCAATGTTTATGTGCACTAGGAATTCTGAACTATAACTTGGATCATTTGAACTGTGGGTCACCTAGTTACATACTACAAAGGGTCTAGCATCTATAGGTGTTGTTAATTTAACAGGATTTACTAGTAAAGCTATTGTGTCTCTGGGGCAAGTTTTAGATATGGTACCTTTAGAATGTTCCAAGAAATAGTTAAATTCTGAATTATGGTGACCCGAATCTAATAGGATGTAGCACATACAACTGTTAGATTGGTATGTAACAGGAGAAGTTTTCAAATCTGGGACCTTTTTAGAATGTACCAAGTAATAGTTGCATACAGTTACATACTGAATCATGGTGTGCTGAATTTAATAGAATGTAGCAGTAAAGCCATTAGATTGGTATGTAACAAGAGAAGTTTTCAAATCTAGGAACTTTTTAGAATGTACCAAGTAATAATTGCATACAGTTACATACTGAATCATGGTGTGCTGAATTTAATAGGATGTAGCAGTAAAGCCATTAGATTGGTATGTAACAGGAGAAGTTTTCAAATCTGGGACTTTTTTAGAATATACCAAGTATTACTTGCATACTACATAGGGGCAAGCACATATAGGTGTTCTTCAACTTTGCGGGATCTACCAGTAAACCCAGGAGATTTGTATGTAACAGGACAAGTTTTCAAATCTGGGAAATTTAGAATGTACCAGCAAAGAAATCAGTTCTTTTTGAACTGTGGCTTGATTTAGTTACATTCCAGTAGAGCTATGTGTTTTTGTATGTAACAAGGCGAGTTTCAAATCTGGGACCTTAGGATGTACCAAGAACATTTTTCAGACCTTAGGATGTAGCTTCAGAATTTTTCTTGCTTTACAGGTGTTACATGCACAGAACTTACAGGTGATCTCGGTGGAGAAGGAAACTAGGGACGGCAATTCTGTTGAGCCCTTGTACCACCGGTGAAGAAGCTCTGAGATGGAACAATGGATCTCAGGGATGGAACTGGGGGCGGTGGTGCAGGAGCTTTAAGGAGGAAGAAGGATGGGGCGATGGGATCTGGGGGACGGGGCAGGTAAGAAATATCCGGGAGTGGCGTGGAGTAATTGGACCAGGTCGCGCGCGCACTCTCTCTAGGAGGGCACCACATGATACCGTTTCGGGAAAGTGACACAACCCGCGCGCTCCCGTTTCGGGGTGGGACCACCTAGTCGGAGCGACCTCGGGTTTTGGAAAAACAAGATCGACCTCGATGTTGTCGCATCCTTTATTATACTAGTAAATGTGCACGTGCACGCACGTGTCATCTTTTAAATTTCTTTGTGTATCCTAATTAGAAAATTCGTCATAAACAGAGAAATGAAACTTAATCGTCAATATCGACAACTACTACTTCTGTCATCCATAGGGGACATTTGGAGAAATTTGTGGAACATGTCTCCCTCATCTTAGATGGGGAAATTTGCGGAATACTACTACTTGTATATTTTTCACTCATACAGTACGTTGGGAGCAAGTGCCAAAAAATAGAAAATTAAAGATCCATAACAACATATGAGGTGATCTAAATGATTATGGATCATGAAGTCAGCCCAGAGTTATAACTGCATCATGATCCATGTTACAAGATGGTTCTCTTTCATTACATAAGAGAAGAACTACTCCAAAATATTCTCATCTGTAATTTGACAAATAAAATAAAAAATACGCAAGAATCTACATCTATGGGAGATTGAACTATCATCTTACCTCAATGAAGTTTAGTATTCATGGTCATCAAAAGCAAAAATATTCCTAATTATAAGATGTATGCCTCCTTGCCTTGTAGTACAAAAGATAGAGAATTCATCATAACTATGTTCAAAGATAGCAAAACATGAGATATTATCGTGTAGGATTAATAACCATAGACAGGCGAAAAGAAATAGGAAAAATCGCAACATAAATCTAGCTCAGAACACGATATTTTCTATCGATCTCGACTTCTCGTGTGCAACAAACAAAACCAAGAGATACATATAGAAAACTTCTCCCCACCAATATACCAGTTGGTATCATCGAAGTTCTGCAGCTTCCACTACATATGATGGATAAGCAACATAGGATGGGGGAACCAAATAAATCTGATATTAACTGAATTTGACCAAAACAGGATGCCGGATAATATTACTAATCGAAGTTTTGCATGCTGCTTCTCACCACAAGTTTAAGACAGCAAAATTCAGTTCATGCAACCTAATAGCTAGGTTCAGTATTACACATGCAAGCCGATACCAAGGTTCAATATTACACATGCAACAAGTCAATCAGTAATATCTGAACATGAGGCAGAAGGAGGCATCAACTAACTACACTTGCCTACAACTAACTGCTAAAGTATGAAGGTGGTAGACATCAAATTGCCAAAAATACCTTAACTAATACACAGACTTTTGTCGGAGCCACATCATGAGTGTTAAGAATCGAATTGAAATAGCATGAGAAGAGTATCTAAAAACATATAGTAGAATTTATTGATACAAAGCTGTATATCCGAGGATGCGAGACTCATACAGCTGAGATCGGAAGGAGAAGCAGGCATGTGGAAGCGGGCGTCTGGTGACCAGTGCGGTGCCAACCTTCGTCCTGCCGCCGAGAGCGGAGAGCCTGAGAGAGGGAAGAAAGCAGGATAGCTGCACGACACGCCTTGCTGCCGCCCGCGCGCGCCTCCTCGTGCACCAGAGCGTGCCTCCTCCTCGTGCGTCAGAGCATGCAACATCGGGCAGGCCGGCTACGTGGGGCAGGGCGGCAGGGAGGTGCCGAGGTCTTGGAGGCAGGTATAGCGACATCGTCGGAGCCAGGACGGCAGCGCCACGATGTTGACGGGCGGCGGCGGTGGCTTTGTGACCTCGTGAAGCCGATGGTAGCAGGAAAGAGCGTAATTTTAGGTCGTGCGCGTGTGCTGTGCGGAAAAAAAGAACTCTCATGCGAGCGAACCCATGTTTTAGCGAGAGGATTTGTCCGTCTTACCGGTAATAACGGGAGAAACTTGATGCGTTTCGATCAATTTTAGAGGGTCCTAATTTCTTGGATCTGCCCCCTCTCTCCCCTTTTTTTTTCGAATCAACAAGACTAGTCTAATCTCGAGCGAGTCAGTTTTCCTGCATACGGGGGGACGCGCGTTCTGGGCAACAAATCAACTTTAACAGTTACCTAAACCAACGGCGCTAGCCTGGTCCCACTCCCAGGCTCCCATCCATAGTCCATAGACGTCGCCTGGTGGAAACCCCCAACCCCCCACAATAATCCGTCAATTCCAATCGATTTGCTCCTCGCAATTTGTTCCGCCGACGGTGACTCGACAAGACTGAACAGAGTGGATTAGCTTATTCACTTGTGTTGGTAAGGAGCCCTAGCTTCATTAGATGTTTTTTCTCTCAAAAGATCTTTCTGTTTTGAACACTTTTGGGGTAAATAAACCGTCATGCCCAATGTGAAGTCCGCCCAGACTTTGGTTTAGAGTATTCTCAAGTATGCTTTTGTGACTGGATTTGGAATCCTTTTCACGATTTATTTGTTCGTCTATTTAATTTAGACTGGTTCCTTCGGCCAGATCAGATCGGCTATTTTTCTGTAAATTCCCGGTCTGTTTTATTACTTGGGCAATTTATAGCTCTCATGCGGAGCAGTTTGATCAGATGCACTACTCCATTCGATCCATCTTTATAAGGTTGGCTGCTTTCAGCGACACTTATTATGGATCGGAGAAAGTAATTCCTCTGTTCTAAAACACTTGTCTTAATTTTTTGTAGATTCACATATATCGATACATTAAAATGTGCTTATATACATGGTAATCTAGATAAAGTTGAGACATCTTTTTGAGACAGAGGGAGTAAGTATGGTTTATCTTAGTATGAACTTTGTAACAAATGCCACTATGGCTAATCTTAATGTGTATTGATGCTCAGTTTGAAATATGCATGTTATCATGCTGTATTTATTAGCTATTTCGTGTCTGCCACCCAACCTAACACCAGCCATGCTGTGGTAACAAAGTGGTTCAAACTTCCCATGGAATCGAGATTCATAAGATGCGCATTATCTATCTACAATTACTTATAAAGACACAAATTTAGCAAGAACATTCGATCTTAGCCATCCATGTATTCAGACCCGACTGCTCCAGTAACATAGTTCCTTCAATATTTGCCGCCGTCAATGACGCACGGCTTTTTCCCTAATTTGTTTCACCACCTGCTAATCCCTGATCGTCATCCCATGATCGATCCACACATACACCGCACGTCCTGATGCACGATCGTGTGCACTCCACCTTAAACCATGGCTCCCTGCCCTCCTCTAGTCCCATCAGTTTCCGGCGATGCCTCCGCTGCGGCCGAATGTGGTTGTTGGGCCTGCAAGGCACGAGTGAGCGGTCCCAACTGGAGATGGCATCGGCGGTAATGGATGTGTAGAGGGAGATCTTCCTGCTGCGACTGTGCAGATTCTATTAAGAGGCGTGCTGCTTCTGCCGATCAAGATTAAGTTGGAGCCGGTGAATTCAGGGGTTTAGATTGAGGTGGCTGTAGTTGGATACGTGATTGTATTGTTATGGTGTCTTACTCGATTTAAAACTACGATTTTGCTCCTGACTTTACCAGTTTGATCCTCGACTCAACTTTTGGATCCTGCTATTGATTGGGTGACTCAATTCCATGCATCTCCATCTTCTCAGTAGCATCCTGAAAATAGGGCTAGGGACATATTCTGGTAGTTATCTAAAACATATTCAAATTTTCAACGGGATGCAGCCATCTCCCTCTATTTTTATTAAGATGTTGTAACTAAGTTGTATCACTTGGTACCTGATTCCCCTTCTGTTACTCAAGCACATGCATTATATTTAGCCACAGAGTACTTGTCTGTTGTGTTTGTCTGCAACATGGCTTACAGGTTTAGGTTAACATACCAAATATTTATTTATTAATGGTGCGTGCAATTGTACTAGGGCCAGTGGTACTGTTATTTTTCTCCCACCAATAGAACCATTGAGCTATCTCTGATAAGCATAAAACATGGTAATAATCAGAAAAAAAAAGCTCAAAAGGAAGTGTGTGTTGTGTGATCAACTAGAGGTACCTCGATTGCTAAGTTGTTTGGTTGATAGCATCCAGACCTGATGAACCTTCTAGATGTACAGTTGGTGGAGACTTGATACTAAATGGACATGAAATGGAATTGATTTGTGCAAACATGGTGTTAGGTACCAAGCGTTGTCAGTGACTTTAGTCCCACCTCGCTAGCGGAAGGGGGCTACGGGCAGCTTATAAGGGGGAGTAGCCATCCTCCCATCAGGCTGGTCTTTTAGGAATGCGGAGGGCTCTTTGCATATGGGCTGGGCCAGATGCGCCAAATGCCTGGAACGCGACACGAGTGTGTGGAGCTGGGCCTGAGACGCTAACACATGTGCACCTTTAGGCCATGTTCTCATTTTTTAGTGCAACAAAAACTTGAACTAAATTAGGTTGAACCGCTACCATAGTGTGGCTGGTCTAACATCGGGCACGGTGCGAGAGAAAAGCGATTTGAAAGGCTCCATGAACCGTTTCAACACACCACCGATCCGTTTGCACGCGTTAAAATAAGAATTCTTACCTGGCATGCACCATGCAAACCTATAGTGGCCACCACGCAGCCAGCCGAGCAGGAACATTTTTTGTATTTGTTGGATGGGTCTCATCTCTGCTTTTGAACTGGAGTTACACATTGCAGCAACATATTTCTTTGCATCTAAATTTAAACGCTGTGGCTGGTCTGACGGCTTAATGGTCTTATCTTTGTACTGATGTATATGTGCGTTTACTTGCAGTTGCAGATCAAGACTTATATAAGTGGATGGCAAAGAGAAAGAGGAAAACTAAACATTTGGATGGAACAAATGTTAAAAAGAGAAAGTCAAGAAAATCAAGGACTCAACTGAGCGACCTTCCTATGGTATGGATTCTCAACTAGAACTGACCATCGCAATTCTCCACATTATGTACGGTCTTACATAAGAAACTGTGCTTGCTAGTTGTTTTTCAGAATGTTGTGTAAGTTGCAAAATCATTGTTTCTCTGTTCACAGGACATTTTGTCTAGCATCATATCACGTCTGCCAATTAATGAGGCCATAAGAACAAGCATACTATCACGTCACTGGAATCATGTTTGGTGTCACCATACAAACCTGAACTTTGTATGGTCCACGATGATGCCAAGAAATTTGAATCCGTACTATTCTCCTCGACACGGACAGCGGATGTTCATCCAAAGAGTGGATGATGTCCTTCTGCAACACAGCGGTGCAGGGGTTGAACATATTAGAATTCACTTCGATCTTGATGGCAGCCATACAGCTGATGTTAACAGATGGATAACCTTTGTTATTGGATCTAAGACAAAGGCGCTTAGCCTTGAATTATTGTATCACGCTCCAGTGTATCTTCTTGAGAGGGAACTAGATGACAGCATTGAACTTTATAGCTTCCCATTTCGGCTTTTTGACGCAAGTAATGGTTCACATCTGCAGTTTCTGCTGTTCACGTCTATTTCAGTGAAGGTGCCTGCTGATTTTGAGGGTTTTGTCAACCTTAAGAAGCTCTACATATGCGATTTGAGAATATCTGATGAGGACCTTAAGCATCTGTTGTCCAAATGCAGTCTCCTGAAGTTTCTTAGTGTGACCTATTGTAAAACGATTATAGGATTAAGAGTCTTTCATCCTGCAAGCCACCTTGAACGACTTGAAGTCGCCAACTGCTCCTCACTTCGTGAGATTGAGCTGAATAATGATCTGACTATACTCGAGTACAGAGGTTGTCCGATATCTTTTATATCAAGTGGAAATCCTTGTCTAACAAATATATGTATTAAGCTATCCCATGCTGATACTTCCATTAAGCATCTTTTCACTGAACTCCCTGGTACTTTGCCACCTCCAAATACACCATCCTCAGGTTTTGGAGGACTCGAGGTTCGTGATAGCACCATAATTATAATTTCTTGTGTCCGTTATCTGTTTCCTATTGATAAGCTCAAGTTCATGGTTAACGTTTGTCTGTCTACTACTGTATCAGAGAGCTATTTCATCCACAAGGCATCCTAAATTTGTTTGTCTTCGGAGTTTGATATTGGAAATGGATATTTTTGCCCCTCTGGAGACAAAGCCGGATATGCTTGATGTCGCTTACCTCCTGCAAGCTGCCCCTTTCATAGAAAAGCTGGAGTTTAATGTAAGTAAATTTTCTTCCCTATCTAAACCAAAATTTTCCTACAAAGGTTGAGATTAATTAGACTAAATGAAACTAAGGGCTTGTTTGGCATCCATCGTTTCATTTCATTTGGTAGAAATGAAATGAAATGACATGATGATTCATTTCATTTTGGCAAATCCACAGAAATGACAGGGTACCCAATAGGTATTAAGGTTAGACATGAGATGAAAACCCATGGAATTCAAATAAATTCCATAACCAATTCCGTGGCAGACAAACAAGTAATTGTTAGAATCATAAATGAATTCTTTGATTCCAGCCCCAAATGATGGGAGCAAAAGGAGCCCTAAAGGATCAATAGTGAATACGCCTAATATGTACATAATGTCTTCTTGATGTAAATATCTTGACCTCCGTCATTCTGTACAAAACTTTATTCTCCCCTCTTATATTGCATGGCAGAGCCCCTGCCTTTCATAACAAAAAGAAAAGTATTGACGTGTTATTATCAATAGTTGAATGCCCGTGCGTTGCTACGGTCTCTCAAATTTTATTTCTTTGCACCACATGGTATTCCCGGGACATTAAGATTCAACTTCACTTTAGGGTCATTCTGATAATATCAATAAGTTGACATCACATGAATATAAAGTAAAATCCAACAAATTATATAAGTTATTAAAGCCAATGTATATTTCCAGCATGCTACATGTGCTTCGTTGCGCCGGTAACATTGGTATTGATCAACCTGGTTTTTTTTAGATTTTCAAGATGTCCAACTGGACTGCAATGGTGGAACCTTATGCAGCCAACGTGGTCACTGAATTGCACAAATCAAACCAATCAAATTTGTTAAGTTTAGTAACTATACTATGACAAGGTAACGCAAGACCAAAAAAAATGATAGAACGGATAATGAAAACAAAAGTCATGAATACACATGTTTGCCCATCTTCCAGAATCCATAAGAAAGCAACGTGTCAATTTATTCCCCAGAGAAAATATGGACAACTTTGTTGCTAAATAGCACTTGTTCTTTTTTTGTGTTGAATAGCACACCTGGTTGCACCTTCAAATCTAACCAGCATCATTGCAGTGTGGTCCATAGTTCAAAATTCAAATAGCCAATCGCCTCTTCATGGCAATCTATCCTAACAATAGAGCGATATGCAATTAAGGAAATATGTGCAGTTCCATTTCCACATATCATCCTCACGACATACTATCGATTAAGGGATACATTTTTCTTTCATATCACAAACTCCTATGAACTCAATTAATACCACTTACTTAAGATAAATAACTTCGATGGACCACCCTCATCCATACTATGGGTTGTGGCTAAACTGATCTTTATGCACATGTATCCATAAAGAATGTAAGAATCTGGGCATCCTGCCGATGAAGTGAAAACAAAATAGTTAAACGAATTGACCAAGTAGTCCTTAAATATTGTTCCTTGCACACCTCTATCTTCAAAAGCAAAATCGATATTAAACAGCTATACATTATTAGCTCATAATAAAGCGATAGATATTCTTCTTTGATCAGATGTTCCCCATCAAGTTCTAACATGCAAACAAAAGGTAGTTGCTCCCCGTTACACCAAAGTTTCAATAGAATAGCTTATGTTTGTTTATTAACACATAAGGTAATAAAAACATATAGTTGGTTGAAGGAAATGTTCATTAAGTTAGCATTCCATAAAAAATCAGTTCTAGGGCTAAAGATCACAGACCTAGTATCGATCAAATAGTTGCTGCAAGCTAACAAAGTAAAGAAATGGTGAGGTGGAATAGTTAAGGAGCAGGAGTTATAGAGAGGTTAACCCAGGTACGCAGGTTAGGAGAATAGAGATTTTTACCTCGGCAGTTGAATAAAGACATCAATCGCCTGAAAAAACAAACCAGAACAGTAGAATGCTTTGACTATGCAGCATTGGCGTGCCATATTAGACATTTAATGGTTCACGGAAAAATAGGTATTCAACAGTACAGACTTGGCATGATGAATGTGGATATACTCAGTCTCATATGCAAACCTTCTCAATTTTTGCACCAGGAAAATGTATTTCCTGGCCTAAGGTGTTCTCATTCAAACATTTAATGGTTCAAAAGATTGGTGCGTGAGATATGCCAATTCCATTTTTTCCAACATAAGCAGGTGTAACTTCATCTAGTGCATATCCATACTCTACAGGTACGTTGTTGAACCAACAATCAAGTTTTGAAATTTCTCTGACCTCCTTCCCATCATTGAACAGTTTCCGAAGGAAAGATTCTGGACCTCCATAGTAAGACAAGGAGATAGAGAACAATAAACATCCCATGGAGAGAATAAGCCACAAATTACCTGTAAGATTTAACCACACTACAACGTAAGCAAATTACATTCCGTTGGCAACCTGTAGGAGCATGAAAATGACAATTTCCCATAATACTATCCAGAGACAACGGCTTTACCTATAAACCTTATCACCTGTGATGCACTCAGGTAAGATCTTCGTAAAAGGACTCCTCGGTCCCCAGTCGTGATATCCCCTTGCTTTGGAAAGGAAGCATATCTCTTCCTTAGAGCGCCTTGTCTAAAGACAGAAATGAAAACTGAGTACAAACCACAAAGTGTGGAACAAAATTAATTGTTCATGTGATTATAATGCAACACGGGCATTGCAAGGAAGAATTGTGTTGACGTAGTGTATAAAATCCATGTATAATATAAACTCCAATACATAAATACCGACGAGGACAAGGATAGTGAAAAAGCATGTACCATGTTAGCAAGTAGCTGCATCAGGACATGTATGAGTCTGACTGTATCAGTCTGACAACTAATTTGATTCATGCACTTTCCGCACCTAGCTCTTCATGCAACTGCTGACTAATTTATCGAACATGGAGAACACAAACAAAATTTATATAAACAGATTTTCTGATGTATAATACAGATTAAATTTATCAACTTCACGAGATGATTTCTGCGATGGTTACCTTGGAGCGAGGCCGATTTCTCGGAGAAATAGGAGCAAGGTAGGTGACCCATCAGTCGTGCGACTATTTTCATCAGCCCGTCTGCAGCTTGGAGAGGCGGATCCCTCTTCATCTCCCAGGCAACATACGACCCATCACCCCAACTACTACTCCTGCTCCACTTCTCTAGCAATCCCCTCCCAATTTTCTCCTCCCTGTTTGACCTCACCCTTAGCTGGCCACCCCTTCACCTCTCCCCGGTACCTCACATCCCCTCCATAGAGCTCCACACGGTGGTCTTGTCTCGCTCGCCCTCTGCCCTCGGCTGCTCACCGCGGTGGGCGCGGCCACGGGGAGCGAGCGCGAGCATGGCGGCCGGCCAGCAGTCGCATATGCTCTTGCGTGTCCCTCGTGGGGTGCTTTGCTGTCACCATGAGGAGGGGAAGCGGAGGAGAGGCGTAGGCCCAACCTGCGCTGGGAGGGGCTGGATCGGCAGGGGGTGGGTGGCACAGGCGGCGGCCGGGCGATTGGATCGAGAGGGAGAGAAGACGATAGGGGTTGAGGCGTACGAGAGATAGTACTGACTGCGGGAGGTTTCCATTAGCGGGGGAGGTCACAAGATTGGACGATGCTTTTTTTGGTTAGGGTAGATCGGACCGCACAGAGTCAGTGCAGCGGCGGCGACGGCGCGGGGCATCTTCTAGGATCCATGCGAGAAGGTAGGGGACGATGGGTCGCGGAGTTCCTCCCCTTTCCATTCTAAGAAACCGGTATTTGCACTAATCGGTGGCAGAAAATTGTAATTAGCTAAGCAGATGAAGGAGACACCTCCGATCCGGATCGGATGGTTGAGATGGCTCTAATGTTTGATGTCGAAATTTTTTGAGGCAACCTACCATCACAGACTCCAATCTATATCTATACCTAATAATAATAATAATAATAATAATAATAATAATAATAATAATAATAATAATAATAATAATAAAGGACATAAGGTTTCCGTGGTTAGTTCGTATGTTAATCAAGAGATTAGTTCGTACGTTTCGTTCGTCCGTTCGGTTTCTACCCTATGTCCGTTCGTGTCTCGTGAAAAAAATTCGCTGGACGTGGGCCAGCTTGTACGTCGTTCAAAGTGGGCCATAAACTCGCCCGAAGAAGGGAGCTCCTATTTGGCGCTCGTTGTGTCGCCCCACGAAGCGACGCTCGCGGGATCGTCTAGTTTGGGCCGGCCCATCAAATTCGTTCGGTGTCTGTCCTATCCGCTTCAACTGGTACGTTGTCTAAAAAACATTGAAATTTAAAGGCACAGCTTTGAAAACTATTTTGAAAAATTCGAAACTATTCACTTTCGAAATTGTTCAAAATCGAAACCTGTTCAAATCCAAAAATCTGTATAAATCCGAAAACTGTTCAAAATTCGAAATCTGTTCCATTTAAAATTTGTTCTATTTGAAATATGTTCATTTGAAATATGTTCATTTGAAAATCTATTCCATTTAAAATATGTTCAAATTTTAAAATCTGTGCAAATTCGAAATCTATTAAAATTTGTTCGATTTGAAATTTATTCCATTTAAAATCTGTACAAAATCGAAACCGAAAAAAACAAACCAAACTGATCGGATCTAATAAGCTCTAATGGGCCGGCCCGTTCAGTTTATAGCGAATGGAGGAGGGTGCGCGTCGCTTCCTAACGGACGCAAAACGCGTCAAATAGGGTTCACCCCCGAAGAAAGCTCGTCCCAGCTAACTTCTGCGTCGCATTAACCTCCAATTCTCGTCCGTCGGTCGTGGAGTTCCTTCCTCCGCCACTATCAAGGAAACGAAACTCATGAGATCAAGCAGATGAGATAAAAAATACCCACCAGGCAGCGTTGAATCTCTCCAAATAGATGCTCAAGCGGCGCAGATCGGCTGGTGCTGCTTCTCCAGGAGGAGGGATGGGTCTCTCTGGAACACTTATTGAGGAGGATGTAGGGGATAGGGGAGATTGGGAACGCGGCGGCCGGACCTCTCGCTGACGGAGAACGTGAGCTTGATAGGGGTGGCACCGCTCGATCCGGCCGTCTCGGGTGGGTGCTCGCTAGAAAATCCTACGCCCACCGTCTACCGTGCTGACCTGCATGGCTACCTCCTCCAATGTGTCGCTGTTGATTGGAAGGAGGAATGAGATGGAGAAGAGCATGGAATCGGCGACGAGAGTGAACCGGCAGAGAAGCAAAATCAGACAGAGCTACTTTTGCTCTCTGTTTTTTTAGAGAAACAGAGAGGGTTGGAGAATCGGGAACAGGAGGTGCTGTTTTCTACAGAGAACACGAGGCCGCGGAGGGTACGAAGGGGATGGCTACCGTGGGTCAAGGGGCAGCTCGCCATCGACGGGTCAAGGAATGAGCGGAGGTCGAGGACGGCGAGCGACGGCGGGAGGCCCCGGCCGAACCAGGCGGGGATCGGGAAGCGGGAGGCGTTGAAGGACTGGAGCGCCGTGAGGTTGCGCAGCGCGTCGACGGAGAAGGCGGCGGCGCGGGTCCGGTGCAGCCCGGCGAGGTGGATCCCCGCGACGCGGCCGGCGCGGCAGGCGACGCCCACCCAGGCGGCGCAGGGGTCCGCCCTTTCCGGCCAGTCCCGCGCGCGCACACTCAGGGACGCGCGAAGGCCGTGGGGCGCCGCGTGGTCCTGCGGCTTGCCCCTGGCCCTGTTGGGCGAGCGCCGCGGACGAGAGCAGCAGCGTGAGAAGCAGCAGGCGGAGGAGGACGGCGAGGCTCTGGCTCGGAAGCATGGGGGAGGAGGTGGTCGGGGTGGAGCGGAGTGGGTGTGGGTGTGAGGTAGCGGTAGCTAAAGAGGTGGTGGTGTCATGGCGCACGCCCCTGGCTGAGGTGGTGCGCCTGCACGCAGGGTATTCGGTGTTTTGGGTGGCTACCGTGGATGATTTCCTCGCCGGTCAGGTGGCAGCACGGGGCCGACCGAGCGAGGTGTGGTCTGACCTCATCATTCTGCGAGTGTGCGGGCGCTTACAGGTGGGATCCATTCTTGGTCTCGTGTATGGAATGTTCTCGCTTGTATGGCCTTTTCAGGAATTTAGGTTCATGTCATTTTCGTTTCTCTAGGAGCCGAAAGAGCACACGTTGGGTTCCTCACCGATTCGATTTGATTCCTACTCCAAAGGCGTGCGCGTCATATCGAGCACGTCATAGATCATCGAGCTCGTCGTGGCAGGTATGTTGCTTCAGGCTCCTTTTGGACGTAATAGTAGATAAAATTGTGGTGCAATACCAAATCACTAAACATATAAAATTTGGTAACCACGCGGTGTTGACGCCGCCAGGCTGCCGGTGTGATTCAGCTCTCCCACGGAGGGACCAACCAAGGAAAGAGAAAAGATAAAAGAGAATAGAGGCGCATCCTGACGGTGACGGAGATCAGCAAAATTTGTCTGGTACTCATATCGTCTGTGCTGAACACATGTGCTAGGTCCAATGTCCTGTGTTGGGGGCTCGTGCTGTTCATAGACTGACTTAGGTATTGATAGACAAAATGTGGCAATGTGGGTTGTTCTCTTAGATTCTTCAATTAAATTTAGGTGAAGAGCTCGGTTGCTTCGAATGCAACTATTTTTATGCAGCCTACAAGTGGTCATGGGCGCACAACACTGGTTCCCTCATTGCTTAGGAGGGGCAGTGTATTGTTAGTCATGGACTCATGATAGGAGAAAACATGACCACCTTCCTCGATGGTGGCACATAGAAGAAGTGTCATCACATGATTCGCTAAATCGTTTCAGTTTTAATTATCCCAGTGCAACGCACGGGCATTTTTGCTATTTTAATAGTAAAGATTAATTGCATAACAAACACCGGAACATTTCTGCTGCATAGTGATTTTTTTATTCATTCAGTCCATTCATAAATATTTCCTTCTCATGTGGCTGATCTATATTTCTTTTTGCGGAGATTTCTATAAATTTAGAGCACACCACGGCAAACCACACACTAGGTGCCATGTCATAGTAACAACCTTGATTAGGCCATCAAATCAAACCTGAATGAGTGTAGCGGTGTACCACGACTTTTTCTATATCATTCTACCAAAATGTCGAATTTTTATGTCCAAACTGAGAGACTGCTGGGTAACAAAAGGGGCGATACAGCTCCTGACTTTAAAAATAAGCGGTAAAAAAGAAGAGAACAAAATTAACAGTCGACAGCAAATTGCTGCTTGTTTACCCTAATGCCAGATTAAGTTTGATGCTCAAATATTATATGTTACTGAATTAACATTACTCCGTATGTGCCACCAGGTCTATTAACTTGGTGTTACACCGTCAAAGTATCGTGACCCAATTATGCATTTTTTTGCAGATGTTTGTGAGATATGGCCACAAACCATATCGCGGAGAGCATGCCAATGGCAAGGAGCTAAGAAGCCTTTGTCCCCACCCGCATCCCCACCTCAAGGCGGTTCGCATCACTGGATTCTTCGGACACAAAGACCAGCTGGAGCTGGCTCTCTACATCCTCGCCAACTCCCCTATGCTCGAGTCCATGGTGATTGACCCAACCGTGGTGATACTTGATGTAACGGACGAGGCGTTGTACCTTCCAAATGATTGTGTGTTTCTGGATGGCTATAAGGTCGCCACCGGATTTCTCCGCGACACCGACGAGCGCCATGCTGTGGAGGTCGTGTCCATTTGTCCTTCCACCAACATTCTCATGTCTTTGCGTCAACGCGTGCTGATGTCCCATCGGCTTAAAAAAAAGTAAGCCTGCAGGCTGAATACAAGGTTTCTTTCGTCCGCTGAAATCACATCTTTCTTGGTGCTATATTTGCATTTCAGATTTGATATGATCTAACAGTATTCTGCCGAGAAGCAAGTAGTTGTTGTTATTATATAATCATTGCAGCATTAGCAACACACGATTGCATTCCTTGTTTTTCTAAAACGAGATCTCGTTTTAGTATCAGAAATAAGTATCATTGTTGCAAGTTGTGCATGCTCTATGAAATATATATACTCCCTCCGATCCATATTACTCTTCGCTAATACGGATGTATCTATCACTAAAATATGTCTAGATACATCTATATTAGCGAAGAGTATTATGGATCGGAGGGAGGGAGTACTATATATAAAGGATGAGAGGAATAGCGCGCTCTCAGCCACCCAAGTCACCTTAGCACTGTTCACATGTAACCATGGCATAAATAGTACACTGCCTTGCTAGAAGTATTGGATTTTGATCCAACGGCTAAAATATCATCAAACATCAACATGTAGTCTGATATAACGCTTACTGCAGTAATTGTTGTAGAAGATTTTAGCAGTTTTTCAATCCAGTATAGGAATAGCGCGCTCTCAGCCACCCACGTCACCTTAGCACTTTTCACATGAATAGTAACCATGGCATGAACAGTACACTGCCTTGCTAGAACTATTGGATTTTGATTTAACGACTAAAATATCATCAAACATCAATATGTAGTCTGATATAACGCTCACTGCAGTAATTGTTGCAGAAGATTTTAGCAGTTTCTCAATCCAGTATATACACAATATGCGTGTTACAATATATTATTCAGTAATTTTCTTACATTATTTTTTGCCTTACAAGTCTTTAGTTTAAAGAGTCATTTTACGACAACGGTAATTACTCAACACTAATGCTTCCATGAGAATGTGGTAATTCTCCGACGGCAACTTCGAAAAAGTATTTCTTAGATATTTTTGCCGTTAATTCTTTATAATAGTTTTGCAGTATGACATGAATATTAACTTCCTATTTGTTTTCCGGTACAATGCGCGCTACCATATTTTTCCCGGTGATGTGTTCTAGCAATATTTCTCGATATAGATCTTCGAACCGTATTTGCTTTGCTCAACAGTAATTCTACAATGTCACCCAATTCTTTGTTGATAATTTTGCGATAATATTTACTCAATGTTGCACAACCGGTAATTCTCGGCAGCAATATTTTGACACGAGCCTTCATTGCCAACAGTAATTCTTCGGCAGCAATATTTCGACACGAACCTCCATTGCCAACGGTGTTAATACCAGTCCGTATTTTTTCAGTGATGGGTAACTTATTGAAACTAATTTCATAGCAATATTCCTTTGACAGTACACGAACAATAATCGCTGCAAGTAATTCTTCAATTCCACAATAATTATTTCTTATCAATAGTTTGCGACCATCCTAGGGATATACTCCATTATTCACGGCTTCTTTTTCTCAGGAAAAATTTCAATGCCTTCTTCTAAACTATCTTTGGGAAAATATGCTCACTCCACCATCTGAAAGCCTTCTTCTACAGTATCTTCAGAGAAATATATACTTGCTCCATCCTCTGACGCCTTTTTTTATCCTATGTTGCCTATTTTATTTAGAAAAATACTAATGCCTACTTGAAAGATACTTCATCTTTCGCTGTCTCTCTTATTGAAAACATATACTACTTTCTTTTTCTATGGTGACTTTAACAAAAAATACTCTAACATTCGTTGTCTCTTTTATCGTGAAAAATAATACTACCTTATACCTACTTAAAAGGCACTTCATCTTTCGCCGTCTCTTTTATTAAAAATACATACTACTTCCTTCTTCTATGGTGACTTCAACAAGAAACTCTCTAACATTCGTCGCCTCTTTACCGTGGAAAAATACTGCTACCTTACCCTTGAAAAAATATACTTGCTCTATCGCTGCCGCTTTTTTTGCGAGAAAATACTAATGTCTTCTTCTGTAGTTATGCTAGAGAACTATACTTTATGCATCATCCGCTTTCATAATGCCTCTTTTTTAGCCACAAAAAATATTCGTGGCCTCTCTACTACTCGAAGTCCTAAATAAGTATTAACTTGTGTTTAAAGTTCATTCTCAACTATAATCTAGTAACTGACAGTTGTTTTAGAAATGCTAACTCAAGTTTTGAAATCATTTAAAATTGTGATTCAAACCCTACTGACTAATAATAAAGGAACTTGTGTTTTATTAATCACTTCAACCTTCCTATAAAGTAAATGACCACTAAAAGATAATTTTGTACTAAATGTTCATTATTGAAAGATCATATTGAGCCCCATGTGTGGTTTTGGTAATTAATGATAATCCCTATGGACTAATGGTTGCATTGAGTTATATGTGTAGGACTTGTCCATAGACAATGCTTGAACCATTTGTTGGAGTCAAGGTTGTAAGAAGAATATTATGTGTTGACCAAGGTGTTATTCAAGGAGTGATCCAAAGATTGGTCTTAAGGGAGTTGAGCTTATCTCAAGTGTGTCTTGATGTTTGGAGGTTTTACCGGTTTGCCTTCAAAGAGAGGTCAAACCTTTCATCATTTGGTTTTATACTCCCTTGTTGGACTATGATGTTTCTATGGATGAAGTTGTAGAGCTCGTTGTGGTGATTCCAACGAGCCCAAGATCATCGAAAACGAAGTCCGGATGAAAAAGTTATCACCGTTTTCGTATTGCAATTTCTGCTCGGCATCACCCAGATACGGGGCCGGAAATTCTGGCCAGGGGGCCGGATAATCCGCCCCCCCCCCTCGAAGATTTCGGAATTTCTGCTAAGGACTTTGCTCGGCGTCACCCAGATATGGGGCCGGATATTCCGGCCAAGGGGCCGGATAATCCGGCCATACTTTGGCCGGATAATCCGCCCCTCCAAGTCCTGCAACGGCCATATTTCGTGGGGGGGGGTATAAATACCCCTTCTTCCTCCTTGGGCTGTACATGTTTTTGAGCTTCTCTCTCCTCCATTGTTGACTTTGCAAGCTTGCCCTTCCTCCTCCATTCCTCCCATGATTCTTGCATATTTTTGAGGGAAAAGAGAGAGGAGATCTAGATCTATATTTCCACCAATCCATCTCTCCTCTAAGTGAGGGGAACATAGAGGATTTAGATCTTGGAGTTCTTTGTGGATTTCCTTTGTTCTTCCTCTCATATCTCTCCATAGCATTAGTTGCTTTGGTAGGATTTGAGTGAGAAGGATTTGAGCACCTTGTGTGCTCTTGCCATTGCATAAGTTACATCGGTTTAAGTTCTCCCCGGAGATTCGAGTAAGTGAAAGTTTGTGAGCTTATTACTCTTGGGTTCTTGGAACCCTAGACGGCTTGTGGCTTTGTGGTGCCTTTGTGGCTATTCTTGGGAGCCTCCAATTAAGTTGTGGATGCATGCCCCAAGCTTTGTGTAAAGGCCCGGTTCCGCCTTGAGGAACCCCTTAGTGAAAGAGTGAGCTAGGCCTTTGTGGCGCAAGCTCACACCGGAGAATAGGGTGAGGCCTTTGTGGCGTTGGTTAGGCCTTTGTGGCGATACCACACCCCTCCAACGAGACGTACTCCCTTTCAAGGGAGGAACTCGGGAATACATCATCGTCTCCGCGTGCCTCGGTTATTTCTATACCCGAGCTCTTTACTTATGCACTGTACATTGTGATAGCCTTCGTGCTTGAAGTCATATATCTTGCTATCACCTTGTTACTTGTATTGCTTAGCATAAGTTGTTGGTGCACATAGGTGAGCCTAGTTTATTTAGGTTTTATGTGCTTGACAAAATAAACGCTAGTTTAATTCCGCTTTTGTTCAAGCCATTCATAAAATTTGATATCGCCTATTCACCCCCCCTCTAGGCGACATCTGTGTCCTCTCAATTATGAAATTTGTTCTTCAAAATTTATTCTTTAAAGAACATATCAAATAAGCATTTCATCAAAACATATGCCTTCAGATAAACAATTGCCTATATAGGTTAAGATTGTTGTGAACCCTAAAACTAATGAATGATGTTATGTGATATGCTTACTTCAACCTTGCATTTTTGGGATCAACCAATTGATTGCTACTAATGAGATGCAACTTAAAAGTGCTACTTTCAAGTCTTTACCCTGTTACTAGTCTTCTGCAATAACCACCGATCATGGTAATCCTAAGGCAATAAGTTATGTTCCAGCTTTATCCTTTTACTTGTACAAAATAGTAAACTAACCTAAAACACATAACAACCTTGTGTGTGGTATTACACTAAAAGTGCAACACATCACAAGAAAAGTCACCACAACTCAATATTAACCAATCCTCGGGGTTAGGTTACGCTTAGAGCGATGCATAGCATATATTATGCATATCATGCTGCAATCTTCTAACATCATCCCTACCGGATGATGATTGCTATTTCAGAATTATGATTTCTTTCGTATCGAAGACCTTGACTTGCATAATCTTGCAGTCAAAAAGGCAAGTTCACTCTTGCTCATACCTCTTGAGTATTTTTTTTATCAAATTACTTGCAAAGCTATATATATCATATCACTACTACATTTAAAGCAAAAGTTCGGCTTTCTTTAATCAACTTGATTAGTGGTTAGCAACCACGGTGGTTGTTGACCTAGCATCAATGACAAGCAGCAGAGGGAGGAGAGGGCCCTCGTCGAGGCCAACGGCTGGAAGGCAGGGGATTGGCGGAGAAATCGAGGGAGGTAAGTGTGAAGGTCGAGAGTGGAGGCAGATGATGGGGGCGGTTGTGTTCCAGTTCGGGTGTAATTTTTTTGTAGTCTCATCAACTCAAGGAATGTTTCATGTTAATGAAGATGTAAAATAAAGTAATGTTGTGAGTATAGTTAGCTGGGAAACTAAGGCTTCTCGAAACAAATCAGTATCCTAAATGCATTTCGATGGTTAGAAAAATATGGCTTCTTGAAATGCATTTTAATATATTGTTGAATTATGTGGTTGCCTTTTCAATGCATGAAACCTAAAGAAAATTAAAAGGCTATGGCAACGCACGGGCATTTTCCTAGTAAGTTAAAAAAATGATTCATTCTATCAGATGCCATCTGGCCTAGGCATTCGGTGTAACCAAACCGATTGGTATGATTTCTCGGTCTTTAATTATTATCGGTTGTCTAATATTGCTGACCGATTGTTCCTTCTAATAAACATGAACTGAGCCTTCGGTCCACCCATGATTTCGGTTCTGCTTCAGTTTCCACCGAGCAGACCGAGTAGAACCGAATCAAGCGAAAGAAAATGGAAATCACAGGCAAATCAAAGGGGAGACGGATGCGGCTGGATGCACGAATTAGGAAACGATTAGAAGCAGAGCAGATCTTGCTAGCTTGCGGGCTGCAGCTGCTTGTCGTGGTGGAGAGACCGAGAGAAAGAGGGGGTCGCTGAGGCAGTGAAGTAGGAGGAGATGCCACGACGGCGGGCGGCGGCGCTTTTCATTGGAATCGGGAGCATGGAACAGAGCATCACCTCATCACTGGGCCTGCGGCAGCCATGTGTTGGAGCAACTGGAGCTTTCTAGGAAAGGAGCAACTAGATAACGTAGACCCACCTGGTGTACATGCGTGCAGCCTGAAGGATCTTTTTTTAAGAGCCACCACATATTTTATTAATTAGATTTACTAGAAATCAGGCGCCTGAGATTTAGTTGGATCTCAGTCACCTATTATTGCCGTTGGATCTGTCTAGAGATTAGCGTTGGATTTGTTGTTTTCCTCGTGATCAATGTGTGCATCAGCGTTGCCAGGGCATGGTGCGGGCCTTTTTTTTGTTGGCCCAGTATGCAATGAGCCATACAATGGTTTTCTTCTTTTATCTTTTCTCCTGTCCCGCGTACAACGTTGCTCTTCTTATTAGTTTTTTTTTGTCTTTTTTCCTTCTTATCTAGACATGTAATCCTTCCTCCCCTAGCTGAGTTCTTTTTGAGTTATAAGTGGAATGTGACAAAAAATATGGTATTTCATGTTGGATATTTGCATCGGATTTGTACTAGTGTGAAACTTGAAAATGAGTTGCTGTCTAATTTGTTTCAGTTACAAGTGGGGCGCAACTAAGTTTTATCTAATTTATAAGCGGGCTACAACAGTTACATGTGAATTACAACTACGATTTATTAGTTACAAGTGGGTCATAACTGAGTTTTTTCCTAGTTGTAAGTGGGTGGCAACTGAGTTTTTTTAGTTGCATGTGGGTCGCAACTATGATTTACCAGTTGCAAGTGGGTCGCAATCGAGTTTTTTCTACTTGCAAGTGGGTCGCAACTGAGTTTTTTTTCCTAATTGCAAGTGGGTCGCAACTATGATTTACCAGTTGCAAGTGGGTCGTAACTAAGTTTTTTCTAGTTGCAAGTGGATCGCAACTAAATTTTTTATAGTTGCAAGTGGATCGTAACTGCGATTTACTAGTCGCAACTGAGTTTGTTTTTAATTGCAAGTGGATCGCAACTTTTTTTTATTTACAAATATGTCGTAACTGAGTTTATCTAGTTGAAGTGAGTTGTAATTGAGATTTTTCAATTACAGATATGTTGGAATTACAATTTACTAGTTTTAAGGGGGGTTGCAACTAAGTTATATATAGTTACAAATAGGTTGTAACCGAGAGTCAACCGTTGCACATGGCTAGCAACTAATAAAACTATGTGTGTCTCACCCTTCGGTGTCTTTGGCGTTCCTTGTCAGGAAAGGAGTGAAAAAATAATCAAAGTTCAAGATGCATACTAGCACTAGTACATCCCATAGAAAAGAGGCCCATAAACAAAAGGCCCAACCAGACCGGCATAAAAAGCTCACGTTTTTCCTAAATTTCGTACATGGTCAGCGATCAAACAATTAGTATTAACGTGTTAATGTAAATGACTGAGATTTAGTTAAATCTCAGTCGTCTGAGCTCTAAGTGTGCCCTTTATTAATTGAAAATCAAGTTACAAGAAGCAACATACGTGAAAACTAAAAGATAAATCGAGATAAAATGATTATCCTAAAAACTTTGCAGATAAAATCATAAGAGATTGAGAAATACAAATGGATCCCTAGGGTTTCCTGCAACCACCAAAGCCAGTGGCCGCCGTCGAACTCTGGTGCCTCTGAGACACACGCCGGAAGAAACACCGAGCCTCCACCATTTACGAATCCAAGAGAGCATCATTGCCAACGAGGCTTTGTGAGTCGATAAACAGGCTTTTTGCACGCAGTGAGGCACATGTCGCTGTGGCATGTCGACCGGGGGACGTCCTTGTGCTGTCTTGAACTAAGAACTGCCGCCTCCCATCAACAAAGCCGGAGAAGAACGACATATCCACCATATCCAGACCAATATCCTCGCTCCAGAGAAATCACCTCGCCCCAGCCACCAGCAGAAGCCATCAATACACCGAGGAACATATCTCGCCAGATCTGAAGAAAGGCGAGAAGACCTAGCTTTCGATCTTAAGGATCGAACATCACACATTGCCATCACCTCCGAGACGCCGCCGTGAAGGACGCCGCCGGTGTGGGAGTAGAGGTGAAGCAGATTTATTCTTCCGGGCGTCCCTCCCACCACCCCACAACGCACCACAACAAACAGATCCTAACCCTAACTACTAGACGGAGGAACGAAGTCCCCCCTCCCTCTAGCCGCCGGAGCGGCAAGCGGAGGGAGAGGGAACCATCGCTCTCGCCGGCAGAGATCTGGGAGGAAGTTGGAGTCTCCGCCGCCTTACGAGAGGAAGGAGACGCGAACCGTTTTGCCCGCATGGTCCAATTGATTACTCGTGGACGTATTGAGTTAAATTCGTTTGTCACTGATATTTCTCGGTTTCTTCACTAAGCCGAAGTAATTTCGGTTTTCTAACATTCCTGACGAATTTAGTACGATTTTTTTTTGTTTCGGTCTGTTTGGCTTTGGTCCAGGTTATTTTGGTTCGGTAGTTTGGTCTTCGGTTAAAATATGCTCACTCTTAGGCCACCTCGCTTCTGCACTTGATCGCTTGGATAAAACCCACCAAAATTTCCAAGTTTTTTACTTATGCGCGCATGATATCCACCAAGTTTTTTTCAACAAATTATGTACCAGTACGAGGTTTCCAGACATATCTAAACAAACTTAATCGTATCTTCTAAAAAAAGTTCAAAATTCCCCAAATCACGCGTTTGCTGCTCGTGGCGCTACTTGTACGAGGTTTGACAGAGCATAGCAACACACTTTGCCGGCGCCATAGCCACTTGCACCACAGATACACACTTCGTCGAAACCTCCATTTGAGCTCCTCTATCGATCACTGCGCCACCGTACCCCGAGTGACGAGCTCCCCGTCCTCACCGTGCTTGTGTCCCAGTCCTCCTTGGCCGTTTGCCGTGATCCTCCACAGCTCGCCACTCCTGGGTAACTCATCGTGATACCGCTACGGGGCTCCTTCTCCTTGCAAAAGCTCATGCTTGCCGACTTCTCCTTGTTGCGGGCCTCCTTCTCCTTGGACTCCTAGCGCCTCGACGCCTAGTTTCTCCTTGCCCAGTGCCTTAATGCCCAGTTGCTGATCAGCAGCATCACCACATCAGCCATGAACTGAACAACACTCCTGGAGGAAAAGATGGTATACCTGCAGTAGAAGAGCACATTTAGTACTTTGCAATTTACATTCAGTTGGAACATCAGCATGTATATTAACACTGTTAAAGTTTGATACAGTAAACATGTTGTTTGATAAACAATATTCATAAAGCTTTGTTTTCACAACTAGCAACGTGGCCCTCGCAAATGCGAGGACATCACCTTTATCTTTTTTCTATAGTGTGAGAGAGTAGCATAATATTCAATATGTCAAAAGTGATCAAGAAACACATTTACATATTCATGTATTTTTTGTGATGGACAATATAATATAAACCATAGGAACTCATCGACCGTACATCCTTTCTAAAATTCTATCCTTAAAAAAATCTGACTAACAAAACTTTCAGAGATTGAGAAACCTCAAATTTAAGCAGTCCACGTTAGAATTTCTAAAAAAACCAAACATTCTTTTTAAAAATAATGGTTGCAGCTCGTTATGGATATTGAAGAGCAGCCCAATTTGTTTGTATTAATATTTTTTATAGTGATGTCACTATCATCATTTTACTCTAAAAAGCGTATGTCTAATAAATGATCCTCAACCCATATTCACATCTTTTGCTTTATATTTTTAACTTAATGAGTCCTCTTTGTATAGGTGGGTTATATTTTAAGTTGTGTGGCGTTGTGTTTGTAACAGGTTAACCTTCTAGGCGTTGTACCAGCCATTTTGGTCCTTCTTCTATGAAACCGATACAGCTCCTAGGATATGTCCTTGAAAAACTATGCCAATAGATTATGGATGGACATGTCGTAAAGCTCAAAATCAATTAAGGAGCACCAATCTAGTTGACCTTGTTACACTAAAAAAGATGTACAGAGCAATCGATGCATCCTGGCGATTCATATCATCTTCATAATGTTCAGGATAAAATGAATGAATTAACTGCTTGTTGAGCTTTAATCCGTTAAATTTAGCAAGCATTGAGCCTAGCATACTCCTCTGCTGACTTTCATGTGGGTGCCTTCCAAACCAACACTGGTAAATTATTGTATCCACAAGGGTCATCGAGTTTGGATTAGTGTGTCTACTGTCAAGTGCAACATTCTTATACCATGTGCAACATATACATTGTTGCAGTGCAAGTATCCAACTAATACTTAGGATCTATTGTAAAGTAGTTTGATGGTTTACACTTATGAAATCCTTTAATTGTATTGTATTGTTCTATTATTAATAATTATTAGAAATAATATGCTTTATGAAGATCTACGGTTGTGATAGGCGCATAATTATATTTATGACGATCTATGATTGTGAATGCCTAAGTACAACTATCAAAATATTTTGATTGGGATCTACTTGGATATATTAATATTGGTCTATGTATTAGTATGCATAGTTATGATAATCTTCTTTTGTGGTCTACTAATAAAAATATGATCCGCCAAACTAATGGTAGTAGATGTTTTGCTTTGACGTGTGAATTCCTTGCATGCATGTATTTCCTGTGCCACATTATGCTTTTTTAATATTTCTGCTTTTGTGATATGGATACTTCAAGTTCTATATGATGACGAATCAAGAATTATTTGTTGAGGAGAACTTATGAATATCTAGAGAGTTTTGGTCCACTTATCAAAATGGGTCAATTAATTGTTAGTTAGAAGTTTTTCCCTTTATTAGAATTTCTAGTATGTCTCATTTGTTAGTGTAATGTACTTTATGTACATATTTGATAAATGCAAGAAATTCATATTGTAGTAGATTTTGATGTTTTTCGTTTAGTTTTTTGGTATGAATAATCAGTTTGGTGTGCACCATCCGCTTGAATGAGAAGTTGTAGATTTGTCCAATAATAAAGATTGGCTACATTACATTACATTGATGGTGCAAGTTTTTAATTTCTGTGATAATTTTCCACACATAGACCTTTTTGCATTGTACTATTTTTTTTGCGATAGTTCTAGATCGTGGGGATTAATACGATATTATCAAAAATAATTTAGGTAAGAATAATCGTTGTGTTGTATTTGTGACCATATGAACATAAACGTCTGATAGGAGCGAAATGTTCTTTCACGAGTTTGATTTTGCGTTGTCATTGGAAATAAGAAAGATTTTGTTTGATTTCTCCAATTATGGAGCAAGTTTTCTATCATACAAAAAAGATATACGGCCAAATAATCATTTACAGTTCCACTCGTTCCATTCTCTAGTTGTTCTGTTCAACTTTAGAAATGATAAAGGTGGCTAGGGAGGTACTAATCAATTTCTCATTTGTAATTTACTTATGATAGGTCGGTGTGTTCTTCACGACTTCACGTCAATGCACTCATGTCATAAAAGTTGGTGTGCTTCCTTTATTTGATGTCTTTTAACATGTCATAAAAATGCAAACAAAAAATTCACACACCCATAGCACAAAGTCGCTTCACAAAAATCAACTTACTCGGTGGCCAGTGTAAAAAAAAGATAAATTTGGCGCTAAAAATAGGTGTGCGCAAAGATGTCGACATGTACGGACTCAATTTAAATGCATGGTTAATTAAACTTTTTCATATTTATTATTTTTGTATATTTGATATTCATATCCTTATAAATCATTGAAATTGTTGATCGGCAGTTATATTAATGCAAATCAGCTGTAGCGTTAGCTTTACGTAGGTCACGTGCATAAATTGGATAATCACTTTGTTTAAGCAAATCTATGTTGGAGCCGTACATCCTCTAGACTCCTTATTTTTTGTTGCTATGGACGGTCTCACGTATATTTTCTGGACACTTTTTTTTCTTATGGACTCTTTTTTTCCTAGTACGTGTCAAGCTGTCTACAAAATATGTGTTTATACCTGTTACTCTGTTACATAAAATCTTTCAATCTTGATCATTAAAATATAGATCTAACGGCTAATAAAATTTTAATGATGTGGATCAACGTGGTGTCTCTGTTTTAGACCTCCGTATTATGCTTTTAGTATATAATAGATAGATACTCATAAAGCTTTGTTTAAATAATATTCAGTTGGAACATCAGCATGGAACAATTATTCAGTTGGAACATCAGTATTCTCAAAACAGTAAAGAAGTTGCTCTTTAACGCTCCGTAGAAGAAGATCAACAGAGAAGTTAATCTTTAACAATCTGATAAAGGAAAAATGGTACTCTCTATGCCTAGAAAAAAACCATATGACTTTAACACTTCATATGTCCAAATGATACTCTCTATGCCTAGAAAAAAATCATCTGACTCGATTCCGTGTAACTAGCAGTTGTTGCCGGAGCTAACATGTCAAAGAGATTGCTCCGGTCTCTCTTCCATGCACTAGTGGAAAAACGGGCTTCCATTCGTCCCATTTGTCCCGAACCAAATTCGATCCGCGGCTAAAGGGTCCATCAGTCCCGGTTCATTTGAAAATGTGGGCCAGGGGGCATTAGTCCCGGTTCAAAAGGGACCTTCAGTCTCGGTTTCATCTAACAACCGGGACTAATGCCCCATGGGCCTTTAGTCCTGGCTCGTGGCACAAACCGGGACTAAAGGTCATTCTTTAGTCCCGGTTCGTTCCACGAGCCAGGACCAATGACCCGTTTAAACGAACCGCCCACTTCGCGCCAGTTATCGATCGACGACGCTTCGGATATCGATCGACATTACGAGCGACGATCGGGAACCGGCGCCGGCGACCTTGAAACTCGCCTGCATTCACATCAACGCCGGTGTGCTCCTCATCTTCCCTCTTTCACTATATAAAGCACTCATATTTGATCATCTTCTTCCCTCAAAACATCTCCCTAGCCTCTTCTTCCCCAAAACCTCTCCCACACATCACTACATACCGTCGGCGCCCGCGAGCTCTCTCTCCCTCGACGACAATGGAGGAGCAACTTTGGCCCCGGTCTCGGATCTACTACGTGGTCATCGAAGAGATGAACTTCACCATCACGGAGACTCTCCGTGCTTCGAGGGTGGAGAAGTGGATCCGCTTGGTCAAGCGCCGGTTCCTCGACGACGCACCGGTCAAGTGCGTGGGCTTGGACTGTGAGTTCACCACTCACGCGCGCCCTCAACGTGCCGCCGTCCTTCAACTCTCGGTGGCATCCGAGATATTGGTCTTTCAAATTTGCAAGACCAATGGCGTGCCGCAACTACTCAAGGACTTCTTGAAGGACACCACCATCAAGTTTTGTGGTGCGGCTATCAACAACGATCTGCGCATGCTAAGGCCATACGGAATTGTTATTCCGTCCGCGTATGATCTTCAACAGGTTGTCCCAAACCCCACTAGCAAGCTAATGCCGAGTCTCTAGGATTTGGCCAATGCTACTATTGGGACACATCTTGAGAAGAAGAAGAGGGACAACAAGAAGAAGAAGGACAAGAAGAAGAAGGAGAAGAAGTACAAGAAGAAGGGAGAAGAATACGAAGAAGAAGAAGAAGAAGATGATGAAGAAGATGAACTAATTTTTGGTTGGGAAAAAGTTCCATTGAGCTTCAACCAACTATTGTATGCCGCTTTAGACGCTCGCCTAGGCTTTGAGATTGCTAGGAGATTCTGGAAGCTAAAGGGCTACAATAGCCATATTGATCGTCTTAACCTTAATAATTAGGTGGATGATTATGTATGGAAAAATGTTGGATGATGAGCTTGCTTGGAAAATGTACTCCCTTTGAGCCATGTCGATGAGTATATGTTTGGAAAAATGTACTCCCTTTGTTTCGGTTAACAAAGTCTACTAATTTTCGAATTTGTGATTTTTCAAGTATTTTGGCTTTTTTGAATATTTTAATCATCTAAAAATTAATAATTAAATTATACATAAAGATTATTTGAAATTCATTGGTGCTTATTATTCTTAATCATTTTTTCTTATTTTGTGAATTTATTTGGAATTTAAAAAAGTAATATTATATATTACCAAAGTGTATAGGTTAATAGAATTGGTACCATACCATTATCAAGAAGTCGCGAGCGCAGTCTTGGAAGCTAGTAGGGAAGGAATTGAGAAGTTAAGCGTGCTAAGGGTGGAGCAGTGTGAGGATGGGTGACCGACTGGGAAGTGAGGACCACAAGTACTTGTAATTTGATATGAGATATGGAGTGAGAGCCATAAGTATCTAATTTGATATGAGAATAGAGATGATTAGATAATAGAGAAATAAAGAAAATACAGAAATTCCGAAACAGAAAATACAATTTTATTCCGAATGGACCTATAGTCCCGATCCGTGTTACGAACCGGGACCAACGGTCCTCAAGCCGCAGCACATGCCCCGGGCCACGTGGAGGACTATTGGTCCCGGTTCCTAAGCAACCGGGACTAAAGGCTGGAGCCTTTAGTCGCGCTTTGTTAGTCCCGGTTGCGGCAACCATGATTAATGGACTTTACAAACCGGGATTGAAGGCATTTTTTCCACCAGCGATGGTGCACCCTCCCGGGTGAAATCTGGAGCGCAATGCGTGGTCGCAGATTCCGGTTCAGAAAGCTGTGCTGCTGAGTGCGGAAGACACAAGGGCAAACCTCCGGGCGATCTGCGAGAGGTACACTTGGAGAAACCTGATGGTTCTCTCCCCTACTTTCTGGCTTGTATTTCCTGTAGTGTTTGGTCACCGCATGATCTCTTGCAGGGATGGATGCTGTTGAAGTTTCATACGGGCAATCTCCTCTCACTAGTGGGGACAGCACCTTCGGTCCCGGCCCGTAATGGCCTTTAGTCCCGGTTTGCCAACCGGGACCCCAGCCGCGGGACTAAAGGCTAACCCTTTAGTCCCGGCCTGGTTACCAGCCGAGACCGGAGGCTGTCCACGTGGGCGTCTCCGAGGGATCCAGGGCCAGGACATTTAGTCCCGGTTTGTAACACTGACCGGGACTAAAGGCATCTACAGATTTTGCTTTTTTACTTTAGGGTTTTTAGGGTTTAGGGGTTCTAGGGTTTTAGGTGTTCGGGGGATTAACGTGATGCCTCGTTTGGTGCGTGTTCGGGAATTAGTTTATGCATATATATAAGATTAACTTATCTTACAAGCGAGCATATATATACAATTATATGGAGATCAGAATTATCGAGACTAGAGCCCGTCTATTCGATTACATGGACCAACATCAGTAATGGCCCCTAGCTACACTAAATCGTCCTTTGTCGTGTATAGCTTCTATTCTCAGAAAGGTCGCCAGCTCCTCTGCAACAGCAATCGCGCGTTGCTCTGGTAGGTACTTCTCCCGCATGGCCGTGTACTATATAAGAAGAGGAGATGAATATGAATATCAATCACGATAACAAAGAATGACGAGTAAAAATAGAGGTGTGAATGTTTATTGCTTACATCGTATCTGTAATCCTTGTGCTCAGAGGTAAACGTGCGAATGGTCTCGCAAATATAGTATCCACATAGATGCGTCCCCCGTGGCTGCTGGTCGCACTTTACGAGAATAGAATATATATAATCAAAATAATAATCTAGCATTACAAAAGTATTGAAAATAGAAGTATATCATACTACTACTTACCCGAGCCGCTCTAAAGGTCAGCTTCTCATGCCGGATACCGGGAGTCACGCACTTGAACCGCTTCCAAACCCTGCCCGACAAGGAAAATGATTTGCTAAGTTTTTCATTAATTGATATATCAGAAAATCATCGAAAGAGACCGATAGAGCGCAAGAATGATTGAAATTACCCTTGGAGCATGTCCTGCAGGCTTTGGAACTGTTCCAAGGGTCTCGATAATGGGTCGAAGGCATCAACTCTTCCCTTATCAATTTGAATGTCCAACAGAATCCAGTGGTAGCTGCACATGTATATATATATATGTCAGTAACTTATCAATTACACTCATAAGTGAATGGACACAACAGAGTAAGACCCTCACTTGAAGTTGTATGGAAACAGTATGTGGTCACAGTAATTTTGATCTGTTAGAAACCTTAGAAGGTTTTCCTCCGTCTCCTTGGGGTTATCAGTTAGCGTCTTTATATGTATTTTATCTGGGTCAATAAACCCAATATTTAGGATGTTCCTACTTTTACATTCCAGAATCTTCATTCTGCATAATAGAGTACAAGTCAGAACGGAACAAGTTATATGTAGAAAATGAATTGAAATAACTGAACAAGTTATATGTAGACAATGAATTGAAATAATTGAACAAGTTATATGTAGACAACGAATTGAAAAACTTACAGACAATAGCAACTCATAAGCGATTTGTCGAGGGCGTCGGCATTGTACATCTGGAAGAGTTCATCAAAGTCGATATGGATGTCTTCGGGACGGCCGTAGTACTCCCGTGGGACAAGCGCCACGATCATCGTTCTCCCTTTCTTTGATTCACTTAAGTACCATGTATGCAAGTAACGCATATTTGTTGGGAGATCATCAAACTTATCTTTGCTGACCAAAGGCGCTCCCATGACAAACTGTGGCTTAGGGGCTACCACAGCCTTGGGTACCACGTCGTCTTGGGAAGCCAGAATGACTTCAACCGGGATACCCCATTCATCCGCCCACTTCTTTGCTAATCCCAAATCTTGCCCCTGCACCAGAGAGGGAACATTCTCGGGTAACACCCTGAGGGGTGGGATCGACTGTTTGGCCTGTTGTCCAAGCTGAGGAACGTCTGATCTTATTTTGCTTGTAGTTGAACTTGATTTGCTCCCACTTGCACTTGCACTTGCACGTGACTTGCTCTTTTGCCCTTCCTTCTGCAATGTGCGTGTATAGTCGTCAGGCTTATGGTGTAAGTCATACTGTGATGGAAGGGTCGTGAAGTATTTTGCATATGCTATTTGCTTCTCGGTGTATTCCGGGCGGGGCTCGGGTTCCTTCTTTTTCATCTGCGCATCATAATGTTCCTTTGCTATCCTGGCGTTTTCCTCGTCGGTACGATCATAAGGTCTGATAGGAAGATTAGCATGAGGTACCTTTGGGAGGGGCGACAGTTTGCGCTTTGGGGAGCTCCGTCGCTTAGAACTCATGGACGGAGCGTTCTTGCTGGCACGCTTCCGCTTAGTATCCTTAGCGGGCGGCGGCGGAGACGGCCGACCCAAGTCCGGCGGCGGTGATCGAGATGGACTCGTGTTGTGGTGGCCGTCGTCATGTGGAGGGCTTGGAGGTGATGGAGGTGTAGGTGACCTGCGACGACTCGGAGGCGGTGTTGTCCTTGGGGCCGAGCCTGGAAGCTTGATGTAGTTCTTGTCCCATAGGATGACTCCACCCAGTACTTCTCCGAGTGTCCTCTCATCTTCGGGTCCAGCCATGTCGAGCTCCATATCATGAAACCCCGCCATGATTTCATCCACCCCGACTTTAGCAAAGCCAGCTGGAATCTCACGGCCATGCCAGCGTGCATCAGGGCCAGAAGGTAAAGCTTGTCCGACGGCCACCTTCATGGATATGTTCTTGAATTTCTGATGGAGTTCACATGATGTTGACTCCTTGATTCCATCCACGGGGTAGCCGGGACCGCCCTCTATCATTCTTCGTGCATCGTCGGGCGGGGCCTCAGATTCAGCCACGCTGCTTTTCCGCTTAGATGGGGCGCCGATAATATCGAGTCCAGGATCTTCCTGGCGCGCTACTCCTCTAAGCTCGTCAATCTGCTTCTGTTGCTCGTTAAGCCTGGCAAGCAACTGGTTGAACTTGTCATTCTCCTCATCCTGCTGTCGCTTCTTTGCTCTCGCCCGGCTTCTGTAAGTGTCTTGGTCTCTGGCAAACCCAAGCCACCACGGGTAAGAAGGACCGAAGCCTCGCGTTCGTCCTCCATGTTCGTCATTGCCGAGGACCAGTGTGAGCAAATCTTTCTCTCTATCTGCAGTGAACTGTCTTTTTCCCTCTTTAATTTCTTTCACTATCTTTTTCCAATTCTCCCTGGGTATCCTAAGACCGCCACTGCAGATGAGGTCCCCTGTTTCTTCGTCGTACGAACCACCATGCGCAAGGAACCAATTCCTTGCTCTCATTTCCCACTCATCACGGATGGGTTCAGGTACGATGCCTTTAGCTAGCAGATCTTGCTCTTTCTTATCCCACTTTGGGATGGCAGTCTCATAGCCCCCTGGCCCCAGCGTGTGGTGATATTTCTTCTTGTCGGCATTTTTCTTGTTCTTTTCTGATAATGCCTTGGCATCTTCTGACTGCTTGTACTCCTGAAATGCCTTCCAGTGATTCGCCTGCTTGGCTAGATACCCCTCGAATACTGGCACTTTCTTTGTCTTCAGATAGTCTTTCCATAGCTTCTTCTTCCAGCTACGGAACAGTTCGGCCATCTTCTTTAGAGTCCACTGCTTGACTTTGGCCCTCAGTTTTTTTGCGGCGTCTTCATTCTCACATTCTGGCAGGTTGAAATGTGACATGATATCATTCCAAAGATTATCTTTGTACCTTTCGGCGACATAGTCACTATCGGCTGCCCCTTTGCGCTTGTTCCACTCCCGAACGCTGATCGGGACGTGATCCCTAACGAGAACTCCGCATTGCTTCTTGAATGTGTCAGCAGCATTCTTAGGAAGCTTTGGTTCGCCCGTAGGCAATATCACCTCAAAGGTGTAATGCGTCCGTGCGTCCAACTTTTTAGTCGGGCCTCGTTTCGTAGCTTTGCTCGATGTGGAGGCCTAAGAGGGAGAAACATTCGTCAAATGAATGTATATGTATACAATATAGAGCTATCTCCAATATTTTTCACATATTACAAGTGATTGTCGAACTTCATATGTATACCTCGCCGGACTTTATTATTTCTCCACCGGCTTCTCCACCGGCTTCTCCATCAGTGGAGCTATCACCTTCTCCGTCATTGGAGCTATCTCCGGCCCCATCGGCTTCATCTTCGTGTCGATCAACCTCCATTCCATCTCCGGAGGGGTTTAGATATGACGACGGAGATTCTGCAGGTTCAACGTCGGGGGCGTCTTTGATTATATCTTCGATAAGTTCTTCCTCTTCGAGGTTCCTGCTATGTGGATCCATAGTTCTGCAAAAAACGAACATTTGATTAACTAATAAACTAACAAACTATCTAAAAGTTCCTGGCGGCGTCTTCGGCAATTCCTCGCGCGCGAAAACGGTAAGTCCGAAACCTGGGGAAGAAGGCGCCAGTTTTAAAAAATTCTATCTAAAAATTCTATTTGCTATTTGCTATTGCTATTTTTTCTAACAATTCTATTTTCTATTTGCTATTTGCTATTTTTTCTAACTTATTTCTATTTGCTATTTCTATTACACACTAACAAATAATAAATTCTAACAATTCTATCTAAAAATTCTATCTAAAAATTCTATTTGCTATTGCTATTTTTTCTAACAATTCTGAATTTTGCTATTTGCTATTGCTATTTTTTCTAAAAATTCTATCTAAAAATTCTATTTGCTATTGCTATTTTTTCTAACTTTTTTCTAAATACTAACCCTAATTACTAACCCTAACTAAATAAATTCTAACCCTAACTAAATAATAACCCTAACTAAATTAATATTAACTAAATACTAACCCTAAATTTTAACCCTAACTAAATACTAACCCTAACTAAATATTAACTAAATTCTAACCCTAACTAAATATAATTCTAATTAACCTTTCTTTTACCTACAGGGGATGGCGCGGGCTTGAAGTAGGGGGCGTCGGCGGCGAGCTCGAGGGCCGGCGGCGAGCTCGGGGGCGGTGAGCTCGGGGGCGGCGAGTCGGGGGTGAGGTGAGAGCTCGGGGGCGGCGCGCGCTCGGTGGCGGCGAGTCACGGGGGCGGTGCGCGCTCGGGGGCGGCGAGTCACGGGGGCGGCGCTCAGACGACGAGTGCGAGGGCAGCGACGGCGGGCTCCACGGATTTCTCCGACCGCAACGTTCGGCGTCGGTTTCTCCTGCGCTCCGTCGAGATTTTCGCTAAGTGCGTGAGAGGAGGAAGAAGGAAGAGGGGCGGGCTTTTATACCTCCCCCCTCTAGTCCCGGCTCGGGGCTTCAACCGGGACTAAAGGGGGGCCTTTAGTCCCGGTTCAAACCCCGAGCCGGGACTAAAGGGTTTTGGGGGCGGTTCCAGTTCGCGCCCTAGCCCCCCCCCCTTTAGTCCCGGCTGGTGGCTCCAGCCGGGACTAAAGGTGCCATAAATGCGCGCCAGTTCTGAATTTTTCAGATTTCATTTCAAAACTATTTTATTTGAAATTTGAATTGAATAACTTCTGTATAGTTTAGAATTTGAAAAAACTATGAAAATGAAAAGTGTTTGAAATTGCATAACTAATTCAAAACTATTTTCTATTTTCAAAATTAATTATTTTAACTATCCAAACTATTAACTATTTAGCCATTTTCAATTAAAACTATATTGATTAATATTCTTTTGAAAGGTTTTAGAATTTGAAAAAACTATGAAAATGAAAAGTGTTTGAAATTGAATAACTAATTCAAAACTATGTTTTATTTTCAAAATTAATTATTTTAACTATCCAAACTATTAACTATTTAGCAATTTTCAATTAAAAACTATGTTTATTAATATTCTTTTTGCATATTTGAGAATCTGATAAAACTATAAAAATGAAAAGTGTTTGAAATTAAATAAATAATTCAAAACTATTTTCTATTTTCAAAATTAATTATTTTAACTATCCAAACTATTAACTAGTTTGCCATTTTCAATTAAAACTATATTGATTAATATTCTTTATGTATATTTTAGAATCTGATAAAACTATGAATATGAAAAGTGTTTAAAATTGAATAAGTAATTCAAAACAATTTTCTATGTGGAGGCTGTGGGTACAAGAACTGCGAGGCGAAGAAATCAGGACTGGGTATAGCGGCGGCAGGGGTAGGGGAGAGGTAGTAGCCCGTCGGGAGGAGTGCCATCGGAACGAAAGGCGAGGCAACGGGGTTGAGGCGGGAGACGGCGGCCATTGCTTTCGTTTTGGCATTGAGGGGAGGCGCTTTAGGAAGACGCAGCACGGTGTGTATAAAGAGCAGGACGGGAAAAGAACTAGTGAGCCGGCTTTTTTTCTAAAGAGCGGTGATGACCGATCCATACCATTCTTCACATCCAGCCATCCATGTAACCGTGTCTGTCGTAGCCATGGAGAATCTTCATCATGCATTACATAAAAGGTTTAATACATTATTACATTATTGCACCAACATTCCTATCTATTATTTCTGTTTTCTTCTGGGTCGTAGCCATGGAGAATCTTCATCATTCAGTAGGATGCTTGGGTCAGTTTTCACTTTGAAGGGCGGAATTTCATGAAACTTATTATAATCTACTGACATGTCTGTCTTGTCATCTACTCCCACGATGTTTCTTTTCCCTGAAAGAACTATGTGGCGCTTTGGCTCATCGGACGATGTCTTCTTTTGCTGATTTCTTTTTCTCGTTTTTGTAGACATGTCCTTCACATAGAAAACCTGAGCGACATCGTTGGCTAGGACGAATGGTTCGTCCATGTACGCAAGATTGTTGAGATCCACTGTTGTCATGCCGTACTTTTGGTCTACAACTACCCCGCCTCCTGTCAGCTTCACCCATTTGCACCGAAACAAAGGGATCTTAAAAGTAGGTCCATAGTCAAGTTCCCATATCTCCTCTATGTACCCGTAATATGTTCCAAACAGTGCCCATTCTCGTCTGTTGCATCAAAGCGGACACCACTGTTTTGGTTGGTGCTCTTTTTTATCTTGGGCAACCGTGTAAAATGTATTCCCATTTATCTCGTACCCTTGGAAAGTACATATAGTAGAAGATGGTGGCCTGGCCAAACAGTACAGCTGATCTCCAACGGCCAAACAGTACAGCTGATCTCCAACGGTGTCATCATTCATGAGATGTGTCTGCAACCAACTGCCGAAAGTCTTCTCGTGTTCCCCTTTAATCCAAGAGTCAGTCTTCCCCGGGTTTTCGGAGCGTAGAATATTCTTGTGTCTCACGATATACGGAGCCACCACGGTGGAATTGTGTAGAACTGTGTAGTGTGCTTGAGAGAAAGAATGCCCGTCCATACATACTTTTGCTTTCCTTCCTAGTGTGCCTTTTCCTGTCAGCCTACCCTCATACCGAGATTCAGGAACACCAATCGGCTTAAGGTCAGGAAGAAAGTCCACACAAAACTCAATGACCTCCTCTGTTCCATAGCCCTTGGAGATGCTTCCTTCTGGCCTAGCACGGTTACGAACATATTTCTTTAAGACTCCCATGAACCTCTCGAAGGGGAACATATTGTGTAGAAATACAGGACCGAGAATTCTAATCTCTTCGACTAGGTGAACTAGGAGGTGTGTCATTATATTGAAGAAGGATGGCGGGAACAACAACTCAAAGCTGACCAGACATTGGACCACATCAATCTGTAACCCTGATAGACTTTCTCGATCGATTACCTTCTGAGAAATTGCATTGAGGAATGCACATACCTTCACAATTGCCAGGCGAACATTTTCTGGTAGAATTCCCCTCAATGCAACCGGAAGCAATTGCGTCATAAGCACGTGGCAGTCATGAGACTTTAGGTTTTGGAATTTTTTGTCTTTCATATTTACGATTCCCTTTATATTCGACGAGAAGCCAGTCGGGACCTTGATACTGAAAAGGACTTCAAAGAAGATTTCCTTCTCTTCCTTAGTAAGAGCGTAGCTGGCACGCCCTTGAAACTGCCCTGGATGCATGCCATCTCTTCCTTTATGACGTTCCTGGTCCTCCCGTGCTTCCGGTGTATCTTTTGACTTCCCATACAAGCCCAGGAAGCCTAGAATATTCACGCAGAGATTCTTCGTCAGGTGCATCACGTCGATTGCGGAGCGGACCTCATGGACTTCCCAATAGGGTAGCTCCCAAAATATAGATTTCTTCTTCCACATGGGTACGCGCTTATCAGGGCCGTTAGGAACAGGTTGGCTGCCAGGACCCTTTCCAAAGATTACTTTTAAATCTTTGACCATATCAAATACTTCAGCACCAGTACGGATGACAGGCTTCCCCCGGGGTTCTGCCTTGCCATTGAAATGCTTGCCTTTTTTCTTTAAGGGATGCTTGGGCGGAAGAAAACGACGATTGAACGGGTACACATTCTTTCTACATTTGTCCAGATATATACTTTCTGTCTGA
The DNA here is from genome assembly GCA_007115705.1 of Dactylis glomerata. Classification (NCBI taxonomy): domain Eukaryota; kingdom Viridiplantae; phylum Streptophyta; class Magnoliopsida; order Poales; family Poaceae; genus Dactylis; species Dactylis glomerata. Next base: position 938,320 of record QXEO01000073.1, read on the forward strand.
TCTAAACAGTGCGTGCATGCATTGTATCCCTTGTTTGACTGTCCTGAAATATTACTAAGAGCAGGCCAATCATTGATGGTTACGAAAAGCAAGGCTCGAAGGTCAAATTCCTCTTGTTTGTGCTCGTCCCACACACGTACACCTGGTTCGGCCCACAGCTGTAAAAGTTCGTCAACTAATGGCCTTAGGTACACATCAATGTCGTTGCCGGGTTGCTTTGGACCTTGGATAAGCACTGGCATCATAATGAACTTCCGCTTCATGCACAACCAAGGAGGAAGGTTGTAGATACATAGAGTAACGGGCCAGGTGCTGTGACTGCAACTCTGCTCCCCAAAAGGATTCATGCCATCTGTACTCAGACCAAACCATAAGTTCCTTGCGTCACCTGCAAATCTCGGGAACTCTCTCTCGATTTTTCTCCACTGCCGACCATCGGCGGGGTGCCTCAACTTATCGTCTTTCATACGATCTTCCATGTGCCATCGCAACAACTTCGCATGATCTTTATTTCTGAACAGACGTTTCAACCGTGGTATTAGAGGAGCATACCACATCACCTTGGCAGGAACCCTCTTCCTGGGTGGCTCGCCCTCAATCTCACCAGGGTCATCTTTTCTGATCTTATACCGCAATGCAGTGCATACTGGGCATTTATCCATATTCTCATACTTCTCACCGCGGTAGAGGATGCAGTCATTAGGGCATGCATGTATCTTCTGCACGTCTAATCCTAGAGGGCAGACAAGCTTCTTTGCTTCGTACGGGCTGGCGGGCAATTCGTTCTTTCTTGGAAGCATCTTCTTCATCAGTACCAGCAACTTTTCGAATGACGAGTCAGTCACACCGGTCTCTGCCTTCCACTTCAGCAATTCCAGTGTGCTACCCAGCTTCTTCTGGCCATCTTCACAAGTTGGGTACAACAATTTGTTGTGGTCCTGTAACATCTGCTCGAACTGCAACCTCTCTTTTTCTGTGTCGCAGCCTCGCCGTGCTTCAGAAATGACCCGGCCAAGATCATCAGCGGGCTCATCTGGTTCCCGTTCTGCACCCTGATCTTCTTCTTCATTGTCTTCCATTGCGGTATCAGCATACTCAGGGAACATAGATCGGTAGTTGTCATCATCGTTCTCTTCTTCTTCATCGTCGTCTTCCATCATAACCCCTCTTTCTCCGTGCTTGGTCCAAACATTATAGCCCGACATAAAACCGGACCGAAGCAGGTGGCTCTGAATGACTCTTGAGGAAGTGTAGTCCTTCTCATTCCGACATTCAACACATGGACAAAACATATAGCCACCACCATGCTTGTTCGCATCGGCCGCATCTCGAAAAGAATGCACGCCTTCTCTGTAAGCGGCTGTGCGTCGATCACCGTACATCCATGGATGGCTCATCTGCGTCATGCAACAGTATATCAAACATAATCACGATCCTAAAAATTAGTACCGCACGGTCTAAACGAGAAAATATAGTTGCTAACCTTTTAGAATAAGTGGAAATAAAGAGGAAGAGACTTAAGCGTGGCTCGGGCACCTCATATCGTAGTTGTGTTCGGTGAACTGAAGCGGCATCGCTCTAACACACATTTCATCAAACACCTCTAGTGCATCCATGCAAAAAGGAGAGCTAGCACACACCCACTTAGATCCATCCAAGAAAAATGCAAGGAAGAGTGGAAAGAGGGGCTGCAGCCATATATATAGGCAGAGGACTTTAGTCCCGGTTTGAGACACAAACCGGGACTAAAGGGTGCGCACAGGGGGACCTCTCAGCGCGTAGCCCTTTAGTCCCGGTTTGTGTCTCAAACCGGGACTAAAGGGTCGTTACGGGCCGGGACCAAAGCCTCCCGGGCGGCTGGCGAATTTCGGGCGACGTGGCCGGGCCTTTAGTCCCGGCCCAGATGGAGGCCGGGACTAAAGGGTCCTGGCCAAAGGCCCTTTTTCCACTAGTGTCTGTATTCTGCCGACTTGTATGAATTTTGCTTGCCTTTGTGTTTGGGCAGAACTCTTATATCTTCTTATATTCTCTTATTAATCCCCTAATCCTCTTATATTCTCCCTAATCGATTTGTTTTTAGCTCCAGTTCACGTGGAGTTCACGGTGGTGGTACAAATCAATGACGGCTGCAAGCTTTCAGTGGTATTTTTCTAAAGCCCAACCTTTGGATGGTATTTTTCTAAAGTCCGGATCTTTTAATGGTACAGAGCCAATTTTCCCATCAATTTAAACCCCCTGAGAATGTCTTTCTTCAGCATGGAATAACATACTGTGACTCATTCGAGAATCATGAGACTCTCTACAATTGTTCTTATCTTGACATTAGGAAACATAAGTTTGGCCTATCAATCTGTGCACTAATTTCTTTCTGTAACATGGAAGAACATATCGCAATTGATACGAGAACCACGAGGCTCTCTCAAATTGTTAATATCTTAACTTTAAGAAGCAGAAGTATGGTCTATAAATTTGAGCCCACCATGATATAATCATAAATATAGCATGTAAACAAAACAGGGAGGCACTACATAGTATTCTCAAGATTCCCAAAAGTAAAGAAAAAGGCAGCCTCTACAAAACTGTTGTAGCATATTGCTATATTATTATCTTCATATCCTGGAAATTAACCTGCTGTAGCATTGCTTTGTTTATTATCTTCTGCTAGTGTGCTAGTCTAAATAAGATATGGAGTCATGTTGTTTTTAGGCCAGGGAGTAGATATTTACTTGATTTTGTCGTTTAGTGGTTACACTTGAGAATCCAAAACTAGTTTACACTTGGAAAATGTTTTTCAGAAATGTCCTGTAGCGGATTGTCAGATTTGAGGCAAAATAAATTGGCCAAGGAATCATGCATGCTACACTTGACGCCGTTTAATTGATTCACCATGTTTGAATAGTAGTTTAGCAGCCACCCATATAATTTTTTGTGATCATGGCATGAATTATTTCTTCCGATTTGCAGAAAACATTGTCTTGAGCACCAGTGTGATAGAGAGATAATGAGCAGGAGATGCTGCACAGCTCGCTGGTGGGTGGCGACCGCAGCGACGCTCTAGCTAGCGCTGCCGCTGCCACGCCATGTGCATTCCTGCTTGGGCCTCCTCTCCCTCCTGACTGACAGCCGAAATGACGCAAGGCTGCTGCTAACTGATGCATGTCTTCATCGTTGGTTCTATCATTGGAAGGTATAGATCCTTCATTTATTTGCAGCTCTGTTTCAAGTGTTGCTATGGCTGTGTTTTGCTTATTTGTTGTTATGCAAGAGCGAAAGTCTTAAAAGCAGGACACGCTGATTTGTTTGCTCACACTTGAGGGTAGGAATCTCTCAGGTTGTATCTCTTCTTTATTCGTGTACCGCAGTAGTAGGTGTTCATGCCCCTATTTATTGATAGATGTGTAATTTTTGTCAATACTGGATTGTGGGTCCATGCAAGTAGATGCTGAGATCAAATAAATATGATGTTTATGATCATCTAATGGCAAATGTTGTTTTACTGTAACATGGATTCATATAACAACCTTAAATAAAGAGTTACTTTTACCCTTTATTCTCAGGTGAGATGAAACAAGTTGTTATTTGTTTCTTCAACTTAGCTTTTAATTTTTTCTATTCGTATATGGTATTATGAATGGTGATCTGGTGCTAATTACACCAGGTTTAATGTGTTTTTCTACAAAGTACTGACTGTGTTGAAATTTAGATAACCATGCATTTTTATTATCTGGCACACTCATGCGATACTTGGAATGATATGTAGTAGGTTCTAGCTTTAGATTATAAACAAAGATCAATAAGCATGGCCACCTATTCTTTTTGTTGGTTCCTCTAATTCTTGTTCTTGAAAAAATTAATCCATGGTAATAAACTAATAATCAAGTTTACTATTTGTGATTTGTTGTTCCTGTAGCTATGTTTTGTTATTCTGCTAGTCATCCTTAGGAAATTTCTTTAAAATTCTGCACAATAAAAGTAGGAATAGAATGGTGAACTGTCTTGCTACTGGCCATTATTACTTGATTATAACTGTGTTATTTTTAAAATACAACACATAGTATATTCTGTGACCTAAGTCAGATAGATGCAAATCAATCTTTTAACCCTTGACAAGATGCTCAATAGTATTTTTTTCAAGAAAACGCAGACTTCGCGTTTCTTTTAATTGAGCAGAAGAGTTTAGGGGTACAAGCCTCCTAAGAGGCGAATTACAAGTTTGATTACAGCAAGTTAGTTAACATCCCACGTGGGTGGGAGGACAACCCGTAGGCCTTGTTCGTTTCGTCCCAACCCGGCCGGGATCGGGCCCGAATCCCCGTCTGACAGCCGGGATTCGACTCGCCCGGGTTTAATCCCGGTCCAATCTTATACCTTGTTCGGTTAAACCCGACCGGTATTGAACCCCGCCCGATTCCCCCCCGAAACCCCCTATTCCGCCGGGTTTTAGAAACTCGACCCTAGTCCCGTGGATAGCATCCCGAGCGCCGAGCGAAACGACACCAAACACCATCGCTCCTCTCCTCTCCCGCGACGGCAGCGGCGGTGGCGACAGACGGGACTGCGGTGGCTACCGGAGCGACGGCGGCCACCAAACCAGCCGTAGGAGAGGAGATCATCGCCCTCCCTGACCTCTCTCCGTGAGGAACCTCTTCCCCACCTCCGGCGGCTGCGCGCCCGATCTCCGGCGACTTTCCCTTCTCCACCTCCGGCGGCTGCGGTGGTAGAAGTTCATCTCCTCCTTCTCATCACCTTCCCCTCTTCTTGTACACGATCTGGGAGGTGTTGATTTCTTGCTCGCGTTCAAGCCTCCTAGATCTAGATTTTGTATTCCGGTTGTTTCTTGCTCTCGTTGGGCCTCCTGGAGATGTTCCCTTCGCTATCATCCATCGACCCCCCATTCTAATTTCCCTAGCACTACTGGTATTTACTTGTTCAGAAGAAAGTTATCTTGACGTACATGACAGGATATATCCCTCGACCGGTCCGTGCAGCGAGAGATGCAGTTGCGGTAGTCTCTTTTCCCTTATCAGAGCCATGTATGACCGTAGGAAAATAAGCTGACTGCCTAATCAAGCTGTGCACTTTACTGCTTTGGGTTGAGTACTTGGATCAGTAGCAGATTGCTTATTTATACTCACTGCAATGTTCTTTTCCAAATCACATTCAGCTTGCTATTTGGTAACCTGTGTTTGGTCAGAAGGTTCCAACGGAGGGATGGTTTTGATCAGAACGGAATAAATTAAGCAGCCGCTGGACTAAATAGTTGACAGCAGGTTACTGTCTGCCACGGGAGATTAGGGATCATTTTTAATCGATTGGGTTGCTCCACTCTAGTCTCTCCATTATGTATCCATGGTGGGATACTTTCGACAGTCAGTTAATTGTTTGTGTGAACCTACAAGAAGTGCTCTGTTGGGATTGCTAATGCAGCAACTACCAGGCACCAGCAGTAACTAGACAACTTTTGCTCTTTTGAGGGTGAGGGAGATGTGCATGCTTGTGAAATAACATTATGAATCATGTTTCCTTCACTTAACCTACTACCATATACTATATTTACAAGGCACCATTTATTCTTTTGCTACTGATCCAAGTTCTAAATAAGGGGATACTACAGTGGTACATGAGCACCAGTGATCCCTTTTTTTAGCACATTTTCTCATACTTTCTAGCAAACTGGTAGACGCCCTTCCCTTGATACTAGTGTTAGAACATTAGATGATAAGTGATGTTTGTTTGTTGCTGTATACTACAGTGGGGTTTCTACTTTGAGCAATGGAAGAATTTAACAAGATCTTTGCTACTGCACTAGCTCCCTTTTTCTGAAAATAATGGTCAAGTATAGTGTAGTTCTAGTACTGAAGTTAGTTGTAACTTTCCTCAGAATAACATGTATGTATTCTGGACCAACCCTTTTGGCTCACATTAGTCTCTGTTTGCTTGGCTCATAACATGTTTGCTTGGCTCATAACAGTACTATAACTATCACTCTGAGTACATATTAGTCTCTGTTTGCTTGTTGAATAATTTAAGTTAAAGAGGTTCAGTTTACCACTTGTTTGCTTGTTGAATAAATCTGTACATACATGTCATTTATTTGCTGCCATGTTTAGTTATGAATCTTTACATATATGTCATATTGATTGCTTCATGCTTTCCTCAATGATTGTCTTATGTTTGCTGACATATTTAGAGGCCACTCTTATTCGGTCATGCTTATTCAATACTTTCTTAGTAATAACTAGAGCTCTTTTCTCTTTAGTCTTTGAATGGATTTGAGAGTTATGGACCGCATTAGGAAGAGAGAGGAGGAGGAGGATGACGACGATATGATTCTCTTTCTTTTACCAATGTTGCATCTGTTGGTTGGACGTGAACCACAGATTAAAAGGCCCCGCCATACGTCGATGATAAGAGGTGATGAAGTTGTAAGGGACTTGCTAGAAGGGCATCCACAAAATTGCAAGGTCGCCTTTAGGATGGAGGCCCACATATTTAGGGCGCTGGCTAGTTTTCTTCGTCGTGAGAAGTTGGTATTTGATACCAGACTTTCCGTCGAAGAAAAACTAGCAGCCTTTTTGTGGATGTTGTCCCATAATTCATCCTTCCAGGACCTACAACTAAAATTCAAGCGCAGTGGTGACACTTTTCATCGGATCATGAAGAATTTCTTCAACATAATCCCTACTTTATCGAAGCATTTTCTCAAGCCTCCAAATCCTGCTCAAGTACATCCAAAGATCCAATCAAACCCAAGATTCTTCCCTTACTTTTAGGTTTTTCTTAAAAACTAGCGTAAATCATATATTCCAATGACAATGTCTTCCTTCTTAGAGACCAACTGATATCTTATCGGTGTTCTTTGCAGAACTGTATTGGAGCTATTGATGGGACTCATGTTCCCATGACTATTACAGGTGACAAAGCCGCCCCCTTTAGAAATAGGAAGGGCACACTCAGCCAGAATGTTATGGTCGCGTGTGACTTTGACCTGAACTTCACCTTTATCTCTTGTGGTTGGGAGGGGTCTGCGATTGACGCTAAGGTTCTTAGGTCAGCACTTCTCAAAGGGTTTAAAGTACCACATGGCAAGTTCTATCTTGTAGATGGTGGCTATGCAAATACTCCATTCTTTCTTGCACCGTACCGTGGTGTTCGATACCATTTGAAGGAGTTTGGGCGTGGTCGCCAAGCACTCCAAAACCCTCAGGAGCTTTTCAATCACCGCCATGCCGTTTTACGGAATCATATTGAACGGGACTTGGGAATCTTGAAGAAACGCTTCCCAATTCTCAAAGTTGGAACCAATCACACGTTAGAGAACCAAGTAAAGTTACCGGCGGCTGCTGCAATATTGCATAACATCATCCGTTTGCATAAGGGAGATGAGAGTTGGTTAGATAACCAGAGAGATAACATACCACCAGCAAACTATGTCGACCTTCCTGACGGTGACCCTCCACAAAATCATCAAGTCAACAATGAAGGCAACAATCTTAGAGATACGATTGCGCATCAGATGTGGGCGGATTACCGACATTAGCTAGTAGGACTGCAAGTCAAATGTTATGTAATAAAGTAGTATGTAAGAACTTCTATCCTATTGTGGTGTTATGAATTAGCTCCATGAGCTTACTTTGTCTCTCATGTGATGTAATAAATTAGTATGTGTAAACTTCTGTCCTTATGTGATGTAATAAAGTACTTTGGCTCAATGTATTGCTGCTTGTATCATTAATATTTTCAGGTCTGATGTCGACTACAAGACGATCTCCAAGGCTTGAAGCCCAGCAGAAGCTTTCGCCGAAAGGTGGTGTAAGAAAAAGGAGTGGGGCATCGTCCAAAGGTGCGTGACTTAAATCAACATTTTTGTGTCTTCCATTGTTATTTATGTGTCTTCCATTGTTATTTACATGCTTCTTTTATATATCAGCTAGAGCCTCATGGAATGCAGACCTAGAAAAGTCTCTCGTGGATTTGCTCCATGAGCACAATACTCCTCAATATAAGGGCCAGAATGGGTGGTCATCTGACGTATGGAACAAGATTACCAAGGAATTTCTTCACAAACATCCATATGTGGATTACACAAAGGGACAAATCCAGGATAAGGAGAAGGAGTTGAAACGAGAATACAAAATGCTCAAGGAGGCTAGGCAACAGAGTGGAGTTTCCTGGAATGAGAAACGGTGTATGATTGAAGCTGATCCAGCCCTATGGAACAACCTAATAACTGTAAGATAATTTCTTTCTTCTTGCATGCTTGTGGTTATTTTGTTTTGTAGTATGCATCACTCTTATGTTTAATTCTACTATGCAGTCATATCCAAAGATTGCGAAGTTCCGTGTCAACAAGGCTTTTCCTCTTTTTGATGCCCTGGGAGAGCTATATGATGGGCAGCTTGCTGAGGGAACCTACAACTTCACGTCTACTGAACCAGCACGGACACAAGTGGAGTTCAATCCCGAGGTCATTTCTGTAGAGGACACGCATTCTCATTCTGGTGTTCAGGTTGATACAGAAGGAGGGAAGTCAAATTATCTGCCTCTGTTGTTGCCTACTAGTAGCCTGTGCTTGTGGGTCTTGAGTTCCAAGTCTAGCAGATTTTTGTGCTTCAGATTCACACTAGCCTGTTATAAATAAGTATTGTATGCACTCTGTTAATGGTAGCACTAGTATAATAGAATCTGGGCACTAGTATCATCTCATTTCACCATTTTGTGGTCTGCTGATCAACATCGATACCAGTTTCATATTTCTCTGTAAATTATAGGTACATGATGGATGGAAAAGAGCTAGAGTTCGGTATGAAGAAGTTCCAGAAGAAGATGTGCCAGGGCGCCACGTCTTGGATTAATTTTTTGCGTGCTTTACTGCCGAAAGACAAAATATTTATTTGCTGAACTTGTGTAAATTATAGCCATCGCATGTGTTGCTTACTGCATGTGCGGCCAAGGAGGGATCGTATTGATCAGCCATCGCTGTCCGTTACGTATCATGCGTGTAGACTCCAGGGAGGGATTAACCGAATGGCAAATGAAAACAGAGATTAGTAGGGAACGTGAGGAGAGGGACAGTGGGGATCGGGGTGACAATTCGGGTTCACCCAATCCCTCCCGTGGTTGGACCCACTAGCGTATCTATCCCCAGACAACCGAACAAGGCCGTAAGCATGCGGCTCCAGCTCTTGTCCAGAGCACGGCTTCAGCCTTGATCCTGTCGACCAGCTGGCGGGCAAAGGGTTGCCCTCAATACCTACTGCCGCCATTTAGAAGGAGTGCCTGAACATTAAGGTCAATTTCTTTTACTATGCACACGCTCAAACCAATTCCACGCTTGCTATCTAGATTCCCAACGAAATGATACCAAACTAACCTATGTGGAACCAAAGCCGCCTTTTCTTGTGGACGTTATGGATTGGGCCTTCTTGAACATATCCTGTATAGTTGTTGTCGTTTGAATCTGATGATTACGGATGGGAATAGTTCAAGATCTAGACTAAATCGAGCCTAGACTATACATGTATATGTGGACTCACCAAATCAAACTAGTCCGAAAGTTCACTGCTTGGATCCAAACTATTTGCCTTTTCCACCCAAACTCATTCAGACCATACCTCAGTTTTGCTTTAAACCTGTTAAAATCAAGGATGGATCAAGCGATCAAACAAAAGAAATTGGGGAAAAGTATAAGAATAAGAGTAATAAAGAGGCAATCTGTGTAAGTGTGTATATTGTATACTTATGTTATAACCAATGTTTTGGCATATGATTCATTGATGTCCTCTTAATCCTGTTACAGGGCCTTATATAGCATAAGGAAGTAATGTGAGTAACTTGGAAGATGAAGTAACAGTAGAAGTGGAAATATTAAATCGTGAAATGAATACATGATGACAGCCGTAGATCTTGAGCCTAGGGGTTTTCTTCTCATCTTAGCCATCCAATCCTCTCCCTTTTCTACTTGCCACAACTATGAGGTTCTAGTTGATGAGCAGTACAACAAAATTGAATTCATAAACCTGGTTAGAGTAGTGTTAACTGCATATGCTTCTGTCTCACCGACTCACCGAAAAAAATTAGTTAACTTGTTTTGGGCAGTTCCTTGACATACTTTTATGGAACGTTTATTGCATGTTGTACTTAAGTTGGTGTATTTATTGCACGTTTGTATGAAATCCTGTTAAATTTCAGTCAAACGCTTTCTCAATCGTGACTACTCTCAAGCAGTTTTTAACATACGTAAGCTGACTAGTTTCAGTTTCCTTGGTCTTTATGATCTGAAATTAGCTTTCATATGTCACAGGAACTTGGAAGCACAATTGTATACCATGTAGTTAATTGTGTATTTGGTTTCTGCAAGGTTTTGGTGGTATTTCAGATAGAAAGAGTGAGAAAAAAGAAGCAAATATGCATGGGCGGCCTATATTTTTATTCAACTGCATATACTACTTTTAAGGAATAAGTGTAACATTTGTTTCTGTTCGATCATTTTCTGTTCCCTCCTTAGTGGCCAAAAGTAAATAAAATTGTTTGTTATTCTAATGTTAGCTGGAAACACTATAATATAGGGGGTTGCCTTCTCAATGATCGTTATCAGTTGGAATCAATTTGGTGTCGCTTATCATTGCTGACATGTTTGTGACATTTCTTTCGCAGGTTGTACAGCCGCACATTTTGGTCAAGAGCTCTGCATTAAAAGAAGGCAGATGATAATTATTGGGGAAGCACTTTCAATTGGCACGATCAATGAATTCTTGCTCATTGAGATCTGTAAGATTAGATTAGTTGAAATGGTACTTTATAAGAACTTTTGTTAGGCAAAATAGGCATTCTGGCACTAATGATTCTTGCGATTTCTATATATATTTAATTAGTGAGTGATTCATTTAACTGGTTGCTGATAATCCTGGGAATGGCCTTGGAAGTTGTTTCTTGCAGCGTCCATGTATGTTTTTCATTACTTGTGATAAAATAGCTTCTAAAGAAATTAAACTCTCGTGGATAGCTGTTTCGTTTTGTTTTACTAAATGCTCTTCCTTCCAAGTTTTCTAGCAGATTTTGTCCTACCATCTTCGTAATCTAGTTGTCAATACTTCTGAGTTATCACCAAGTTTTTTTTTGGAGAGCAACCACATATTTCATTAATAGAAAATCAAGTTACATAAGTAAACAAACGTGGAAACTGAAAGACAAAGATAGACCAGGAAAAAATAGTTGTCCTGAACACTTTGCAGAAAGAAATCTAAAGGACGGAAAAATACAAAACCATCCCTAGATTTTCCCGCACTCGCCGAAACTAGCGGCCGCCGCCACACTCCATCGCCGCCGAGACGTACGTCGAAAGAGATGCCGAGCCTCCACCATTGCCAGATCCAAAGAAGCACCATCGCCAACAAGGCTTTTTGAGTCGATAAATAGGCCTGCTGCAAGCAGCGAGGCACATGTCGCTGTGGCACGTCGACCGGGGGATGTCCCCGTACTTCATTGAACCAAGAGCCATCGTATCCCAACGACGAAGTCGGGGAATAACGATAGATCCACCACCTCTGGACCAGCATCCGTGCTCCAGAGCACCCACCTCGCCCCGGCCCCCAGCGCCGCCGTGGATAATGACGGGCACCAGCGACACGTCGAGAAATAGATCTCGCCAGATCTGAAGAACGGCGAGAAGGCCACGCTGCCGATCTGAAGGATCGACAAGCACACTTTGCCATCAACTCCGAGACGTCGCCGTGAAGATCGCCGCCGGTGTGGGAGTAGAGTTGAGACAGATTTATTTGCCCGGACGTTGCTCCCACCACCCCAACAACACACCACAGCAGACAAGCCCTAATTCTAACTTTTTTTTTAGAGAACACGCAGGAGATCTGCGCATTATTGTATTAAGAAGAAGGTTGGTTTGAATTACAAGCCTTGAAGGCGTTGTCCACGCCGGCCACGCAGGCAGCCAGCCAACATGAAAGTCTAGACTATATCTCCCGGAAACCCACCTCTACGTCTAGCGCTAGTCCAAAGAGACCACTCCTCTAGTATGCGAGACACCACTGAAGCGACAGTGGAGCGCGCATTGTCGAAGACACGAGCGTTCCGCTCAAGCCATAGTGAACGCGCAACCAGCATGATGAATGAGTTCACCGTCTTGGCGTCCTTCCTCGGCAAGTTGGCCACCGCCCTGGGCCACCACAGCTGCAAGGAGCTTTGCGAGGTGGGTGTGGCAAGCGTGATCCCGGCTTGCTGGCAGGAGGCCGCCCAGACATGGATGGCGAATGGGCACTGCAACGACAGATGATCCATCGTCTCGCCGACCGTAGCGCACAGAGGGCATAGGGCATGTGTTGGCAGCCCGCGCCGCGCTAATCGATCAGCAGTCCAGCAGCGATTCCGCAGCGCAAGCCACGCATGGAACTTGACCTTGAATGGGGCGAAGGCGTTCCACACTTGTGCTGCACCTGGGAGGGCGGTCCGTCCAAAGAAAAACGCTCTGTACGCAGTCTTGGAGGAGAAGCTGCCGTTGGAAGTCCACTTCCACCTGAAAATGTCCGGGCCGGTCCCCAGGGCCACATTCCTCAACTCGACCCACATTCGGAAGAACTGGACGACGGCATTCACCGAGAGCTCGCCTGCAATGTCCCGCACCCAAGATGCATCAAGCAAGCCATGCTGCACCGTGCGTGTCCTCCTGATGCCCGGCCTGACAAGCTGGATCAAGTCCGGCGCAATTGCACCAACAGTCAGCCCCTCGATCCACGGGTCCTCCCAGAAGAGGGTTCTGCCACCATCGCCAACGGACACACACACAGATGCGTTGAAGATCGCTGTGGCGTGTGGGGAAACCTCGAAGCCAATTCCGGACCATGGCTTGTCTGCATCGGCCTTTTGAAACCACAACCAGCGAGCCCGAAGCGCTGCGTTGAGCTTCTTGAGATCAAGGAGACCTAGGCCGCCGAGAGCTTTCGGCTGACACACGGATTCCCAGGCAACCAAGCAGCAGCCCCCTCTGGCATCGGGCTTGCCAGCCCAAAGAAATCCGCGACGCAACTTGTCCACCGCTTGGAGGAACCAAGGATCCACGTCGAGCGCCATCAAGTGATAGATCACAGACGATGTCATGACGGCTTGGACAAACATCACCCGCCCATCCTTGGAGAGGAGCTTGGCCTTCCAGAATGCAAGCTGACGTGCGAGTTTGTCGAGGATGAGTTGAAGGTCCTCCTTACGCAGCTTCTTCAGTGAGAGAGGGAGCCCCAGGTACGTGCACGGGAGGGTTCGGATTGGGCAGTCGATGGCTGGAGCGATCGCTCCCACTAAATCGTCAGAGCACCGGATCGGCGCGGCCGAGCTCTTAGCGAAATTGACAAGCAGTCCAGAGGCCTCCCCGAAACACGCAAGGATCCCTTTGATCGCCGCCAGCTCTGCGTGATCCGGGCGCGAGAACACAACGACGTCGTCAGCGTATAGCGAGACGCGGTGTTTCAAGCCAACCGGCAGACTGGGCAGCACACGAGCTACCTCGGCGGAGCGAAACATGGCGGCCAGCACGTCCATAACTAGGACGAACAACAGCGGAGACAGGGGATCGCCCTGCCTGAGTCCCCTGCCGTGCGAGAACGGTCGACCGGCTGCCCCATTGACGAGCACTCGCGTCGACGATGAACGGAGCAGGAGTACAATCCATCCAATCCACCGCGAACCGAAACCACGTTGCCGTAGAACACTAAGCAAGAAGGCCCACGACACGCTGTCGAAAGCGCGAGCCACATCGAGTTTGAGAAGGAGAGCCGGCGCTCGCTTTCGATGCAGGGTAATCGCAGTTTGGCGAACCAGGACAAAGTTGTCGTGGATGCACCTTCCTCTGATGAAGGCGCTCTGGTTGCAACTGACAAGCTCCGGCATCCTAGGAGAGAGGCGTATTGCAAGCAACTTTGCAACCAGCTTCGCGAAGAAGTGTACCAAGCTGATTGGCCTGAACTCCTTGAGGTCTACCGCATCCTCCTTCTTTGGCAATAGCGTGATGAACGCACAATTCATGCTGCCGAACGCTTGGTCACGGCCGGCGAACACCGCTTGGATCGCGGCGATGACATCTCCCTTGACTGTCCCCCAACAGAAACGGAAGAACTCCCACGAGAATCCGTCAGGGCCTGGGGACTTATTCGAGGGCATCGCCTTGACAGCAGCCCAGATTTCATCATCGCTGAATTCAGTGTCGAGGTCCAACAAATCCACCGCTGGCAGCCCCATTGCGGGCAAGTCCAGGTCGTGCGACCGTGGAACGGACCGGCCCAAGAGATCGGCAAAGAAGGTGGAAGCAAGCTCCTCTTTCTCCAGCTGTTCTACTGCCACGGCTTCGCCATTGCGCAGCCGCACGATATGAGTGCGCCGTTGCCGCTTGGAGGCGTTGATCCTGAAGAAGTGCGTGGCGGCATCCCCTTCCTTCAGAGCAGCGACGCGGGCTCGCTGACGTGCGATCGTGCGCTCGAGGGAGGCGAGCCCAAGGAGGCGAAGCTTGAGATTGCGCCTAAGCTTGGCCTCAGCAGCCGAGAGAGCCCGTCCCTCCTGGGCAGCGTCGAGACGGAAAATAACCTCGTTGGCGATCAGGATCTGGTCGCGGATTGAGCCCACTTTCCTCGAGCTCCAGCGCTGCAAGTCTTTGGCTAGCTTTCGAAGCTTGCCGTCAAGCCTACGGATCGGATCAGCGTGCGCACTGGCAGCGTTCCACGAGGCCTCGACAACCTCACCAAAACCCTCGAGCTTGAGCCAAAACTTCTCAAACCGAAAACGACGCTTCGCAGCGAGCTGCACCGCGGAGGACATGAGGATGGGACAGTGATCCGACAGGGATGAGGAGGCGGCAGTCAGGGTGCCTGCGGGAAACAGCTCATCCCACTCCAAGGAACAAAACCAACGATCCAAGCGCGCTAGCGTAGGCCGCTCACGCTCATTGCTCCACGTGTACCGCCGCCCAAGCAGATTGTATTCTTTCAGTTCGAGCTCATTTAGAAGGGAACGGAACCGAGCCATCGCACGACGGTTCAGATTGGAGTTGTTCTTGTCTCTCGCGTCTGCAATCATGTTGAAGTCGCCAGCCACCGACCAGGGGCCGTCAAGCGCGGCACGCAACATCCTGAGCTCATCCAGGAACATGGGTTTCAAGGCTTCAACCGTAGGCCCATAAACCGTTGTTAGCCAACATGGGCTCTCGTTGCCGAGCCGTAGCTGGATGGAGACAGAGAAGGAGTCCACTCTTGACGCTAACACACAGACGTCTGCGGAGCACCAAGCGACGATGATGCCTCCGGCTGTGCCCACAGCCGGAAGGTACGCGAACTCGTCGAAGCGGGAGCCAAAGGACTCAACAACGATGTACGGCGAAACGGATTCCAGCTTGGACTCGGACACACAAACCACAGACGCCGCCGCATCGAGCGTTGCTAGGCGAACTACATTGCGGCGGCTAGGATTGTTTAGACCGCGCACGTTTCACACTAGGACATTACGGTTTTGCACATCCATTACGAAGGCCTACCGCAGAACCACCACACAGGAGCACTACGCTCCTGGCGCATCCACTGCCGCTTCGCCCGTTCCCGCAACGGCACAAGTGAGACCGAACAGTGTGGCGATGGCCTCGATCTGTTCAGGGCCCAGCGGGGAAGCGAAGATAGCGGCGTACTCCTTAAGCTGCGAATCCGAGAGGCGATCCTCTTCGCGGCAGATGCCCAGTTTTAGCATGAGCAACCGCTGCGCCCTCTTTACCACTGATGTCGCAAGGCCCTTCCCTTTCGCTGCTAGCCTCTTGCTCCGGCGAGCCGTGGTCTTGGTCTTGGAGACGGAGAAGAGTCTCCGGCGAACCACCTTGGGGTCCGGGAGAGACAGGAGTGGGTCATCCAGCCGCCGCTTGAACTGGGCTAGCAACGCAGCGAGCTCCGCAACATCGTTGGTTGCATGCAAGCCAGAGCCCTCAGCATGCAGCGAGGCCTAGGCAGCCTCCACCGACTGGGTCGCGGGCCCCGCCCTAGGTGAGATTCCCTCTACCACAAGGTTGCCAACGGCTCTCGCCGGAGTAGAAAACTCGTTCCCCATGTGCGCCAAAGGGGACCCACTGGTTGACCTCATCCCTCTGCCAACAACAGGCGACAACAAAGCCTCTGGCCGGGACCCCATAGTATCCTGCGACATGGCACCCAAAGCCGATCCGGTCGGAGATGCTTCTGCGGCGGCGCGGTCCCGTTCCAGCCTGCGAGCCGACAAAAAGGATTCCGCGGCACGGAGCGCCTCATCGTTCCCAGCCAATGAGAACTCCTCCACTGGCCCCACAACGCTGGTCGATTTGGAGCTATCCGAAGATGCTCTCGAGACCGGTCGTGGATGTGGCCCAGCGCTTTCCTGCGGTCGGCGCACGCTGCCAAGCTCATTCTGCGCCGAAGTAGCGTGGCGTGGGCCCAAGATCGAGCACGCGTCCCCCGGGGATTGGCGCGACCCCACAGAGGCGCAGCCGTAGCCCTGTGCCCGCTGCGACGTACTGTCATGCAGCAGCCCGACCGGACGACAGGCGCCGGCGTCAGCTGGCTCCACCTCCTGCATCATCCAGCGTTCCACACTGGGGCACGGCGGAGCAGACGGAGGCGCTACGCGGCCATGGGAAGCAGGCATCACCGGTGCACTTGGAAGCTGCGGCGGCGCCGGAGCGACATCGGGAACGACGGCGCTGGCCACGACAGAGCCACCACGGCACACTGGAGCATCCGCTGGCGGGGCAGCAGCCCTCCTTCCCGCCCTTTGGCGGCGACCGCCACGGCGCCGCCGTTGGCGCTTGGGGGGTGGAGGGGCGCCGGCATCACCGTCCGACCCATCGGAGCCGGAACCGCCGTTCGGGCTGCGCTGAGGAGGCGATGGCGGTGGCGGCGAAGGAGTGGGCCCGCTACGGGTGGTGCCGGAGACCCAGAAACGAATCCGATACCACAGGACGGACGGGGCGATGGCACGGGGGCGGCGCCGCGCAGCCGAGACCTGCAGTCTGCCGGAAGACTCTGGCTCCGGCACGGCGAGCCACCGGACCGCTGGGATGGCGTCCACGCTATGCGTCCACGCCGTGAGCCTGAAGCAGGACATGTCATATCTGTTCATCGTGTTCGCATCCACAGATTCCACCAGCCCGCTGCCGGCGAGCAAGGTCTCAGCCGTGCGCTGCTCCCAGGCGTGCGAGGGGATTCCACGAATCTCGAGCTCCGCAAGGATGGGGACGTCAACCAGCTCGGCATTGTTGCGGCGAGACCACGGGGAGAACAGCAGCGTGAAGCGGGATGTGATGACACGGCGCGCGTCGAGGATGGCGGAGCGCACCCCACCAGAGCGGCACAGGATCAGGAAATCCGCAGGCTCCGTTTCTCTGATGGAGAAGTCGAGGGGCGTGAGGTTGAGCTTGTCGTGGATGGCTCCTGCCGCCACCTCGAGGCTGAGCTCTGGCCACCTGGTGCCGGCCACGGTGACGACCACCGCCCGCTCCAAGTCAGCCTCGAGCTGCACCATCTCAGGGGAGGGCGTGAGGTAGCATACGTCCAGGGCGCAGGGCGCCGCGGGCGGCACGTCTGCAGATCGGCCCACACCCAACCCGCCGGACCCATCCCGCTGGAAGGGAGCGGTAAAGGCCGTGGATGCACCGGTGCTCTGCCCAGAGACGACATCGCACCACGACCTCCCGTCATCGCCGGCGGTCCTGGGGGAGGGGGGCTCACCGGAGTTGCGGCTGCGGGCGGAGCCTGGTGCGACGCTTGGTGCGGCAGGTAGTCGCGCGGGGGGAGCGTCGTCGGACGACGTCCGTGGCCGCGTGCACCCCCGCGAGATGTGATCAATGCCCCCGCAGCGCACACACTTGGTAGGCTTGGTGCAGTCCACCGCGATGTGGTCCTCGTCGCCGCAGTTGTAGCAGCACCCATGAAGCATGAGCGGGATCCGGCTCGCCGCGCCCCCGGCCGGCGCACGGGACGGCAGCAGCGGCTGGGCGCGGCCTCTACGACGGCGCTGGGCTTGGCCTTGGGGCGCGGGGGCCTGTCGCGGCAGAGGCTGAGACTGGCGGCGACGGCGCCTGTTGCCAGCCTGGATCCACGCGCCATTAACACCCTGAGCTGGAGCGGGCGAAGGGATTGCGGCAGCGCCGGCCACCGGCCTGCTGGAGCCAGCGCCCGCGGTCCAGCCATCCTGCCCGAGCACGCGGCCGGAGGGCGGCACGACAACCAGCGACCTCAACGTCGGCGCGGGGGGGCGCTGCACGACGGAGGTCACAGAGGGAGCGCTCGCCTCGGAGTCCGAGAGGACCACGCGGCTCGCCATGACCACGTTGGAGGAGCGACGGAAAGAAGGGCGGGAGGAGGAGTGGGAGGTGGACGCCGGGGCCGGAGCAGCGGCCGGCGGAGAGGAGGTGAAGGACGCCGGCGCCGTAGTGGCGTGGAGTGGCGGCCGGGCGCGCACGCTCAGGCGCTCATGTACGGAGCGAGAGCGAGTGGAGATGGAGTCACCTAAGGTAGGTATACATGTTATTCCTAATTCTAACTACAGAACGGAGGAACGAGATCCCCCCCCCCCCTCCTGCCGCCGGAGCGGCAAGCGGAGGGAGAGGGGACCAACGCCCACGCTGGAGATCTGAGGATTTAGGAATTATGTCACCGCCGCCCGTCGCTGGAAGTTATCACCAAGTTAGGGCTGCAAAAATAGAAAAATAAATCTAGCACCAGCGGTTTACATAGGACACCACACAACAGGTTCTAGGAGCCGCCCCAATCGGCGGTCCAGTCTAGTATAAGTTATGTGACACCAAAATATATTGTTGGAAACATATTCTAAGTACGAATCTGATCTATATTACTTGGTGCTAAAATGAGTGAAAGGACACAGTAAAACATGCCTAAATATGCGTGATTAAGCGGCAACTACTCCCTCCATACCGGATTATAGGGCAATTGCGTATTTTGAGGCAAACTTTGATCTTTAATTTTAGTCAAGAAAATATAAAATATATTATATAAAAATTATATCATTAGATTCATATTTAAAAGAACTTTCCAATGGTATAATTTTTATATCAAATATCTCATATTTTCTTAACTAAAATTAATAGTTAAAGTTTGTCTTAAAATACACATTTGCCCAATAATCCGGTATGGAGGGAGTAATACGGATATGGATTGGAGGGAGTAGTATAGTCTTGTTGGCTCATATTTTGCTCATCAAATCATTAGTCAAAGTTGTACTCAAAATATGTGGTTGTCTTGTATGCAAAAATAAAAGCAAAAAAAGTAGGGGCTGCTCCCAGTCATCGATATTTATTTTCGATCCTCGGAGGGAATAGCTATATGCTGGGTTATCAGTGGCGTTTTGAGGAAAAGAAAAGATTGATCGCCCGCGGCTCCGGCCCTTGCTGTTAATGAAAAGATTGATTGCCCGCGCTCTATCCGTAGTCAATCAATGCATTAAAGACTGGAATCTTTTTCTGCGTGCATGGTGCCACAGAGCAATTAAAGGAATCATATTAATCGCGATAAAATTAATCGGGTTCATCCATCCTTCCGGTTGCATTCAACAAGCATGCTATTTTTTTTCTCTTGAACCTCTCTATATATACAAGCTTCTTGTTAGAGACCGCGTGCGGTGTGCGCGTGACTTGTGGCTTGGATCTTGGGCGAGGACGAGGAGTGGTGTGGGATGTCCATTCGCCGGGCGGCCTTGTCATCGTGGTCGATGGGCCAGCGGGCGGCGAGATCTGTCTCCGTCTGCAGCGTTGGTGCGGAGATCTTCTTCGTCGTTATCGTTATCGGCGGCAAGATCTTCTTGTGATGCACTCAGGGGGTAATCTCTGCATGCACGTTTCTATGTCTATTTTCGCTTCATGGTTCCGTGAATCAATCTATAATTTCAGTGCTGTGTGCGTTCTTAATCCATCCGACGAAACCAGCTTTGATTAATTATTGCGTTTCTTCGATCGACGTTCATGACCCGTCTGGTGCGGCGGAGTGGATCGAGCGGAAAGTGGATAACGTGTTAATGTAAATGACTGAGATTTAGTTCGCCTGAGCTCTAGGTGTGCCCTTTATTAATTGAAAATTAAGTTACAAGAAGCAACATACGTGAAAACTAAAAGATAAATCGAGATAAAATGATTATCCTAAAAACTTTGCAGATAAAATCGTAAGAGATCGAGAAATACAAATGGATCCCTAGGGTTTCCTGCAACCACCAAAGCCAGTGACCGCCGTCGAACTCTGGTGCCTCCGAGACACACGCCGGAAGAAACACCGAGCCTCCACCATTTACGAATCCAAGAGAGCATCATTGCCAACGAGGCTTTGTGAGTCGATGAACAGGCTTGCTGCACGCAGTGAGGCACATGTCGCTGTGGCACGTCGACCGGGGGACGTCCTTGTGCTGTCTTGAACTAAGAATTGCCGCCTCCCATCAACAAAGTCGGAGAAGAACGACATATCCACCATATCCAGACCAATATCCTCGCTCCAGAGAAATCACCTCGCCCCAGCCACCAGCAGAAGCCATCAATACACCGAGGAACATATCTCGCCAGATCTGAAGAAAGGCGAGAAGACCTAGCTTTCGATCTGAAGGATCGAACATCACACATTGCCATCACCTCCGAGACGCCGCCGTGAAGGACGCCGCCGGTGTGGGAGTAGAGGTGAAGCAGATTTATTCTTCCGGGCGTCCCTCCCACCACCCCACAACGCACCACAACAAACAGATCCTAACCCTAACTACTAGACGGAGGAACAAAGTCCCCCCTCCCTCTACCCGCCAGAGCGGCAAGCGGAGGGAGAGGGAACCATCGCTCTCGCCGGCAGAGATCTGGGAGGAAGTTGGAGTCTCCGCCGCCTTACGAGAGGAAGGAGACGCGAACCGTTTTGCCCGCATGGTCCAATTGATTACTCGTGGACGTATTGCGTTAAATTCGTTTGTCACGGATATTTCTCGGTTTCTTCACTAAGCCAAAGTAATTTCGGTTTTCTAACATTCCTGACGAATTTAGTACGATTTTTTTTGGTTTCGGTCTATTCGGCTTTGGTCCAGGTTATTTTGGTTCGGTAGTTTGGTCTTCGGTTAAAATATGCTCACTCTTAGGCCACCTCGCTTCTGCACTTGATCGCTTGGATAAAACCCACCAAAATTTCCAAGTTTTTTACTTATGCGCGCATGATATCCACCAAGTTTTTTTCAACAAATTATGTACCAGCACGAGGTTTCCAGACATATCTAAACAAACTTAATCGTATCTTCTAAAAAAAGTTCAAAATTCCCCAAATTACGCGTCTGCTGCTCGTGGCGCTACTTGTACGAGGTTTGACAAAGCATAGCAACACACTTTGCCGGCGCCATAGCCACTTGCACCACAGATACACACTTCGTCGAAACCTCCCTTTGAGCTCCTCTATCGATCACTGCGCCACCGTACCCCGAGTGACGAGCTCCCCGTCCTCACCGTGCTTGTGTCCCTGTCCTCCTTGGCAGTTTGCCGTGATCCTCCACAGCTCACCACTCCTGGGTAACTCATCGTGATACCGCTACGGGGCTCCTTCTCCTTGCAAAAGCTCCTGCTTGCCGACTTCTCCTTGTTGCGGGGCTCCTTCTCCTTGGACTCCCAGCGCCTCGACGCCTAGTTTCTCCTTGCCCAGTGCCTTAATGCCCAGTTGCTGATCAGCAGCATCACCACATCATCCATGAACTGAACAACACTCCTGGAGGAAAAGATGGTATACCTGCAGTAGAAGAGCACATTTAGTACTTTGCAATTTACATTCAGTTGGAACATCAGCATGCATATTAACATTGTTAAAGTTTGATACAGTAAACATTTTGTTTGATAAACAATATTCATAAAGCTTTGTTTTCACGATACTCATAAAGCTTTGTTTAAAAATTATTCAGTTGGAACATCAGCATGGAACAATTATTCAGTTGGAACATCAGTATTCTCAAAACAATAAAGAAGTTGCTCTTTAACGCTCCGTAGAAGAAGATCAACAGAGAAGTTAATCTTTAATGTATTTTTAAAACAGTAAAGAAGTTGCTTTTTAACCTCAATATGCAGTTTATTATTTTTGTTCTCACAGTATTCTAGTCAAACTTACTATATTCTCATTACTGTAGAAGGAACTAGTTGATCATTTTTTTACAAAATGTCGCATAATCCAAGGAAGCAATCTGATAAAGGAAAAATGGTACTCTCTATGCCTAGAAAAAAACCATATGACTTTAACACTTCATATGTCCAAATGATACTCTCTATGCCTAGAAAAAATCATGTGACTCGATTCCGTGTAACTAGCAGTTGTTGCTGGAGCTAACATGTCAAAGAGATTGCATTACATTGATACACCGCGTCCACACATAGGGTTCTTCATATGTGAACCAGTCAGCACTACTAACATCACATATGAATCGTCGGATGATGATTGGGCAAAGTTCAAGAGGTATGGTCTTGACACAGTTTTTTTACCTTCTAAAAAAATTCAATGTTCTTTAACAAAGTGAAATACATTTAAAAAACATGAACCTCATGTTCCAGATATAAGAGTTGAAAACCCACATGTTATTCCGACCTTTCCAACTCAAAGT
Source organism: Dactylis glomerata (assembly GCA_007115705.1). Classification (NCBI taxonomy): domain Eukaryota; kingdom Viridiplantae; phylum Streptophyta; class Magnoliopsida; order Poales; family Poaceae; genus Dactylis; species Dactylis glomerata. The sequence goes on from QXEO01000073.1 coordinate 960,937, forward strand.
ATCCTCACATCCCCCCGAAAGGTCAAAGACTGTTGTGTTTAATGAGGACTTCATGCAGGTGATTCGGGTAGTCAGATAAGGGTCATGCGGTCAGATAATCGATGTGTGCCTACGAAGTTTGTTCCCCTAGAAGGAAATGTTCCATCTAAGACTCGTTAGAAACATATGAGGGTGCATAACGACCGGTGGTTTGTAGACTACCTGTTGAGGGTAGGTAATGGCACTGAGAAAACTGACGAGGAAGGAAACATTCGGCTCCCTCAAGATATATGTGTTCCTTCGATGGGAGAGGTCCCCGACATTGATAAGCTGATAGACCATGACACCTACATGGTAGTCTTTCCCACCCAAGTGGAAAGTCTCTAGCTAGAGATAGATGACTTGCACACCATGCCTAGCAGCCACAAACACCGACGCTTGTTTCTAGGAACACCGATAGAGAGAGATAAAGATGAACGTGGGAGGGATGGACATGCATAAAAGATGCAACATACTTATATTGTAACCTATTTCACCCTTAGACCAGTAAGGAGTGGTTTTAGACTGGGGGACAATGCGGGTAAAGAGAACTATGGGGAGAGGTAGCGATATATAGAAAGAGAGTGAATGAGAGAGGGAGGGTGAGGGAGAGAGTGAGAGGGAGGGAGAGGGAGGAAGAGGAGAGATATGACTTCCTAGTACCCCCTCCATGATAAAAGCGGTACTGGTCAAGTTGTCGCAGTAGACAATTTTACATGGATAGTTTGAGCTTACTTGCCCAAATGGACGAAGTCCTAAGGGAGCTGAAGTCAAATGTGAGAATTAAATACGGGAGGAAAGGATAAAAGGAAAAACAAAAAAGAGACGAGAATCAGCTGCAACGCGCAGGCATTTAGCTAGTATCTTATTTCTCATTTATGTACAGTCTAACACTCTTTTTTTTTTGCCGAAATGTACAGTCTAACACTTCAACTGACACTCACCGGCAACCTTCTTCACATGCAATATATACTACTCAACTGTTTCAAAAAAATATTAATTGATACACAAAATAATTTGGAGCCCTTTGATTTTTCACATGCAGTCCTAGCTTCCCCCAACTGTTGGAAAAAATAAATTCGCAGTTTCGCACAAGAAGATACAAAACTAAATGTAAACTTCTGGTTCAGAAAGGGAAAAAGCTGGTAGCCTTCTAGCGAACTGAATATAACATCGCCGGCCCCCCTCTTTCTGTTCTGAAGATCAGTTGTCTTGTTTAGAAATTTTTAATGCAGTTAAACAGGCTTTAAACTCCATGCAGACCCGTGGAACCAAATCCTAGCATGAGTTCACCGGACATCAAGGAATGCAGCAGCATCCAGGGACCTACATGGCTCCATCAGAAGATCGAGATCACCGGTTCCATTAGTATCTAAGGTACCTACGACGTCTACGAGTGGCCTTGCCGAAGCTCCTTTCATGCTCTTCAAGATCAGCCTCCTCAGCGCGGCTAAATTTGCAAGAGTGGTCGTCTTCGTCATCATAGTCAATGTACCGGTCGTCAATGTACCAGTCGTCCAAAAACCAACAGTCACACTCATCACTGTCATTGCGGCGGCAAAAACTGGAGTACAGACTATCAAGGCTGCCGGGCTCGAAATACTTGATGAACTCATCATAGGAGGCATACGGATACAGCTTTTTCGTCTTGATCCTGGCGCACTTTGCTCCCAGCTGCTATCTATGACGACATTGTCGCAACAGTGAAGGTCAAGGGACTCCAGGTGAGGACAGTTGTTAAGGATGGTTGTTAGCCCTTCGTTGTCGAGGTTATCATAGAAAAGCTGCAGGGAGCGTAGCCCGTGCATCCCAGCGATTGCCAAGGCTTAGCTGTTATCGACACGGTATCCTACTCGTCGCTTCACATATTTGAAGTGCTTCAGATTTGGAGATGCTCTGGCAAATACCTCAATAATCCATGTGGCATTCGTCTGGTCGCTTTGGATCAATTCAAGGGTGGATTCTAGTGGTGGATCTCGGCTAGTCTACATATTTTACAAGTTTAGTGTTAGAAGCTTCGGATCAATTCAAGGGTCCAAGTGCGACGATTTTGTCTCTGGGGCAATGATCCTTAGGGGCACGTGCACGAAAACTTCCTGACTGTCATCAACAATGTCAGGCCGACTCCGGTATGGGATCAACGACAGCGGCGTATCGGCGGCTCGCTCCGACGACAATAGTAGTCGTTAGGTGGTCTATGGATCTCAATGTAATATTTATCATGTTCAGGTTGCCTTATCCTTCTTGTGAATTTATGGAATAGATTCGGATATTTTTTTGCAAAAAAATCTACAACAAAGTTGACAAGATTTTGAACATAAAATGAATGAGTTCACGACAATTCTACAATCAATCTGGGTGAGCGAGGTAAAGCAGCGCCTTCCCTAAGCAAAAAGTATAACACTAAGGACAATATTTATGGCTTGGATGGCGGTACTATATATGTTTTGCATAGCGGTTCTGCGGTTGGTGAACATGACGGGAACCCACTTCAAACTTGAAGCAATATTTGGGCTGTTCCAATATCCAGATTTACAATGCCTCATTTGTTCTTAATATACCTACATATAACCATGTCAAGAATGCTATGATACTCTTTAGTACCGGCCTCTTCATCAACACTAGTAATAAGGTACAAAAAAATGATGATCATAGTCATTGTCGTCGTCATATTTCTAACTATATGAAAAGTGGCACTCCTGCTAGTAATCACTCTCACTGTTCATGTCATCCGTACAACAATACCTATAATAGGTCTTCCATTGCTGAAAATCCTTACAGTCATCAGTTGAGTCATACGAAAAGGCAAGTTGCACGATGCAAAAGTGCACCCAGTCATCAGTTAAAACATATCGGCATAGTTTCTCCCTGTTGATCCAGGCAAACTTCAGGCGCATGCCGCTATTCATATGGATATTGGGGCAACTGCGCAAGTCAAATAACTCTAAGTGAGGGCAGTTGTCAAGGATGGCTGATAACCCTTCATTGTCCAGGTAGTCGCCGAGGAGCTGCAAGGAAAGTAACCTGGGCATTCTTGCAATTGCAAAGGCTTCCATGTTATGGGTACCGCGTTCAATGTCATAATAGTTGTCCCAGTTATAGTATCTTCTTTTAACATGCCTGAAGTGCTTCAGTTGTGGACAGAACTGAATCACCCGCCAAACATGTCTAAAATTACAAAGCGAAAGCTCTAGCTCCTCGAGCAGAGGAAACCTTATTATCGTCTCTGCAAATGGTTTCCAGTTGAGATCATAGGACTCGATGAGACGAAGGCTCTTTAACGAGGGTGCCCTGCAAGGATATATGTTGCATGCATGTCATCATTTGGCAATATAAGGATCTATAGTAACTTTGAGAACGGATTTTGTAGCAAACTGACACTAGTCGAAAAATGGACATCAATACCGGTTCCAGAGGCTCATTTGTACCAAAAATCAAACCGGTACAAAAGATTCGGGACAAAAGCCCCCCCCCCCCCTTTGGTACCGGTTCCTTACAAACCGGTATTAAAGGGGCCTCCACGTTGGCTCCCAGGAGAGTGCAGGGCTAGGGACCTTTGGTACCGGTTTGTAACACGAACCGGTACCAAAGGGTGGCTACCGTGTCGCGGCAGAGAATTCAGGGTTTAGGGTTTTAGGAGGGGTTTAGGGGTATCGGACCGTTTCATCGTACGAGGATCGCGTCGATGCGCCAGAAACGCGTTTGGATTTAGGAGTACATGAAGATCAAGGTAATGCATATCAACTTGGTGCATATAATATAACACATGTAATTGCATAAGATCGCAAATTAAGTAGTACATGCATGAAGATCGATCTTCATGCATAGTGGTACTCTCCGAGGCATACTATCTATTACATGTAGCATAGTGGTACTCTCCGAGTCAAACTATATATTACATGTAGATCTTCATTCATAGTGGTACTCTGCGAAGTTAGGTATGACGTCCCGAAGGAAAAATCCCGCCAATTCCTCGCCAATTGCTTTGAAGCGGTGCTCGATTGGGATCCTGTCACGCTTTCTTGCCAACTGTAAAAGAATGAGATTCAAATGAATACATGAGCTATGTATATATATATATATATATCAAATCACAATCAAACAATTATGACTGAAACTTAGCACAAGTTATGGTAACAAAATAAATTTGTGAATATTGTTTTCGTACCTCTCTATTCCTTTGATTATTCGTTCTCTCGCTGACAATCTTGTGGATGTTCTCGCAAACGTAGTATCCACATAGATTAGTCCCCTCAGATTGTTTCGCGCATTTCTGTACAAGAATATAATTCAATCAAATAATAATCAAGTATGATAAAGGTGTGTGGACCTAGGTAGTACTACTTACTTTGTTCGCACGCCATATCAGCTTCGGTTTCCATCCACCGGTCGGATCTTCCTGGATGAACGTTTGCCATACGCTGCCCGACAAAAGAAAATGCATAAAAGAGTTATTAATTTGTTGATATCAGGAAATTAACGAAAAAACCGATAAGAATTAAAATTACCTTTTGAGCATATCAAAAGCCGACTTGTATAGTATAGGCTCTTTGGTTAGTGAGTCAAAGACTTCAACATCTCCATCGTACATTTTAATGACGATAAGAATAAAGTGGAACCTGCGCACGTTTAAATATGCAGTGTCATAGATATAAGTCATCAGTTAAAATTTTAACATATGGTGAGCAAAATAGAATGTGTTATAAGACAGTTACACTTACTTGAAGTTGTAAGGCCAAAGTATTATCTTTTTGTCACGTTGTCGCTTCAAAAACCTTAGCAAAGTCTGCGGTGTATCCTTGTTATAGATGGGATCTTCTATGGTTTTTTCATGCATTGTATCTGGGTCAATGAACCCAATGTCCGTGATTTCATCCCTTTTGCATTCGAGCTTCTTCGATCTGCATAATATAGCGCACAAAAGATTAAATTGAGGATAATTTGCAGACAATGAATGAGCTGAGCTAAAGACTTCTCAAATTATATTAATAAATCACTTACAGACAATAGTAACTGATGATAGATTTATCGATGGCCCGGAGATTGTATAACTGAAAAAGTTCGAGGAAGTCAACGCTCACAGAGTATTCTTGGAAGTAGTGCTCATCCTTAACTCGCACCATGATAGCATCAATCCCTCTCTTTGTGGCATTAGTGTACCACGCATTCAAATTACGCATACATGTTGGTAGCGACCTGATATTCTCGACCAGATCTTTCCCTTGAACAAATTGATATACTACTTCAGCGATGGGGTAATCAATTGTGTTTTGTCGAGAACTTTCAACGGCCTTCTCGTCAAACACCTTGAGAGGGGGGACCGATTGAACGGGTTGTTCTCCGAGCTGGTACACTTGTTTCCTAGTTTTCGCCGAGACCACCGATTGATCGGGTTTTTTCACCTCCACCATAGTGTCATACGACTTTTCAATAGAACGCCTATAGTCAGATGGCGGCGATGGTGCAGGGTCATATAGATTCTCAACGGTACGAATAACTTTCACCGGATCTAGAGACTTCTCAAAAGGTATCTCTGGCATTTTCTTAGCAAAATGTTTTGCCACCTCTGACTTAGAGATTTCGCTGCATTCCTCGATAGTTCTTTCCCAAGGTAACTTCTCAATAGGCGGTAGTGGTTTCTCCTTTCTAGGTCTCTTCCTAGGCGGCGTACCGTTCCGCTTAAATAACGCAGTCTTACGCGGAGGATCTCGAGATGGTGGACTCGCGCTGGGGTCCCTCTCCGGTAGGTGTGGACTTTGCTGCTCATGTGGACTACTACCAGGCGGAGTCGATGTCCATTGCTGCTTATGTGGAATTTGCTGCTCATGTGGACTGCTACGAGGAGGAGTCGGTGGCCTTGGCAAAAGGACGATGTATTTCTTGGACCATATGGCGAAACCGCGCTTGACATCGGCCAGTGTCTTCTCTTCGTCACCTCTAGGAAAATCAAGCTCCATTGTTTCAAAACCCGGAAACAACGTCATCCACCCCGACACGAACACAGCCAGCTGGAATGGGCATATGATGGTGCGTTGCTCCATCTTCATTTGGGTAAACATAGCCGACCGCCACCTTAACGGACACGTTCCTCATTTGCACATGTAGCTCGCAATCTGTCTTCTCCGTGACATAATCCACGGGGTAGCTTCCTCCACATTCAAGATGCGAGGAACCCACACTGCTTCTTCGCTGAGATGGGGCGGCATCGGCTTGAGGATCTTGTAGAAACAGCGGCTGATCAGGTGCCCTCTGATTTTTCTCAAGCACCTCCACCCTATTTATCAATTCCGCTAACTTGTCTAAGTCCTGCTTCTTCTTTCTCGAACGGCTTCTATAAGTGTCAGCGCACTCCGGCCATGCTTCCTTCATGGTGAGACCTGGGAGGGCTCGTATCCGTCCAACGTGTTCCGCATTCCCAAGAGCGAGTGTCAGCTCGTCATTCTCTCTATCGGGAATGTACTCTCCCTTTCTAACTTTTTCAATTGCATCTATAAGCTGCGTCGTGATTGCTTTAATTTTTTCCTTCCATTTTCCCTTTGCAACGATCTGCCCTGTCTTTGGGTCCAACCCTGCCCCATGCGCGAACAACCAGAACTTGGACTGGTCGGGCCAGTCCCATGTCTGTGGAGTGATTCCTGCCTCCATCAGTTTATCTTCAAATGCTCTCCACTTCGGAATGGCAGTCTTGTAGCCACCTGACCCCAAATGATGGAAATGTTCCTTCTTTGAAGCATTTTTCGTATTTGTGACTGATCGGGACACATCAGTAGAAGATTTCTTATAGCTCTTAAATGCGGGCCAGTGATCTTTTATCTTCACTAGACTTCCAGTGAATACTGGATCTTCATCTTCATATCTGGCCCATAAATTTTTCTTCCAGGTCTAGAATTGTGTGGCCATCTTCTGAAGAGTCCATTCCTTGACTTTCTTTTTCTGGCCTTCCGTCATGTCTTCCGGTAGGCTGAAGTGTGTCAGTAGACTGTCCCAAAGAAAAAGTTTTAGAGTATCATTGACATAACTAGCTTCAGCCCCCGCATTCTTCGGCTTATGCCACTCTGCAATGCTGATCGGTACATGGTCCCTAACAAGAACTCCAGCTTGGTTTATAAATTTACGGCAGTGCTCTTTGGGATCCACCGGTTCACCACTATCCTTAAATGCGGTGAGGGCTAACCTACCCTCGCCCTTTAGACGTTGCGTCGGGCCTCGTTGCTTTTTAACAGATTTGCTCGATGATCCAGAAGGCTAAAAGAAAAATGATTCGTTAATAAGTGTAATACAAATAAATCAATGCATCTAGTGATGAACATATAGCCTTGATATACACCTCACCGGAGTTTGTTAAGGACACGTCGTTGTCTCTTCTTTCTTCAGACTGAAGTCCCTCACCGACATCGTTCAAAAATTGTAAGCCGAAATCATCGTCATCTCCATCGGGTTCTCCATTGGGTTCTGGTCCACGGGCACTCTCAAATATTATTTTCTGCACCATTTCTTCTCGCTCCTCATCTCGGATGAAGGTGTCGTCCTCCATAGCTCAATGTCACTACAAAATTAAGTGCAATTATTTGATTCATCATGTCATTTTAAGTTATCACAATTATCAAAATGTAGATCTTATTTTTCTGAACATTTTGATAGGTCGTTTGCATTTTTCTAACAAACAGAGAATATTCTATGCATTTTACAAATTTCAAACACTTGCAGCAATTTTTCTGGAATTAAAAATAGGGCGCAAGACTTTTTGCACCGGGGTCAGAACGACCCACAGCCACTGACTAGGGGTCGAGGGCCCACGCGGGCAGCCACGCTGGTCAGCTGGCTGGGGCAGAGGCCCAGCCCGACCTGCTCCCAGACGCCGGTGACGGCCGGCGATGGGCGGCGCTAGGGCGAGCAGCGAGGCCGAAAGACGGCCGCCGGCGGCGATGGGCGGCGCTAGGACTCGCCGGTGGGGTCAGCTAGGCCGAAAGACGGCCGGCGGCGGCGAATTCGGCGGCGGAGGAGCTCGGTTTTCCGGTGAGGAATCGGCAAATCGGCGGCGAATCCAGGCGCGGTGCTTCGATTCCTTCAACGGGGAGATAGAGGATGGCGAGGCGCAGCTCCGGGGCTCGTCGAAGAGGCAGGGGGAGGCGCGGAGCAGCGGCGCTAGGCGATGGCCGGGGCGGCGCTTGCAGGTGAAGAAGGAGGACGCCAGGGAAAAAGAAGGGAAAGAAGGAGGCGCACCTCGTTCCGGGCGACGGCGACGACGACGGCGCGGGCTCCGGGCGACGGCGACGGCGACGGCGCGGGAGTTTGCTGCAAGTGTCTGCGTGTGTGTCCGTCGGTGGCTCCCGTGGAAGAAAACGGCCTAAGGGCCTTTGGTACCGGTTGCTGTTACGAACCGGTACTAAAGGTGACCTTTAGTACTTTTAACCTTTCGTACCGGTTCTTTCCACCAACCGGTACCAAAGGTTTTTTTCTTTTTCTTTTGATTTTTCTGTTGCTGTTTCTTTTGATTTTTCTGTTGTTGTTTCTTTTGATTTTCGTTGGATTTTTCTTTTGCTGTTTCTTTTGATTTTCGTTTCATTTTTCTTTTGCCGTTTCTATTGATTTTTCTTTTGCAGTTTCTTTTGATTTTCATTTGATTTTTCTTTTGCAGTTTCTTTTGATTTTCATTTGATTTTTCTTTTGCAGTTTCTTTTGATTTTCGTTTGATTTTTGATTAGTTATATTTGATTAGTTATATTTGATTTTCTATTTTCTTTTGATTAGATATATTTTATTTTATTTTTGATTAGTTATATTTGATTAGTTATATTTGATTTTCTATTTTCTTTTGATTAGATATATTTGATTTTATTTTTGATTAGTTATATTTGATTAGTTATATTTGATTTTCTATTTTCTTTTGATTAGTTATATTTGATTTTCTTTTTGATTAGTTATATTTGATTTTCTATTTTCTTTTGATTAGTTATATTTGATTTTCTTTTTGATTAGTTATATTTGATTAGTTATATTTGATTTTTTCTGTTGCAGTTTCTATTGATCATATGTTCGCTTAATAATTAAGTGTCGGTTGGCGCGGCGACACGCTGCGTCCGTGAGAGGAAAAGGGCGGGAAGAAAAGGGCGGAAAGAAAAAGGGCAGGAAAACGATTGAACATGAAAAGAAGTACATATCTCAACTGAAAATTAAGATAAATGGCCAGATTAAGTCACAATCGGCCGAGCTTGTTTTCGAATGTTGGAGTGATTCAGTCATAGTCGTGCCTAGCCCTATAAACGTCGCCACTGTAGTCGTCGTAGTCGCCGGTGTCATCGTCGCTGGCATCGGGGTCGCGGTAGTCGAACCTCGACGGGTGAGCACGCGTGGGCTGAGACTAAGGGTAGCGCAGGCGGGGGCCACGGTAGGCCATGACGCTCTAGAGAGTCCGACCGCGCCACCATAGCCGACGGCCGGCCTCGTTGAAGTTCGAACGAGGCGAGCCGTCCTCCTCGTGCCTGGCAAGCGCACTCTCACGCCGATTGATGAAGAAGGCGTCCCAAGTCGGGCTGTAGTCGGGATGCCACTGAGGATTCCTCCGCTGCTCTGGCGTGAGCTCGAAGTAGTAGTGGTTCGTGATGGCCATCTGGCGCGCCACACCTACAGGGACAGGAGGGACCGGTACGCCTCCGACGCTCAGCATCCAGCCGGTGGGGACGTGGTAGCCCGGCGGGCAGGGGTAGTTTGAGGCGCAAAGCGCCTCCGCCTCCCGGGGGGTTAGAGATACGATGGAAGCCATGGAAGAGAGTGATGAGGTTTGCAGATATGAGTCTAGATGTGATATGTAAATGGAGGCCAAGCCTACATATATATAGTGAAAATGGCGGGAAGACGGAGGCGGGAAGCGGTGGAAAGCGCGGGAAGAAAATAGGCGGGAACGCAGTGGCGCGGGGAACCATCTAACCTTTAGTCCCGGCTAGTGGGTACAACCGGGACTAAAGGTGGTTTTTGTGTCATCTAACAAAACTGTCGGTGGGATAAGGACGTGTGGGTAACCTTTAGTCCCGGTTGGTGGGTGCAACCGAGACTAAAGATGTCGGCAGGATAAGGACGCGTGGGTGGATGCACTGCTCGATGAGATAAGGACGCGTGGGTGAACGCACGACGCCCCTGTCGGAGGAACAAGACAAAGTAGAAGCGGTGCCGTGCCTATAAAAGGAGCATCGATACGCCATGGTAAGCAGCTCAACAAGCCAACCTAGAAGGTAGGGAGTGTTTCATCCCCATGGATGGAGGACAGGGTTGGGAAATCTCCCGTGGCGGAGTTTCTCGAAGATGTCGTTGGTGCTCACGCCCTACGGCATCTTCGGAAACTCCGCCTCGGAAAAATTTCCCTGCAAGCCCGTGAAAGACTCTATCTCCTCTAACAGTTTTGGGTAAAGGGTTGGGAAATCTCCCGCGGCGGAGTTTCTCGAAGATGTCATTGGTGCTCACGCCCTACGGCATCTTCGGAAGCTCCGCCTCGGAAAATTTTTCCTGCAAGCCCGTGAAAGACTCTATCTCCTCTAACAGTTTTGGGTAAAGGGTTGGGAAATCTCCCGCGGCGGAGCTTCTCGAAGATGTCGTTGGTGCTCACGCCCTACGGCATCTTCGGAAGCTCCGCCTCGGAAAAATTTCCCTCATACAATAACATCATTACACAAAAATAAATGGGAAAGTGATTTCCATATTGAGATACACAAGTTATGATCCCTATCTAGTCTTCTGAGTTTTCTTCTTGTGTTTCCCTTTCTTCTGATTGCGACGCAACCATGGACAATCTTCATTATTTAAAATGATGCTTGGGTCAGTTTTCACCTTGAAGGGTGGAATATCATCAAACTTATTATAATCTTCTGACATGTCTGTCTTGTCCTCTACTCCCACGATGTTTCTTTTTCCTGAAAGAACTATGTGGCGCTTTGGCTCATCGTATGATGTGTCCTCTTGCCTTTCTTTTTTTTCGGTTTGGTAGACATGTCCTTCACATAAAAAACCTGAGCCACTTCACTGGCTAGGACGAATGGTTCGGTGTCGTACCCTAGATTCTTGAGATCCACTGTAGTCATTCCGTACTGTGGGTCTACCTGTACCCCGTTTTTCAGGTTGAACCATTTGCACCGGAACAAAGAGACCTTGAAATTAGGTCCATAGTCAAGTTCCCATATCTACTCTATGTACCCATAATATGTGACCTTCTTCCCATTGTCCTCTGCTGCATCAAAGCGGACACCACTATTTTGGTTGGTGCTCTTTTTATCTTGGGCGAATGTGTAAAATGTATTCCCATTTATCTCGTACCCTTGAAATGTCGATATAGTCGAAGATGGTTGCTTGGCCAACAAGTATAGCTGTTCTTCATCAGTGACATTCATGAGACGTGTTTGCAACCAACCGCCAAAAGTCTTCATGTGTTCTCCATCAATCCAATCTTCACGTTGCTCCGGGTATTCAGAGCGTAAAATATTCTTGTGTTCCACTTTGTACGGAGCCACCAAGCTGGAATTATGTAGAATTGTGTAGTGTGCTTGAGTGAAAGAATGTCCGTCCATACACATTGTTGCTTTCTTTCCTAGCGTGCCTTTTCCACGCAGTCTCCCCTCATAGCGTGATTCAGGAACACCGATCGGCTTAAGGTCAGGAATAAAGTCAACACAAAACTCAATGACCTCCTCTGTTCCATAGCCCTTGGAGATGCTTCCTTCTGGCCTAGCACGGTTATGAACGTATTTCTTTAAGACTCCCATGAATCTCTCAAAGGGGAACATGTTGTGTAGAAATACAGGACCGAGAACACTAATCTCTTCGACCAGGTGAACGAGGAGATGCGTCATAATATTGAAGAAGGATGGTGGGAACACCAACTCGAAGCTGACTAGACATTGCACCACATCCTTCTGTAAATTTTGTAGAGTTAGTGGATTGATCACCTTCTGAGAAATTGCATTGAGGAACGCACATAGCTTCACAATGGGTACTCGAACATTTTCCAATAGAAGCCCCCTCAATGCAACCGGAAGTAATTGTGTCATAATCACGTGGCAGTCATGAGACTTTAGGTTTTGAAACTTTTTCTCAGACATGTTTATTATTCCCTTTATATTCGACGAGAAGCCAGACGGGACCTTGATGCTACTCAGGACTTCAAAAAAGATCTCCTTCTCTTCTTTGGTAAGAGCGTAGCTGGCAGTACCTTGATACTTCTCTGGATTCAGGTTGTTTCCTTCGTGGATACATTGCTGGTCGTGCCGTGCATCCGGTGTATCTTTTGTCTTCCCATACACGCCCAAGAAGTTTAGCAGGTTCACGCAAAGATTTTTCATCACGTGCATCACGTCGATTGCAGAGTGAACCTCTAGGATTTTCTAGTAGGGTAGCTCCCAAAATATAGACATCTTCTTCCACATGGGTACATGTCCGTCAACATCATGCGAAACAGATTGTCCGCCAGGACCCTTTCCAAAGATCACTTTTAAATCCTTGACCATATCATATATAACATCCCCAGTAGGGCGGGTAGGATTTGTTCGGTCTTCTGCCTCACCTCTGAAATGCTTTCCTCTCTTTCTTACTTGATGTTGTTTTGGAAGAAATCGACGATGCCCCATGTACACATTCTTGTTTCTCAAATATATACTGTCAGTCTCACCTAAACAGTGTGTGCATGCATTGTATCCCTTGTTTGACTGTCCTGAAATGTTACTAAGAGCAGGCCAATCATTGATGGTTACAAACAATAATGCTCGTAGGTTAAATTCCTTTTGTTCGTGCTCATCCCAAATAGGTACACCTTCTTCACACCACAACTGTAAAAGTTCTTCAACCAATGGCCTCAGGTACACATCAATGTCATTGCCGGGTTGCCTCGGGCCTTGGATGAGCACTGGTATCATAATGAACTTCCGCTTCATGCACAACCAAGGAGGAAGGTTATAGATACATAGAGTCACTGGCCAGGTGCTATGACTGGAGCTCTGCTCCCCGAAAGGATTAAAGCCATCTGTACTTAGACCAAATCTTAAGTTCCTTGCGTCATCTGAAAATGACTTGTACTTTCTGTCGATTTTTCTCCACTGCGACCCGTCAGCGGGGTGTCTCAGCATCACATCTTTCTTACGGTCCTCTTTGTGCCATCGCAACAACTTGGCATGCTCTTTGTTTTGGAACAAACGTTTCAACCGTGGTATTATAGGAGCATACCACATCACCTTCGCAGGAACCTTCTTCATGTGGGTGGACTCGCCCTCAACATCGCCAGGGTCATCTCGCCTGATCTTATACCTCAATGCACCACATACCGGGCATGCATTCAAATTCTCGTACTCCCCGCGGTAGAGGATGCAGTCATTGATGCATGCATGTATCTTCTGCACCTCTAATCCTAGAGGGCAGACAACCTTCTTTGCTTCGTACGTACTAGAGGGCAATACGTTCTCCCCTGGAAGCATCTTCTTTATTATTTTCAGCAACTTTTCAAATCCCTTGTCAGAAGTACCATTCTCTGCCTTCCATTGCAGCAATTCCAGTGTGGTACCCAATTTTTTCTGGCCATCTTCGCAATTTGGGTACAACAGTTTGTTGTGATCCTCTAACATTTTCTCCAACTTTAACCTCTCCTTTTCACTTCCGCAGTTTATCTTCGCATCAAGAATGGCCCGACCCAAATCGTCATCGGGGTCATCAAAAATGGGCTCATCAAAAATGGGCTCATCTTCAGCTTCGTCTTCCCCCATACTACTATCACCGTCTTCAGTGAACATAGGATAGTTGTCACTATCCTCTTCTTCTTCGTTGCCTTCCATTATAACCCCTCTTTCTCCGTGCTTGGTCCAACAATTATAGCCGGGCATGAAACCATTCTCAAGCAGGTGGAAGTGAAGGGTCTTTGAGGTAGAGTAATCCTTCGTATTCCTACAGGAACTACATGGACAATAAATGAAACCATTCGACCGCATGTTTGCCTCCGCCACGTTGAGAAAATAATGCATGCCAGTAATGAAGTCGGGATGGCATCGGTCACCGTACATCCATTGTCGATTCATCTGCATTATATAAGTATATCAAAAATCATTAATTACACAACATCATGGATATATGAGTGACCAACTTAATTAATATTCAAGTTCATCACATAAAACTAAGTTTTTTTATTAAAAAAAGAGGCTCACTGAGGTGGTACAGTGCCGGCTAGGGGAAGACGCTGGCGATCGACGGCGGTGAGGACGGGGACGATACTAAAACCTACAAATCATACTTTAATTTGAGCTCAATTGCATACAAAAAGAATGAAATCCCTAACTTAGGCATTTCATCAAACACCTTGCTAGCACTAGAAAAATAATACGAGTTAAACTAGCAAAGAAATGAGCTAAATTAGGAACGCCGGAAGAAAGGATGATATTGCTAACCCTTAGATAGATGGGTGCCGTCAATCTTGATAAAATGGTGGAGAAAAATGAAGATTTATTGCAGTGTGAGAGGTGCAAAATAGAGATTTGGAAATGTGAGAGGAGAATGAGAAGGGAAAGAGAGGTCGGGCTGCAGAAAATAGGCCGGAGGCCCTTTGAACCGGTACTAAAGGTTCAGCTCTGGCCCCACCTCTGCCTCAAATTTGGACTGAAACCCTTTCGTACCGGTTCGTAAGATAAACCGGTACAAAAGGCCCTCAACGAACCGGTATTGATATTCCTCGGTCGCCTAGGCAAGTGAACCGGTACTAATGCACCCTTTAGTACCGGTTCATACGGGAACCGGTACTAAATGCTTAGACCGATGCCCATTTTTCTACAGTGTGAGGACAATCAACCGATAAGTAAAATCTCTGAAAACAAGGAATTGTGGATGGGAACAAATCTTACTGCTCTGCTAGGAAAAGGATGAGATCGTCGTTGACGCGGAGATCGCCCACAAACGCCTCGCACTGCCCAGCGCTGAACGAGATGGCGAGCTGTGCCGTCCTGTTGAGCCAGGAGTGGCCGCGCATGTCAATGTGGCGCCATAGCTCGGGCTGGCGAGAGGCGTGGCTCCATGAGCGGCACGCTGTCGACGCGCCTCCGAACATGAGGTCGGCCTGGTCAAGATTGTGGAAGACGCACAGCAACGCGTCGAGGGGAAGGTCCGCCCAGTCCCTCTTGGCCGACCTCTTGGATTGTCTCCTTCGGCTCCGACTCAGCTGTCGCCGGCTTCCGCTCCTGGGAGCCGGCGGCGCTGGTGGCAATAAGAGCGGCATCGATCGCGATTGGTGTGTTAGTGCTGGCGACGGAAGGTTGGCTGCACGGGCCAGGAGGTACAATTTTTGCTCCTATAAACAATCGTGTATTCGTGCAATAACCAAACTTTGGAGTATCATGCAAGCTTACGCTAGGGTTTTCAGGCTTGGATAACTGATAATTTTTACCACGCGGACATGAATCGCGCAGGCACCAAACTCTTGTTCCTTTTTATTTTTCAATTCAAAATGCTTTCAGCGACAACAGTTTAGCTTTGAACTTCAGGGAAAAATCACGCTTGAAATTTGAGAACTGCAGCTTTCAACCAAATTTTGCCAATCTTAACTAAAAAATTCCACTTTCATCTCCATGGTATTTTAGGTTTCAACTTCGTAGCAGTCAACTTTCAGACTATAAATAAATATAAATCTCAGGAGTAAATTACGCAGATATCAATAACCAAACTTTGGAGTATCATGCCTCCATTGCATTTAGACATGGGCTTACCGTCCAACGCACTCACATTTTGCCTCGCCGCCCCTCCACGAGTCATCAACGCCACCTTGGACATTGTACAATAATTGATCATCTCTAGTACCGGAGTGCCCCACCGGAAAATCGCTTTAGCGCACAGGCACACTGGAGCCCGTTTTTGAATTTTTAAAAAAGCATCAAATATTTTTGAAAAAAATACCTCTGTGTAGACAACAATACGCACTACAATTCTGCAAATTTTTACTGAAAAATACCTTCTATTTTAGGCACAGCAAAAAAAACAAATATAACAAATACCAGGAATACAGTGGCCCATTCAAAATTGCACTGTTCACTCACAGATCTGCAAATTTCTCTTTTTTGCTGAGGCTATAATACATAGTATTTTCACATGATTTTTCTAAAACGACTATGACCAATTATTATCTACACCCCGGTATTTTTTTTGATTTTTTTGAATCTTTAAATTTGAACTTTTCTGGAAAAAAAACAAAAGAGCTACATGGTGCCCGGGTGCCAAATTGACGCTCTCAGTGCCCCACTCCCTTGTCTTTCTTCCTCGCTTTAATCGATGCCACTGCTTCCACGTCGATTCTAGGATAGAAATTGTTGCTGATGCCACGATAGGTCCCACCATCACCGACTTATGATCGCCGGAGTGACCACCGACTTATGGGTGCTCCAGTTAGCTACGCACCCATAGGTGTTGGCTATGGGACTTATGATCGCCTGAGTGACCGTCGACTTATGGGTGCTCCAGTTAGCTACGCACCCATAGGTGTTGGCTATGGGGCTTATGATCGCTAGAGTGACCGCTCTTAGACATATTTGTATAGACTTAGTTTTAGTCTAATCCTAACCGTACAAAGGTTATCATCTTGTAATTGTATTTGTCCAGCTAATATAAATACAAGGAGGCCGGACCCCTAGAGGTGTCGAGCTATTCCATCAAACCCTAGTTACGTTTACATGGTATCAGACGACGGCCGGTCCTCAACCCTAGCCGCCGCCATGTCTTCCGCTGCCCCATCAACCGCCGCCGGCTCCTCTCCACCGCCGGTTTCCTCCACCACCGCGCTAGCCTCTCCGCCCTCCACGGTGTCGCTGCCTGCACCTGTGCTTCCGTCGACTGGGGGTCACCCAGCCGCTTTCCCCGCGGTGCTCACCGATGCCCTCGTCCACTCGACCTTGGGCGCTGCTACGACGAGCACCCTTGGGCCGGCGTTCTCGTTCCCGATGCAACCCTACATGGGATCACTCGGGCCGTCTGCCGTCTATGGCAACTACGGCGCTCTGCCGTATTCCCAGCAGTCTGCGATGCCGCCGCAGCTTGGCGGATCGGCTGTGCCCTCGCTACTTCAGGTTGGCGGGCCCTATGGAGGCACTCTTCCCTCCGCGTTCCCGCCTGCCTCCTCCTTCGACGCCGCGTATCCCGGTGGTGCCTCTACTCCAACCCTGGCACCGCCCGCCCCGGCGCCTACCTCAAGTGCTCAACAGTTCAATCACCTCCTGACGGTGAAGCTCGGCCAAGACAACTTCCTGTTCTGGCGTGCTCAGTTCATCCCGCTCCTGCGCAGCTAGGGTCTTCAAGGGTTTATCGATGGCTCTTATCCCTGCCCGCCGGATCGGGTTCCAGTTCCAACGGAGGGAGGGCGTATGGCCCTTGCTCCCAACCCGGAGCACTATGCCTGGGTCAAGCAAGACCAGGCCATCCTGTCGGCAATTGTTGGCTCTCTCACGCCGTCTGTCTCCGGACTTGTCCTCTTCGCCACTACGGCGTTTGATGCTTGGACGACTCTCAACACGAGTTTTGGCTCGCAGTCCTCAGCTCGGGCTATGCAACTCCGCAACAAACTTGGTCAGATGAAGAAGCGCGATCTCACCGCGCACGCCTACTTCAACCAAGTCAAGATGGCCGCTGACACTCTTGCATCCATTGGTCAACCTCTGCGTGACTCCGAGTTCACTGGCTTTGTTCTTAATGGTCTTGACAGTGAGTACGATGGCCTGATCGAAGCTGTTGAAGGCCGTGACACCCCCATTACTGAGCGTGATCTCTACAGCCGCCTCATGAGCACTGAACAACACATTGAGTCTCGCCGTGCTGCCGACACCTACTCTGATGCGTCGGCTAACGCCGTCTCTCGTGGTGGTCAGCATCGCGGCAATCGCGGGGGTCCACAAGGAGGCGGTGCGCCTCCTCCTTCTCGCCCGCCACAGCAACCTGCCCCACGTGGGCCGCAGGCTCCGCAGCCTCCAGCGCCCCCGCAACCCAACGACGCCCTTGGCCGGAATGGTCGTCACGTCCCGTGTGCCAACTTTGTGGTGTGCTTGGCCACATCGCCTCACGGTGCTTCAAGCGCTTCAACCGTGAGTTCCTGGGCATTGGCAACGACGGTGCCAACACCGAGCGTCAGGTTGCTATGGCTACTCATCGCTGCTCTGCTCCGGCTGTTGAACCTCCATGGTACCTTGACACTGCTGCCACGGGATCATCTCACCGGTGACCTCGACAGGCTTCACATGAGAGAGCCCTATCATGGGCATGATCATGTCCACACCGCCAATGGTTCAGGTATGCGCATCTCCAATACTGGTCAATCCTCTATTCCCCACTCATACTTCTACACCACTTTATCTTAAAAATGTCCTCCATGTTCCCGAAGTTACTCGTAGTCTCCTTTCCGTTAAAAAGCTTACTCGTGACAATAATGTCTTTGTGGAGTTTCATCCTGATGATGTTTTTGTGAAGGATCAGGATTCGAGGGAGGTCGTTCTTAGTGGTCGGAGTCAAGGTGACCTATATCCCATTGGTGCGCCCCCACTTCAAGTTTTTAGCAGTGTCCGTGTGTCTTCTGCCAAGTGGCATTGTCGACTTGGTCATCCAGCTTCTCCAGTTGTCCAGCATGTTCTTCATCGCCATGCTCTTCCTATTGTGTCTAGCAATACAAATACTTTGGTGTGTGATGCGTGTCAGCAAGGGAAAAGTCATCAGTTACCTTTTCCTGTGTCTACTCATGTAATAAAAACTCCTTTGGAGCTTATTTATTCAGATGTGTGGGGGCCTGCACAAACCTCTGTTAGTGGTCACAATTATTATGTGAGTTTTATTGATGCTTATAGTCGCTTCACATGGCTTTATCTTCTTAAACGCAAGTCTGATGTTTTTGATGTCTTTGTTCAATTTCAAACCCATGTTGAGCGTCAACTTGATCACAAAATTCGCCATGTTCAGTCCAATTGGGGGGGGGCGAGTATCGCAACCTCAACACATTCTTTCATAAACTTGGCATCGCCCATCGTGTAGCGTGTCCCCATACACATCAACAGAATGGTGCTGCTGAACGCAAACATCGCCACATTGTAGAAACCGGGCTTACTCTTCTTGCTCATGCCTCTGTGCCTTTTCGCTTTTGGAGTGATGCATTCTTTACAGCCTGTTTTCTAATCAATCGTTTGCCCACTCGTGTACTTAACATGAAAACTCCCATTGAGCAGCTTTTTCAGCAGTCTCCTGACTACACTTTTCTCAAGGTGTTTGGCTGTGCCTGTTGGCCTCATGTTCGCCCATACAATAGGCACAAACTTGAGTTTTGTTCCAAAAAGTGTGTCTTCCTTGGTTATAGTCCTCAACACAAAGGTTACAAGTGTCTTCATATTCCTTCGAATCGAGTCTTTATTTCTCGAGATGTTGTCTTTGATGAAAACGTGTTTCCTTTCTCTCATACACCATCTGTTCCTGACACCACACCTGTTGCATCATCTCCAGTTTCTCTTGACCAGTTTGTAGATGTTGCACATGCTCCTTCGTTGTTGCCTAACCATGGTGCAGGAACTGGTCGCGGAGCTCGTCTAGAACTTCTTGAAGATGCTGCTCCTGGTGCTGATCACGTCGATCATCCGATCGTGCATGGCCTGCATGGCTCGGCCTTGGCGCCCGTGGGCGCCCGTGGCGCTCGTGCCGCCCGTGGCGCCCGTGGTGCTGCCCACGGCGACGGCCTCCCGCTCGCCCGCTGAGCCTGCTGGGCCGTCTCCGCCTGGCTCGCCCCCGCCCAGTGCGTCCCCGCCACCGACTACGTCGCCCTCACCCAGCGCGTCGCCCCAGCCTGCCTCGCCTCCTCCGTCGTCACCTGACTTATCTTCGACGACTACTGCACCCACACCACCTTCGACAGCTCCTGCTCCATACCCTGTTCCTCCGCGTATGCTCACGCGCAGTCAGCGTGGCATTGTTCAGAAGAAACATCGTACTGATGGTACTGTCGCCTGGTTTACTGCTTGTCATACTCATGGTGTTGCTGACCCTACTATTGAGCCCACTACTTATCAGGATGCTCTCCGCATCCCTCATTGGCGCGAGGCTATGGAACTGGAATTTCAGGCTCTTCTGAAGAATGACACATGGACTCTGGTTCCCCCTCGCCCTGGCATTAATGTTATTGATTCCAAGTGGGTCTTCAAAACAAAGCGCTCGGATGGTTCCATTGAACGGTACAAGGCGCGGCTTGTGGCGAAAGGGTTTAAGCAACGGTATGGTCTTGACTACGATGACACCTTCAGTCCTGTTGTCAAGCCTGCTACTATCCGTTTGCTTCTTTCGCTTGCGGTCACGAATGGTTGGCACCTTCGCCAGCTAGATGTTCAGAATGCTTTCCTTCATGGTGTTCTTGAGGAGGAAGTGTACATGCGTCAGCCACCTGGGTTTGTTGATCATTCTCACCCACAGCATCTATGTCGTATGATCAAGGCTCTCTATGGTCTCAAGCAGGCACCTCGTGCCTGGCATGCTCGTCTTGGTGCTGCTCTTCGGGCTCTTGGTTTTACTCCTTCGACGGCTGACACGTCCTTGTTCATGCTTCGTCGTCCTGAGGTTACTATGTATCTTCTCGTCTATGTTGATGACATTATTCTGGTGAGCTCTTCTAGTACAGCCACATCTCGCTTGGTTCAGAATCTGCGCTCTGAGTTTGCTGTCAAGGATTTGGGACCCCTCCGTTATTTCCTTGGTATTGAGGTCGCCCCTGCTCCTTCCGGTCTCGTTCTCACACAGAAGAAATATGCGCTTGACTTGCTTCGCCGTGCTGGTATGCTTCAGTGTCAGCCTGTTCTCACTCCCATGACTGTTACTGACCGGCTGACATCAACTGATGGTGAACTTCTGTCTTCTGAGGATGCTACTATGTACCGCAGCATTGTTGGTGGTCTTCAGTACATTCTGCACACCCGTCCTGACTTGTCCTTTGCTGTCAACAAGGTCTGTCAGTTCCTTCATGCTCCTCGCAGCCCGCATTGGTCTGCTGTCAAGCGAATTTTACGCTACATCCAGTCTACTGTCTCTCATGGTCTGCATATTCGTCCTGCTTCATCCAGCTTCTTGTCTGCTTTTTCTGATGCCGACTGGGCAGGCAGTTCTGAGGATAGGCGATCCACGGGGGGACATGCCATCTATTATGGTCCTAACTTGATCGCCTGGAGTGCTCGGAAACAATCGACAGTATCTCGCTCTAGTACGGAGTCAGAATACAAAGCACTTGCCAATGCAACTGCTGAACTGATATGGCTTCAGTCACTTCTTCGAGAACTTGGCGTTTCACAGGATCATTCACCGGTTCTTTGGTGTGACAATATTGGTGCAACCTACTTGTCATCGAATCCAGTGTTTCATGCCCGCACGAAGCATATTGAGGTTGATTTTCACTTTGTGCGTGAGCGTGTTGCACGGAAGCTCTTATATGTCAAGTTCATTTCCTCTAAGGATCAGATAGCAGACATTTTCACTAAGCCCTTGCCGTTGCCATTGTTCGAGGCATGTAGGCGCAATCTTAACCTGATAGATTCGGTTCAGATTGAGGGAGGGTCTTAGACATATTTGTATAGACTTAGTTTTAGTCTAATCCTAACCGTACAAAGGTTATCATCTTGTAATTGTATTTGTTCAGCTAATATAAATACAAGGAGGCCGGACCCCTAGAGGTGTCGAGCTATTCCATCAAACCCTAGTTACGTTTACAACCGCCGACTTATGGGTGCTCCAGTTAGCTACCCACCCGTATGTGTTGGCTATCGGACCTATGATTGCCAGAGTGACCGCCGATGAGTCCCATAATTTTTACTATCATTTTACATATTGTTTCATTGTCGTGCGTTATTGTGCACACTATTATTTCATGCGAGAAGATGAGCTCGCCTCATTAATGCCACCAATGGGAGAGATTAGTGCCTCGTTTCTCTTCCTCCAATTAGATTTTGCCTAGGTCTCGATGCTGACACTAATAAGCCCAGTAAACCTAGACGGAGGGAGCACTTTATAACAGGTATACCTGGTGAGGTTGTGCAACATCCAAAAAGATAACATTAACCATGCTGACAAGCATCTGAAAAGATAACGCATTAAACATTTAATTAGAGTAAAATATGCTACCTTTTGCACACATAAAGCATACAATGTAGAATTCACTCCTTTTTTTTCTTGGCGATTTCATTCACCATGTCTTTAGTGGGTCATAACAACATGTTGCTAGCAACAACAAATTTGTATCTTTCTAGTTCCTTACCTAGGCAGAAGCTCCTCCCGCAAGGTAAACAAAACTCTTCGCCATCTTTTTTTGACGAAACCTCGTCAGAGGGCGGGAAGCTCCCGCATTGCATTAAAGGGAGAGGGAAAATGCTCCAGTTAATAAGGGAAATCGGACCCGAAGACCATACATGCACGGTTAATTAAGGGAAACCGGTGAAGACCGCACACACCCGAATACGACTCAAGGCACATCGTCCGATCCAGATACAAGAGTCCCTAGGCCCAAGACCATCAGAAACACCTCGTACCCATCTTCAACAATCACCTTTGTCCTTTCAGCTTCAGTGAGATTCAGTCTCTCCATCTGCTCCTCAACATCAGCACTTTCTGTCGCCATGTCCACCACAAGTGAAGCCCGTCCCCTCCAAAACCCACTGACCTGCGCACCAAGGGTTGGCAAGGACACTAGGTCCTCCCTTAGTCACCCCAAGTACGGACGGGAAGGGTCAACAGGAGTCCGCTCGGATTCTTACGTGGAAGAAATTCGAGAGAAATTTGGTCTCCCAGATCAAATCGCTCTTGGCCCCGCCATAGACGAAGCGGTTTCCGGGTCCGGGAAACACCAAAATCCTTTTAACGTCCGGAAACAAAAACATGTAGACCAAGCCGCTGACCTATACTACACGTATATCAGCAGTACATAGCCAAGTCTTCGGCGTTCGTTACCACCTAACGTCGCCGAGCGCGATGCAGCTGCCTCCGCCGAAGAAGGGGGCGGGCTAGGAAGGCCTCGACGTACCACGTCTCGGTGTTCAACAACACGCCGTTTCCTTCGGGGAGGGACTGGGCAGAGCTTCCCGAGGGCTCCGAGTCTCCGCGCGTTAGCGGGAGTTAGCGAAGCTCCGCCCGCGGAGGGCTCTTCTCGGGCCGGCCCAGTAACAACTTCTTCTTTATTATTTTTTCTTTTTTCTTTTCTATTTTCTTTGAGATTTGAACAATTTTAAATTTTAAATTTTGAACAAATTTAGAATTTAAATAAAATTCGTATATGAACAAAAATTTAAATCTGAACAAAAATAAATCTGAACAAAATTAAAATCTTAGCAATTTCCAAAAATTGTACAAATTTGAAAAAAAGTTAAAACATAAAAAATGTTCAAACATAAAAATGTTCAAACATAAAAATGTTCAAACATAAAAATGTTCAAATATAAAAAATATTCAAATTTGAAAATTATTTAATAATAAAAAAATGTTCAAGCATAAAAAAAATGTTCAACCATAAAAAATGTTCAAACATAAAAATGTTCAAATTTAAAAAAATGTTCGAATTTTAAAAAAGTTCAAATTTTAAAAAATAGTTAGAATTGTAAGAAAAAAATAATAAAAAAAGAAAAGGAAACGAGAAACCAGAAGAAAATAATAAAACCAGAAAAAACAAAAAAAGAAAAAACACACAAAAAAAGCCCACCCCGCCGCGTTAACGGGCCGGCCCAGCATCGCGCCCACGCGGGCGGAGCTGAGTTCCGCTCCACTAACGGGCGGAGCATAGGATTTCCCGAGCTTCCCGGGGACGCGATCTGGTCCATCCTAAGCAAGCTGGGCCACGCGGAGCTCCTGCTGGGCGGCGCCGCCGCGTCGTGCCGCTCCTGGCGCCGCGCCGCGCGAGACGATCCTTCCCTTTGGCGCCGCGTCGACATGCGTTATCTGCCTATAGGTTATTGGCTCTCCCGAGGGCGTGAAATCAACTTCCGAGGTACTGTGCGGGCTGCCGTACTGCTCAGTGCGGGGCAGTGCGACACCTTCTTCGGCAATTCCTACATGAACGATGGCATCATATGCTTCCTCTCTCAGAAGTAAGGTTTTTTTACGCTTTATATTTTTAACTCTGTTTTAAGGGTCTCTTAGTACTGCTGTTAGGCTGTTCGTTTACTATCAGTTATTATCAACAAAATAAAGTCGGTCTGTTGGGAACGAAATGATGGAACTGCTAAAATGTTTGAGTTAACTGGCTCGCTGAAATAAAAAGCTAGGCTAGTTTCCTACCAATTTTATAGGGCGTGGACTGCTTTGTAATAAGGGTGATTAATATCGAATACTATCTTGATTTTCGCAGGGCGCCTCTGCTGAAGAGTCTTCATCTCATGGACTGTTATGTCACCAAAAAAGTATTTGTGAAGGAAATCAAGAAGTTCCTTCTCCTCGAAGAGCTCGAGCTTTTGCTGTGTTTGGGTTACGGGAGTGTACTAGAGCTTGTCGCCGAGCAGTGCCCGCGCCTGAAGCACTTTAGACTTGTCACATCAGGTCGTTATTTTGATGATAGTGCTGATCCTGCAGATGACCGTAAAGCCTTTGCAATTGCAAAGATGCACGGACTACGTTCCTTGCATCTTAATGGTGATAAACTCAGCAACAAAGGGCTGGCAGCAATCCTTGACAGCTGCCCCCACCTAGAGTACCTTAACCTCGTTCATTGCAACATGATCAAGATGGATGGTGACCTACAAGCCAAGTGTTCTCAAGTCAAAATGGATCAACGTTCCTATGATTTTTCCCATCTCTCTTGTTATTATCGTATTGCTAGTCCTCCTCAGGACTGGGACTATCCAGATTACTATGATGCTTCTTACGAATTTGATGACAACATTGACGGCACTGATTTTGAAGATCATGAGAAGATTCTTGACATTAAGCAAATGCGTAGATACTTACCCTGATGAAACGACATATGTATGGATGTGTAATCATTGATGAACGATGTTATATTGCTTCAACTTTGGCCACGAGTTTTCTGATCAGCTTTCTAAACAGAAGTGGTAGAAACAGAAGGGCATGTGCTTGTAAAGGACGCCAACATAGAAATAATACATGGAGCTTCATTGTTGCTGCTTGTCAAGTAAAACTTCTTTTGATCATATTGTACATGACAAAGGAATGCTGAATAGGCCCTCGATATTCGTCTATCTGGTTTTCGGCCCAGGAGGGATAACCGTCGAAGGAATCACAAGGCCTATGAAGATATCAGCCTAGCGCGGCCCAGGGACATAACTTGGCGTACAAGATGAAGACTCGAAGGAGGAGACCTAGTCGAATTAGGACTCGTCTAGGGTTTATTCAAACCGATTCTATCTGTAATCAACTTGGAGAACAATCCCGGGACCCAACCTTCGCATATAAAAGGTTGGGAGGGAGATCGTAGCATCTCTCTAGACACTTTTTCACCACCTCACGCCGGAGCGCTCGAAGCATTAGAGCTCTCCACCTTCGGCTAGATCCAATCTACGCCACCATTGTAACACCTCCACTGTAGCCACCCCACCAATAAAAGTCAGACAAGCAGGACGTAGGTCGTTACCCTACCAAGGGGGCCGAACCTGGGTAAACCTTGTGTCCCTCTGCTTTCGTCTGATCGCCGTCGAGTTCGCCGGATCCCACTAGCGCTCCATGTCTCGAAAGCCCACAAACATGGGCATTGCCGGGGTTGAACCTCGTCAATTGGCGCCGACCGTGGGGACGACGGGATCTGGATCTACGGATTCGCCGGCTCCTTCACCAACCATCACCAACCTCACCGCATCGACAAGGTTCGACGGCTCGTCATCAGCTATGGCCGCCGATTCCGCGTCGCCGTTCGACATCGACACCAACCCGCTCACCATCAGCCTCGACACCAACATCAAGATCGACATCGACACCGCCATCGCCACCTGCCGTCGGCATCGCTGTGCCGGCCATCATCGACACCGTCCCATCGGAGACTGAGGTCGACATCGCTAAGTCGACCGTCATCGACACTGCATCGCCAAGCACCGCCGATCTCACTCCGGCTGCGACCATCATCGACACCACCTCAAGCCCGGCAGGAGCAGTTTCGGCGGTGACCGGGGGCTTCGACATGGCCTTCGGACTGTTCAACTTCCACGTGGACAACGACGGAGTCGCTGAGCTGATCTCCGTCAGCGATTCGACGCTGCACCCAGCAGCTCCAAGTGCGTCACCAGCTATCGAGGGCAACCCCTCGACGACCATGCCGCTGGCGCCATCGGAGGAGGAACCAAGGCTGGAAACTTCGACCCCGTCAGTTGGGTTGAACGACTTCGAAGATCCACCTCCATCCCCGACCATCGCCTATTGCATCGAGTGCGATGCTTACCACTATGTGGGCGCCGGAGATTTCTCGTCCCACGAGATCGCCGGCTGTGAAGATCCTCAAGGAGGTACTGCTGCTATCTACCCGACGATATCTGAGTGCGAACGGGCTCTCAACGCCCTCACGCTCCGTCCTACGCCCTACGACCCTGATTATGTCGAAGGACTGTACTCAGGACTATACATGCTCAGACGACGACAACGACGTCTACCCTGAGGCTAAGGGGAAGATTGGCAATTCAGCTAGCTCATATTCGAGCGAATCTGCCACATCAAGCAACGGATACATGGTCGATTATGACTCTGACATCATGATCGAGGTCGAATCGTACGACGACATCTACCCTCCCGCACTGGGCGAAATCAGTGATGACTCGATCCCACCGTTCAGAGGACACTGCATGATGGCATCGCACGGAGACGGGAATGAGCACAGATCTAATGATGGTCGAAACCGGTCAAACACTGGTCGTCAGTTCATAACGCAAGACCAGATCTGGCATGCAAGGAGAGTGTACTCGGGCGAAGCAGATGTGGGCCCTAATCCGAGCCCGCAGGAGCTAGCTGCGCTCCGATTCGTCGTCCAAGAGCAGAAGGACCAGATCAGTACCGATAGGCGCATCCTGGAGCGACGCAGAGATGAGGCCGACGCGTCCAGCAGAAGACGGGCCGAACGATCGTCTCATTATTCATCGAGCGTCCAGCATAGGACGCGGTCACACATCCAGCCCGGGGCCGATGTGCACAACATCACCCGAAATTTGGAAGCAGACTTTAACGAAGCGGATCTGCTTCCCAAGACCAAGGAAGCTGCGATCATGGCAACAGCAGCGTATATTGCCGCGAACGCAGCCAACGACGATGAGCACATGCGGCATCTGCGGAACCTGGCGCTCGAAGGAGTTAGGGTGCTTCAGGGCACAACTAACCAAGGGCGCGAAACGATGCCAAGAAGAGCTATCCCGCCAGTTGAGCAGTCCAGGCACCCAGCAGCGGCGCCAGCAATCGCGCCCAGGACTCAAGTGGTGGAACCTATCAACGGGGAACTTCGACACGGCCTGGCTCAGAACAGAGTCGACTCGGCACGTGCACGACGCGATGCGCGTCGCTTCGAGGAGGAACGTGATCTGGAAACATTCGGCGGTAATCACGATGGATTGTTGTGTCTGATTGTAAGGGGGTTGTGGAGGACATCAATCAACGAAGTGAAGGAATATGCGCCACTATTATCAAGGAAATTGGGCTAGCTGCAAGGGAGTTTACTTCATGTTCTTTTATACATATGAGACTGGTCACTATGCATAGTATCATATTGTGATATTATGCATATGATACTACATAATGACACTACCTTTACAGTGCATGATATCATGTAGTAGTATCATAATCTCTTTATATTGAATGATTTGTAGAATCTTAATACAAAATTGTGTACAAGATCTGTTTGACATTATTTTTTCTATTTATATATGCTATGATACAGTATCTACCTATGATACTACTATAATCTCTATCATTGTTAATTATGTTGACACATAAACTTTTTATATGCATAAAATATATAATACTAGCTATGATACCATCATTGTGGCAAGTCTAAAGGAAGAACAAACAGTGAGGCACATGCCATCGCAGATCACACTCTAGGACTTTCTCAAGGACGTTATCTTTAGTTGATCAACCCACCTGATCATTTATCTATACATGTAAACATTGTTGAATAATAAATAATGTGTGTTTTGCCCTAAATAAGGTTAGCAAGTGCATGTACATGTTCACATGATTAGATGCTACGACCGTAGCAATCAGGCGCGCTATCACCAGCATCCCAGTTTACATCACCCGTAGTAGTATCTTTTGGTTTGGTCGGAACATAGAGTTTACATCACGGATGACAGGGGTTTGGTCCGGCGGTGCTAGATCGAGAGAAATCATGTGGAGATCAGAACCGAGCGGTGCCGGTCTCGGGCAACAGATGTGTATCGAGGAGTGATGTGTGTCTGGAAGTGCAAGACGCGTGTCCAGTTCGAGGTGAGGTTTGTTTCCAGGTGTTGGATCAATGCCGTATGGACGGTTCGGATCAGTGGATAAGGGGCGACCCGTGGGAGGCGAGCTATGGCATTTTGATTGGATAGAGATCACTCCGTCGAGGTAGCTAGCATCCACATCCTGGCTTCTCCCGCCTATCCCTCTCAGCCCAAAAGTCCCAAAATTTTGTAAATGTGCAGGCATTCTTACACACGTACACCAATTAACTCATGCATTTTATTATTGTAGCTAGTCTACCACAACACTTGATGTTTGCAACATGGCCAGGCTCATGCATAAGTACATGCACGCAAGGGCGGAGCTACTTGGGGACATGGGTGTACAAATGTACATCCATTATTTTTGACAAAAATAGTTGAGTAGCCATATATAGAGTAATATACATTAAATAATGCATAAAAACTATGTAAAAAAGAGATATCTTGGAAACTCTGTACACCCATTAGGCCTTTCACAATGGGTGTTTCTTAGCACTATATTCTAGGCATTTTGCTTATGTGGCACTATATTAAATGAGGAAAGAGAGTGGTGTTGTAGCTTAGCTAAGATACAACCCTTGCACAAATTCATAGGCAAAATAAGAGTGTTGCCCAATCATATGCATGCATAAGAGCAAAATCATTAAATTAAGATACAACCTTTAAGAAACAATGCATTGGAGTACTTGTCTCTTAATTTTTTTATTTCTCCTGTGAAAACGTGCTAAGAAACTATGCATTGTGAAAGGCATGCAGTGCCATGAACACATGTGCATGTCAATACACTTGTCATATTGGAATAATAGCTTCGATGTGTGTCCGAATGAGACGTCTACAGTTTGGACGAGAGGGGATGCTCAGATGACCGACCCGGGCTCGCGCCAAGCGACGAATGCCGCCATGCTCGCACTAAAGAGCAAATGAACTAGCTTTGTAGAAAAATAGTTGTGTTTTTGGTAGAAGAAGAGAAAGACGATCTTAAGCTCACGTAGAAAAGCTGGATCGTGACTGTCTTCAAGTTTGAGCATAGGACTAGCTAGCTCTATATACACGTACTAGTCCATGTAACATGTATGCATGATGCGTCGAGCTCGATTCGTATACACGGTGAACC
This sequence comes from Dactylis glomerata, assembly GCA_007115705.1. Lineage (NCBI taxonomy): Eukaryota > Viridiplantae > Streptophyta > Magnoliopsida > Poales > Poaceae > Dactylis > Dactylis glomerata. Next base: position 990,469 of record QXEO01000073.1, read on the forward strand.
CGTTTAAAAAACAAGAAGAAAGTGGCTCGATCGATCAAATCGGTAGTACGGCCGTCACTGGTTGTATCGGCAATTAATTAAAGCAAGCGCGCATGCCAGCCACCGGTGATTAAAGCGCATAGATGCCAGTTGCCTCGCGCGGGAGACGAGACAGCGATCCGTAGAATCTTTACTATTAAAGTGAAAAGCGGTGTCCGATGTCACATTTTTAGTTTCCAATTTTGCCCATAGATAAGACACCAAATTACCCACCAATGTCATCCCACTTGTTTATTTAACACTTCGAAAGATACTAATCACCCGCGCGCCCCTCCCTAGAATATCTCAACAAAACTTATCTCACTTCTCACCCTAACTGATCTAAACAAACTACTCTATCTTTTTTAGAGTACTTTGAGGCGTACAAACAACCTGCACTATTTCCTATCCTCTATCCGATCAATTCCATTACCGGCGCGCATATCCCATCTCCTTCCTACCAGTCCTTTAGCTCTTCATTTCCGATGCTAGGGTGCTCAACAGAAGAAATCACAACTACCAGTCTACCATCTCCTCTCCGGGGAAAATCTCCAAAGTCAACATCTAACCAATGTTTGTCAGCCATTGCTCTGAAAACACCTTAGCCTCCTCAACCAAGTTAATCTCAAACATCGGCCTCATGTTCTCCCGGTTCGAGCAGCCCAATTTGCCAACACCCACCATTAGCTCCAACAGCTCGTGGAGAAGAGCAATACCACCGCCACGGCCATGAGGGGTGTTCGTCTTGTGTTGGCAGGAGCAAATGGGAGCTTCCCTGTCCTCCTCGCCTCAACCATCGTGTCGTCCTCTGACATGATTGTGGTACCTGGTCTCGCCAGCCGGAGACCACTCTCGCTCTTGATGTGGGCGATGATGCCAACGTAAGTGCAGTCTGCTTCTTCGTCGAGAAAAAATTCCAGGTCACTTGTTCAGGTTGTACTCGTTAGCGCACACTACGCACTTCAGAACATGCCTATACTTCATGCCTTGGTAATACCTTCAGTTTGGCAGAACGTGAGTTAGATTCTCAAAGCAAAATAATATGGCACGGTGCTCAAGAACTAATTCAATCTGACCAAAAAGGTGAATTTTTGCCGGCAGAATGATACAAGTTTGCATTAAATATATGCTCTTGTGCTTGCTGTGACAGTTTATTATAAATAGATCACTACGAGTCTTGTGTGCAGAACTTCAACTTTCAATCTCTTGACAATCTTTATTTGTGGTAGAAGCGCTTGTCAATCTGGACAGTTGATTTTCCAATATTTTATTGATGCATGGGTATCAACTAATTGTTCATTTTTTGGGTATAAAAAGGTAGTGAAGGATCCGACCACAAAGATATATTTGTGCATACTATCTATACTACTAAAGCTAAATCGGTATCCGGTGTTGTCACACTTTTACTTTCAATTTTGCCCTTAGACAAGACACCAAATTACCCACCAATGCCATTGATAAGTTAAAAAATGATTCGTTCTATCGCCTGTTTTGTCCGCTCGCCCGACCAGCCGAATCGGCCCAACATCGGCGTCGACCTCCTCTCTGGCTTCCGTTCACCAGATCGGCCCCGCCAGACTCCTCTCGGAGAACAAGGGCATAGCTCATGTTTTAGAATAAAATAGGCAGACGGGGCAGCCGGAGGTGGGAGTCAGAACGGGCGGAGGGCCCGAGGCAGCCGCCGGCTGAGGAGAAGTCACTCGGCGATGGGAGCTGCAAGGCCAAGCTGTGTAGCAAGATCTTCCCACATCGCAGGTTGTCTCCGTTGGCTCGGCCAAGGAGGAGAAGAACGGCGCCGCCGGTGACAAGAAGGATGCCATCGGAGGGGACAAGAAAGACAAGGGCAAACTCCAGGCGTCTCCCAAATTGGCCGACAAGGCCGGCTGTCGTCCTCGCTTCCAGTCTCCAAGATGGCCGCTAGAGTAGGACCAGGCGGACGGGCAGAGGAAAGTGACGAGAAAGGAGACGTTCGGCTCGAACAAGATATCTGCGTTCCTCCAACGGGAGAGGTCGCTGACATTGAGAAGCTGATAGACCATGACGGCTACATGGGATTCTTTCCCACCCAAGTGGAAATGCTCTAGCTAGAGATAGATGATTTTCCCACCGAACGCCAGAGACAGTGGCACTTATTTCTAGGAACATCTACAGAGGGAGACGAAGAGGAATGTGGGAGGGATGGATATGCAAAAAAGATACAACATACCAACGCTATAAACCTATAACCTATTTCACCCTTAGATCCGATAGTGGTTTTGGACTAGGGGACAATGCGAGTGAAGGAAACTATGAGGAGAGGTATCGAGATAGAGATAGAGATAGAGAGGGAATGTGTGAGAGAGAGAGAGAGAGAGCGGTGGGAGGGGAGAAAGAGGGAGAGGGAAAGGGAAAGAGCAAGAGGGAGAGGGGGAGAGAGAGAGCGAGAGGGAGAGGAAGGGGGAGATGTGACTTTCTGGTACCTCTCCACAACAAAAGTGGTACTGATCAAGTTGAGGCATAAAACTTTTACGTGGGTGGTCAGGGCTTGCTTACCCGATATGGATGAGTCTGGCAGAGGTTGAAGGAGAAGGCTGGAATAAATACGAGAGCAAAAGATAGAACGCAAACAAAAAAAGATGGGGATCCGCTGCAATGCGCGGGCATTTAGCTAGTTAATTTTGGTTGAAAGGAACGCGCGCGGGAGGGATCGGCATCGGCTGCATGCGTCCGTATTCGTTCGGTAGGCCGTCGACGACGCCTGTCTGCATGACAGCTTTTATTTACGTCGTCTGCGCCATACCACGTCGCTGTGGCGCCGCATTGACATGCGCGGCCAGTCCGTGCCCCCCTTCCGCTGGCGCGACAGCTTCAATACCCTGATGCGGGACGCCCTGCGGCTCAGCGCTGGGCAATGCGAGGCCTTCTTCGGCAAGTACCTCCACGATGATACCCTCATGTACATCGTCGAGCAGTAAGATTTTTCTTTAATCTCCTGCTCAACTTTTCCTTATTGTTTTTTTAGGGAAAACTTTTCCTTATTGTTCTATTACCCTTCTGATGCTGGAACGAGATTGAAAACGAAATCTCACAGAACCTTGCTCTGCATCTATCAGGGTTTTCAATTCTTTGGTTGTTCAGCCCCTAATTTATTTCGTTCAGAATCTAATGGGAGACTGACATTTGTTGGTTTCAGACAGAAGGGAAAATGTTGATTATAACTGTTGTGTAACTGTGTAGCAAGCCTATTGGCTATTAACTTCAAAAATGATATTCTGCAGGGCACCTTCACTGAAAAGCCTTCACCTCACCATGTCCTACTCCTCCGAGGAAGTATTTCTGAAGGCAATTAAGAAGCTCCCTCTACTCGAAGAGCTCGAGCTTTCACTTTGTTCATATGACAGCCAGGTGCTTGAACTTGTCGCTAAAGAGTGCCCACAATTGATGCACTTCAAACATGTCAGAAACAACGACTTTACAAATTATTGTATTACATACACCGATGACAGGGTAGCTTTTGCAATTGCAAAGATGCACGGGCTACGTTCGTTGCATCTTATCGCTGAATACATCACCAACATAGGACTGACATCCATCGTTGACAACTGCCCCCGACTAGGGTATCTTAATATTCAGGATTGCCCCCGTATCAGGATGGACGGCAATCTAGCAAACAAGTGTGCGTGCATCATCATGGATGACTACAAGTACTCTCTACCCACTAGCACTGGTGGTAGATTGTGTGTTTCTCCACGTGATGTGGACATAGAGGATGACTACGACGACAATGATAGCTCTGGTGCTTCTTACTACCTTCCAGATGTTGATGACGCTGATCTTGATGATGCCGAGAGAGTTCTTGACAATAAAAGCATGCTTAGATACACCTGAGCAAATAAAAAGGCGTACATCAGGATGTTTTATTGAAAGGCCCAGAGAGCTGCCTCCCAATCTTATGAGCAATAGCTCGCTCGCTGATGTCGTGTAGCTGGTCAAATCTGTGGCACTTGAGCTATCTATACCTTTTTTTTTTGAAACGGAGGCAAAAGATTTGCCCCAATCTATTAATTAAGAAGAAGAGAGATGCCCAGTTAATTAATGGAAAACCGGGCGAAAACCGCTACAAGAAAACCACAAGCGAACGACACCCTACAATAGCAACAACCCAACCAACGAGGCAAACCAACAGCCACTCCAAACCTACAGCAACCGAACTAACAACATCTAACTGACAACAATTGGATCATCACTAGCTAAATAGGAACTCTCAAGTAGTTGCGGAAGCTTTATTGTGATGATTCTATTCTTTCTTTTACTTCTGAGAGACTTCTCCACCTTCCTGATTAAGTCCTTTGAAGCCTTTCCCGCCAAGACGCAAGCAATCTCCTTGCCATATCCAGGGTTAGCCGCCTCTAGACTAACGAGCAGGTCACAAAGCTCTTTTCCAAATAGAGCCTCAAAGTTAGGTGCCAACACACCTCCAATGTCTGCAAAGTCCGGCTCCTTTGATGGTGGTGGTAAGTAAGTCGTGGCCACTTGCACGGACTCCAAAGTGCCTAACTCCACCATCGACGCCATAGATGATTCCCCACAAAGCTCCTTCAATTCGGGCATCATTTTGTCGCCAATGTAGCTAGGATCCACCGGTGATGGTGTGGAAGCCATCGTCGAGGTTCCAAGCGGGTCCACCTGAAGATGCAACATCGACAAAGAAGGAGAGGGCTTCCCACACAACTCCTGTAGCTCGGGCATTATCTCCGTCACCGGAGCCATGATCTCGCCAGCATCCTCACTCTCATATGCAACCGGTACTTGAGGATACACCTTCAATAGTATAATAGTGTGATATCCATCTCAACAAATTGTGCCCCTAGCTTGTTGGAACGACAATAAATGCATGGTTATGTCTCATATGCAACAGCTCTGAATCCATAATTCCATTAGATGGGGTGTTTTTGTGATATATTTCTACAGGATGCCAAAAGATGATGCTGGGAGAGCGTCATGGTTACTGCTTGTCATGTCGAACTTGTGTTTGGTAGAAATAGTGATGAACATTCATCCGCGGTCTTGTTCTTGCTATTGCCCTTTCTGAATCGGTGTTCCCTTTCATTAGGTAGTTTGATTCACAATCTTGCGTCAGGACTAGTCATTCATTAACGAATTGCATTATATGAGTGTGTATTTCCAGTGAACTATAGTTATGTAAAACGACGGCCATCGATTCCAACTCCTGACAACGTTTTGTCTGAACCGGTTCAACATAGTCGATTTTGCGTCATCCATTTTGATGTCCTGAAGGTGAATCCGAGTATAGCTCATCTTTTGCTACCAACCAACAACTTGAAGTAGTTGCACAGACAAACAACGTAACAGTCAACTGTAAACATAATACTAACTAAAATTGACCATAAGCAAGACTGTAAAACAAAACTACTTTATGATAGGTATATATACCTGCAGGTCAGGTTGTGCAACATCTGAATAGATAACATTAACCGTACCGATAAGTATATGAAAAGATAACATTAAATATTTAATTATACTCCCTCCGGCGCGATTTAGATGACGTAATGTCATTTTTGCAAAAACTACCCTGGCCTTTTTTATCTGAACTAAAACCCCCTCCCGCACCTGTCCTACTCTCCCGATTCCTCTTTCCCACCGTCGGTTCCTTTTCCGCCACCGCCGTCGCCGGCCATTCCCGACCAACTTCCGGCAAATTTCTGCCCCGTTTAGATTACACGGCACACCATCCTTCCCCGCCGTTGCAGAGGAGAAGAAAACAATGCAATTTTGGCGTCCATGGCTGGCGGCGGCGCGGCGGGGGTTGGTGGAGATGCACGGAATCCATGGCTGGCGGCGGCGCGACATCGGTTGGTGAAGATACACGACGTCGTATGAGATCGTGCTCCTTGCCTGTACGTCAACCTTGAGGTGCTTCACCGGCGTCCTTGCGGATGCGCCCGACGGCAGGGAGGCCATGGACGCGGCCGTGCTCACCCCATGGGAATCCGCCGCAGGCGGTGCTGCTGCATCAGGTGGAGGCGTGGAGCTGCCGTTGAGGCCTGCCTCTCCTGCTCATGTGCTCCAGGAGTCGGTTTAACTGAAGCTTTTCTTCAGTTAAACTGCAATTGTACTTCTGTTTTTTAGAATACTAATCAAAGGAATGCATGTGACTCTTTATTCTGTTGATTGAAGTCAAATCCAAATTCTTGTTTGAAGTCAAATCCAAATTCTCTGAAAATGTCAAGAGATCTGAATGTTAGTCTGTCTTCACCAACACCTGCTCTCCAACCTTCATCAGGTTAATGGAATGCTATTCTATTCTCGGTTTTGGTGTTAACTTGACACAGAATCTTACATAATCGTGTACAGATCTTGGAGCTCATGGAAAAGATACTTCATGCATTATAGAGGAGGTGGTAGTAGCCCAAGAAAATAGTACTGTTGTTAAAACGCCACCAACATCAGAGGGAAAAGAGAGAAAAAGACAACCCAAGTTCTTCTGCAGCTTGTGGAGTGCCGCAGCAGGTAATGCTATTTGAAATATTTATGGATTGAAGTCCAACATGATGTGTCTTCCAAAATAAGTTTTGCTGCAAAATTGTCTTCCATGTCCGACTTACATGTTTCTTTTGACTTGATTAGGTCAAATTAAAACAAATTGGTGCATGGACCTCATCTTTCAAGAGCACGGAAGCTTCAGGCGAGCAGCCATTGGGATCATCTTTGGAGGGGAGTAAAGAAGCTTCAGGTAGGCAGCCATCACACTCAAGTCACCAAGCAACAGCACCAACAGTTAAGAGCTTTTCAGAAGCACCAAGGAGACAGGGAAACACCAATTCAAATTCTTCTGGCTGGGGATAGGCTGCCGGAGCTATCTGTTCCATCCTGAAAAGAAGTCAGCATTGGAATGTAAGTTAACAATTTGGTCATGTTGTAGAATCCGAAGCTTTCCTTCAGTAACTACTGTCATTTTATCATGTTACTTTACTGTCATTTTACATGGCACATATATCCACTCGGCAATTTGAAACTTGAATAATGAATAATGTGGTGTAAAAGAACTCAAATTGGCATATATCCACTTGGCTGAAATTTTGCTAAAATTGTAAGATTATTACACACTTCACTTTGGCACTCTACCTTTAATGATGGTTTCTACACGAAATGACATGTGATGGCAAACACTGGGAACTCTAAATTTTTAATACACCGTCACTTCCTTTAATATGAAAGTGATAAAAAGTGTTGTTGATGCATGGCAGAGGCAGTTTAATAATGCAACAACTAATAAAAAAGTGTCATTTCTGTATCTATCAAATGACATCTGCAAAATAGGAAACTCAAGGGAAGTTACATCCTGCTGTTCTTGCACAGAAGGAATTCATTGCTTGTCTGCTACTGTGTTGTTTCATACTTGGTTAAGAAACAAATAGGTTCACTACTCACTCCTAAGCACCCTATAGAGATCTTGGCAATATTTGGGCCGATCTACCACTCACTGACAGTAGCCTGAACCGCAGCATTCTCGAAGTGAAATGCATGTTCCTTGTTCTGGCTGCTCATGGTTTCTTTTTCTTGTGTCTGCTGCAGGTACCATGCCAACAGGATGCTCAGTTTCTATGCCCCAGGCAAGTATATGAGTGTACATACTTCTGTGCCATGATCTTCTACTTTTCAATTTTGTTGTAAAATGCAGACACCTTGTAATCCCATATAGAAGTTCTAGTGCCAAGTTTAGCATGTGCTTCTGTGTATGCCCATAATCCCATATCGACACACATGGTAAATGCACTGGGATAAGTCTAGCAGCATCTAATTGTCTGTGATATTTTGCAACAATAGTTACAAGCAAAAAAATTGCAATTTCTCTACAAGTATGCTTTATGTAAAATATGAGTAATTTCTGGTCGTTTGCCACTGATGGTGATGACAAATTCAGAGTCAGATATTAATACTGCATTAAAAGGGAACCGAGACCGTGTTTTCAGCATGTTGGAAGGTCAGTGCATATACTTGATTTAGTCAGTGTCTTACTGTCATTGCCGAATAACATTCTGGGCACATAAAAAATGAGTAAATGAAAGTAGTTCTATTTTCACTTTCAGCTGCATTATTTTCAAAGAACAAAGTAAAATCCATGACTTTGTACTTTTGAAGCCTGAACAGATAGTTTGAATAATTGCAACTCTCTTTTGATTAACTTGGCGCATGCCCTGTTTATGGATTTGAATGCTGTAAGCAGGGTTTGTCTTAGTTTGAATAACTGGAGTGCGAAATATTGCAAGATATCAACGGTAGAGACTGTGTGCAAAAGAAACACGGTATTATGATTCTCATAGACTCATAGTTAACTATGGCTGCATATGCTTGTCAAACAAATTCTACTTACTGCATAGATTAGATTGTGTTTTTCTTACAGATTAATCTACATGTGGTGATACCTTGTGTTCTAATGGCAGTTTCGTTACTGGTTTCCGATTGGTGCATCTGTATATGTGCAAAAGATTTATGGCCAGGTAGCAGGTTAGCTCCCTTCCAGATGTTATTTGGTTTTGCTTAGAATTGGTCCTGATTTGCTATGGCTGCACTTCCCTCTACCGCTTCTTCCGATCTACTCCCCAATGGCTCAAGATTATGTGCAAACTGAATTTCAGCTCAAGATTTGCTATGGTTTCACATTCAGTCATGTTCAGAATGTGCATCAAATTCCAAACTGAATTTTCAGAGATCATGTGGAGGACTTGGCCATGGAGGAGATCGACCTCGAGGCCGCGGAGAACTTGGCCTTGGAGGAGCTCGACCTCGAGGCCGCGAGGATGTGAGGGAGGCAAGGAGCAGAAGCTCGAACGCGAGGGCGGGAGATCGAGCGCGAGGGCGGGCGCCCGAGCGGAAGGGAAGCAGCGCCCTAGATAGTGGGAGGGCGGCGGCGCGACTCGGACGGCGGCGGACGCCCAGGGAGGGCCGGCGGGAGCTCGAGCATGGCCGGGGAGGAGGCGAAACTCCTGTCCCAGCTGAGGTGGAGGCGGGGGGCGGAGAACGGCGGAGGCGGACGGCAGCGGGGGCGGACGGCAGTGGGGGCGGACGGTGGCGAGGGACGAACGGCGGCAGCCGGGGGCGGCCAGGACAAACGCGGCCTTTGATTTTACTCTGTAGGAACCCGATTGGAGAAGAATTGGAAGTACTGGAAGTTTTTTGCAAAATTGAATTTGTACAGGACGTCCGACATCCTTTTCGTACCGGAGAGAGTAGTAAAATATGCTACCATTTGCGCACATTAAGCATACAAAGTAGATTTCACTCCTTTTTTTCTTCATGATTCCATTCACCATGTCTTTAGTGTATCATAACATGTTGCTAACAACAACAAATTTGGAGCTTCTAGTTGCTCACCTAAGCAGCTCCTCCGGCTAATCAGAACTCTTGGCCATCTTCAACAATCACCTTTGTCCTTTCAGCTTCGGTGAGATTCAGTCTCTCCATCTGCTCCTCAACACCAGCACTTTCGTCACCATCTGCCCAGCGCTGAACGAGATGGCGAGCTGTGCCGTCCTGTTGAGCCAGGAGTGGCCGCGCATGTTGATGTGGCGCCATAGCTCGGGCTGGCGAGAGGCGCGGCGCCATGAGCGGCACGCTGTCGACGCGCCTCCGAACATGAGGTCGGCCTGGTCAAGATTGTGGAAGACGCACAGCAACGCGTCGAGGGGAAGGTCCGCCCAGTTTCTCTTGGCTGACCTCTTGGATTCTCTCCTTCGGCTCCGACTCACCTGTCGCCGGCTTCCGCTCCTGGAAGCGGGCGGCGCCGGTGGCCATAACAAGGGCATCGATTCAGATTGGTGTGCTAGTGCTCGCGACGGAAGGGTTGTTGCACAGACCAGGAGGTACAATTAATTGTTGCTCCTATAAACAGCGCGTATTCGTGCAATAACCAAACATTGGAGTATCATGCAAGTTTAGGCTAGGGGAGTCAGGCTAGCGGATCATTTTTTTTCCACGCGGACAGTAATCGTGCAGGCACGAAACTCCTGTTCCTTTTTTTCAATTAAAAATGCTTTCAGCGACAACAGTTGAGCTTTGAACTTCAGGGGAAAATCACGCTTGAAATATCAAATATAAGAAAGTTTTCAACCAAAATTTGCCCGCAAAAAAAAGAACTGCAGTTTTCAACCAAAATTTGCCAATCTTAACTAAAAATGTCCACTTTCATCTCCAGGTATTTCAGGTTTCAACTTCGCAGTAGTCAACTTTCAAACTTTAAATAAACAAATCCCAAGAGTGTATTACGCAAAAGTCCAGGTTTAGGTGAACTTAAAACTTCACACGGCCAATCTGGCACGAGACCATTGCCTGGCTTCGTCTCCCCTGCTCTCCGCCCACTACCACCACCACCTCCTTGTTGGACTGGTGGCAGGAGGCCAAGCAGAACGTTCCCAGGCCAATGCTCAAGGGCCTCACCTCGGCATCCCTGCTGGTGCCTTGGATGGTGTGGAAGCAGCGCAACTCATGCGTCTTTGAGGGAGCACGACCCTCCTTCAGCCACACCATGGTCTTGATCAAGGCAGAAGCGGTAGACTAGGCTAAAGTCGGAGCTGCAGGCCTCAGAACATTGCTTCCGACGACCTGGGATGTTTGTTAGCAATAATCTTACACTAATTAGTATGTGTCTTGGTAGGTATAGGCTAGCTGAATTCTCGTGTTTTTGGTCTTAGCCGTGTTCGTATCCAAGTAGTACTAGTACTAGCTTAGGAAAGGTTGAGCCGGTTAGATAAGTCTGCTCCAGGCTATGGTCGGTCAGATCGTGTATTTATACACGAGACCAGGGTAAGTTGTAACATCGAAGAAAATAGCAAGAAATAAAGAAAAAATTTAGAGCGTGCGATACGCACGTTTGGCGATAAAAGTAGTCTCCGCAAGTGTTTATCTAGCTTCATGTGATTGATCTGTGGGCGAATCCCAACAATTGGTATCAGAGCAAGGTCGAAGATCTGAAGGTACGCTTGTCCCGGGGAGGCGGCCCTACTAGCGCCTCGGGGCGGGCGATCGTCGGTCGGCGGAGCGACCGGGTGAAGATGGTGAGTACGACGTCGTCCTCAAGGCGACGGGTGATCGTGGTTGGCAAAGCGAAACGGAGAAGGCGACAGGGTGTTGTCGTCAACAAGGTAGCGGAGGTGGATGATCATTGACGGGAGAGGAGGTGCGGAGGTGAGACGCCGGGAATCTCATCAAGATCGTCGTCGGGGAGAGTATGAGTCAAGTATGTGTGTGCGAGTTGGCACATCGAGTCGGTGTCGAGTCTGTGAAGATTCAGACATGTTTTTGAAGGATTCCTATTTTTTAAATTAAATTTAAACCATTGAAAATTTGAAAAAAGTTTCAAGATGAAAAAGTTGCGGATTTTATGCAGCTTTCCAATGGTATATCATTTGTATAGTTTGGATGAGTCATTTGGAAACTACAAGCAAATAACAATAAACATACAAACGATCAGTTCAATTTATGTGATCGAGCAGTACGGTGTAGTCACTAAAGGCAGTACGGTGTAGTCACTAAAGGTAGTACAGTTGTAACAACCCAGGTATCAACCTACATGACGATGCTTGATACGTCTCAAACGTATCTATAATTTTTGATGCTCCATACTTGTTTATGCACCATTTGCTTTGTGTTTTGATACACTTCGTGGCGTTTTTATGCGTTTTCCAGAATTAACCTATTGACGAGATGCCACAGTGCCAGTTCCATGTTTTCTGCTGTTTTTGTGTTTCAGAAAAGCTACACAGGAAATATTCTCGAAATTGGACGAAACAAAAGCCAAAGTTTCTATTTTTCTCGGACACAAGACGAAGACCGAAGGAGAGCCGGAGGGGGGCCAGGGGGACACCACACCACATGGTGGCGCGGGTGACCCCTGGGGCGCGCCACCCCATGGTGTGTGGGTCCTGGCCGCCCTCTGACGCCGCCTCTCCACCTATAAAAGCCTTCCGACTGAAAACCATAAATCAATCGGTAATTTTCCAGAAGAAGTCCCGCAGCTCCGCCGTCGCCACCGACGAATATCGGGGGACAAAAGTCTCTGTTCCGGCACCCTGCCGGGACGGGGAAGTGCCCCCGGAGCCATCTCCATCGACGTTGTCGCCTCCACCGCCGTCTCCATCGACTTCACCACCATCTCCTTCAACGTTGTTTTCTCCCATGATGAGGAGGGAGTAGTTCTCCCCCGGGGCTGAGGGCTCTACCGATAACTATGTGGTTCATCTCTCTCTCCCATGATGTGATCTATATGTGATCGTGAGCTTTGTATCTAGTTGAATTGGTAGATGCTATTCTTCATATATTATGCTACTCCCGTGCTTTATTATTGTAATCTCCGCAGACACCTTGTACCATGATGTGAAGGTGACAGTGTGCGCATTATGTGTGTCTCTTTGGCTAGTGTCTCTATGAATTGTTGGTGTTTGTTAGAACCATCTAGTGCGCTTAAGGTGATAGTGTGGGGCAATCTAGTTTGGGGAAATACGAACTTTGAGGAGTGCTTCGTAGAACCTACGCATGATTAGTGTTTGTTATCCATTGGAGAATAGTTTAGAGTGGCATAGTGAAGATAGTTATTTATGTGTTCAATTATGTTATCTTTGTTGAGAGTATCCACTAGTGAAAGTATTATCCCTAGGCCTTGTTTCCAAGCATTGAAACACCATTTATATTCAGTTTGTTACATGTTTGCTCGCAGTGATATTTATTTTAAATTACATTTACTACTTATAACCATCCATATTACTTGTATTTTACTATCTCTTCGCCGAACTAGTGCACCTATACATCTGACAAGTGTATTGGGTGTGTTGGGGACACAAGAGACTTCTTGCATCATAATTGCAGGGTTGCTTGAGAGGGATAGCTTTGACCTCCTCCTCCCTGAGATCGATAAACCTTGGGTGATCCACTTAAGGGAAGCTTGCTGCTATTCTACGAACCTCTGCACTTGGAGGCCCAACACTGTCTACAAGAACAGACGCGTGCGTAGACATCAAGCTCTTTTCTGTCGTCGTTGCCAGGGAGGTAAGGTAAAAGGTACCCACATCCTCGTGTGTGAGTGCTCGAAGTTATTTCCTTTAGATTCTGCAATTATATCTTTTTGTTTCTTGTTTTTATTTTCACTAGTTAGGCTTAATGGAAAACAAAGAGTTTTATAGTATTTTTCCTGAGTTAGGACATGAAGTGTTTGAAAAACCTTTGGAGCTTTATTCGCATAGCAATGTTATTTTTATGAATTCTTTGAATACCGTTATTGCTAATGCTATAGAAAAGTCTAAGCTTGGGGAAGCTGGTTTTGATAAGCATGATATTTTTAGTTCCCCAGCTTTAGTGGAGAAAATTCGTTCTGATGATATTTTATCTCCCATATGTGATAATTCTAGTGATGTTTGTGATCCTCATTCCTTTAAAATACCTATGAAAATTATTGAACATGCTATGAATAACTGCTATTTAGGGGATGGAACTATTCATCCTGGTGAGCATTTGCTCTTTATACATGAATTATGCGAGTTGTTCAAGTGTGCAGGTATTTCGACAAGTCAGGTTAAGAGGAAGCTATTCTCTTTATCACTAAAGGGCAGAGCTGCGGAATGGTATAAAACGCTGAAGGATGGCCGACCTATTGGCTGGGAGGAAATTGTACCTCTCTTTTATTCTAAATTCTATCCTTCTAGTGAGGTTCATAAAGATAGGAATTATATTTATAATTTTCATCCTCATGATGGAGAAAGCATTGTCCAAGCGTGGGGAAGATTGAAATCACTTATGCTCAAATGTCCCATTCATGAACTTCCCCGTAATATTGTTATTAATAATTTTTATGCAAGGCTTTCAGGAAATTACAAGAGCTATCTAGATGCCTGTTTTGAGGGATCCTTCACAAGCAAGGGGTTGACGCTAAGTGGGATCTGCTTGAAACAATTCAAAGCAATATTGAAGATTGGGATAGTGACAAAGGTAAAGGATCGGGTATAAATTATGAGTATGATTGCATTAAGTCTTTCGCTGAAACTGCTGATTTTCAAGAGCTTAGTGCATAATATGATCTTGATCCTCAAATTATGGTTGATTGTTTTAGAGCCTTTGCTTCCCATATTAATGTTCCCAAAGGAAATGGGGATGTGTATCATGAACCTTTTAAAGACACTTGCATAGAAAGTGATATTGTTATTGATGATTGCAATAAACATGCTCAAACTTCTGAAAGTATTATTTCTTATAAGCATGTTTTTTTGTGGAGCACTTAGACCTTGTGAAAAGAATCACATCAGAGAAGAATATTGTATCCTCCATAGGAATGAAGAAACCCGAATGTGGGACAAGGCTCTAAATAAGCTTGGTGAAAAGGTTTGTACCCTCTATCCTTTTATTTGTGAACTTTGCTTTAAAGTGGGTCATTTTAATTTTCAATGCTTAGGCCATGATAGTAGCCTTTCTAATCCAATGAGTACTGCAAGTTTATATTGTGATGACAAGATCAATCTCAATCAGCATGATGAGCTTACTTTATTTTTGGGGGTGTGAAGAGTTATCTAGAAAAACTTCTTTGGTAGATATGAGTGCTTTTGATATTAATAACATCCTGCATGGTTGTCATCTTTATTGTGTTAAAGATTGCCTCGCAAATACTTACATACAAAATGTTATAAAAGAGGATGCTTTACCAAAATATGACAGGTCTAATATGTGTTTTGTTCTCATTAACGAAAAGGAGGAATCCTCCAAAGTTTCCTCTATTGTTTCTGTCTATAAACCAGATTATGTGGAGAAGCATCCTTTCAAGCCTCTCCCTCCTAAAGAAGTGAAGAAGAAGAAGAAGAAGAAGAGGAGGAGGAGTAAAACGAGAGAGGAAACAATATTTTCCCCTAAGCATGTTGCTCCTATTATAGTTTTTGATGAGTCTGAACTCGATGATGTTCCTATGCCTGTTACCTATATTAGTGATCATGATTGGGAAAAGCACTCTACTTTTGATATTGAAAATCTTTTTGGTACTGATTCTAAAAATGATGAGGTTAATAATTGTTGTACCATTAGTGCTATCCATGTTCTTTCCAATGATGATATGTTCACATATGAACACACTTTGGAAGATAGCTATTCTATTGCTTATGATGATTACAATGATGAGTATAATATTTTCAGTTCACCTACTATTGAGGAGAAAACACGTGATACGTCTCAAACGTATCTATAATTTTTGATGCTCCATACTTGTTTATGCACCATTTGCTTTGTGTTTTGATACACTTCGTGGCGTTTTTATGCGTTTTCCAGAATTAACCTATTGACGAGATGCCACAGTGCCAGTTCCATGTTTTCTGCTGTTTTGTGTTTCAGAAAAGCTACACAGAAAATACTCTCGGAATTGAACAAAATGAAGACCAAAACTTCTATTTTTCCCGGACGAAGGACGAAGACCGAATGAGAGCCGGAGGGGGGCCAGAAGGCAGCCTCACCCTAGGGTGGCGTGCCCGCCTGGCCTGCGCGGCCCTATGGTGAGGTGGCCCTGGCCCACCTCCGATGCCGCCTCTTCGCCTATATAGAGCCATCCGACTGAAAACCCTAAAACAATCGGCGTTTTTCCCAGAACAGTTCCGCAGCGCCGCCGCCGTCAAAGACAAATTTTAGGGGACAGAAGTCGCTTTTCCGGCACCCTGGCGGGACGGGGAAGTGCCCCCGGAGCCATCTCCATCGGTCTCTATCGCCGTCTCCACCGTCTCCATCGACCTCACCGCCATCTCCATCGTTGTTGCTGCCTCCGATGATGAGGAGGGAGTAGTTCTCCCCCGGGGCTAAGGGCTCTACCGGTAGCTATGTGGTTCATCTCTCTCCCATAATATGATCTTTATATGATCATGAGCTTTGTATCTAGTTGAATTAGTAGATGCTATATTTCAGATATTATGCTACTCCTGTGCTTTATTATTGTAATCTCCGGAGACACCTTGTATCATGATGTGAAGGTGACAGTGTGCACATTTTGTGTGTCTTTTTGGCTAGTGTCTCTATGATTGTTGGTGTTTGTTGGAACCATCTAGTGCGCTCATGGTGACAGTGTGGGGCAATCTAGTATGGGGAAATGCGAACTTTGAGAAGTGCTTCGTAGCCCTACGCATGATTAGTGTTCGTTATCCATTGGAGAATAGTTTAGAGTGGCATATTGAAGTTAGTATCTATTGGTTCAATTATGTTATTTTGCTGAGAGTGTCCACTAGTGAAAGTATGATCCCTAGGCCTTGTTTCCAAGCATTGAACACCATTTACATTCAGTTTTGTTACATGTTTGCTCGCAGCAATATTTATTTCAGATTACATTTACTACTCATAATCATCACTACTACTTGTATTTCACTATCTCTTCGCCGAACTAGTGCACCTATACATCTGACAAGTGTATTGGGTGTGTTGGGGACACAAGATACTTTCTGTATCATAATTGCAGGGTTGCTTGAGAGGGATAGCTTTGACCTCCTCCTCCCTGAGTTCGATAAACCTTAGGTGATCCACTTAAGGGAAACTTGCTGCTGCTCTACAAACCTCTACACTTGGAGGCCCAACACTGTCTACAAGAACAGACGCGTGCGTAGACATCAAGCTCTTTTCTTGCGCCGTTGCCGGGGAGGTAAGGTAAAAGGTACTCGCATCCTCTTGTGTGAGTGCGCGAAGTTATTTCCATTAGATTCTGCAATTATATCTTTTTGTTTCTTGTTTTTATTTTCACTAGTTAGGCTTAATGGAAAACAAAGAGTTCTATAGTATTTTTCCTACGTTAGGATATGAAGTGTTTGAAGAGAAAATTAAAAAACCTTCGGAGCTTTATTCGCATGCTAATAGCAATGTTGTTAGTATGAATGCTTTGAACACCGTTATTGCTAATGCTATAGAAAAGTCTAAGCTTGGGGAAGCTGGTTTTGTTAAGCATGATATTTTTAGTTCCCCAGCTTTAGTGGAGAAAATTTGCTCTGATGATATTTTATCTCCCATATGTGATAATTCTTATGATGCTTGTGCTCCTCATTCTTTTGAAATACCTATGAAATTTTTTGAACATGCTTTGAATAACTATTATTTAGGGGATGGAACTGTCCATCCTGGTGATCATTTGCTCTTTATACATGAATTATGCGAGTTGTTTAAGTGTGCAGGTATTTCGATGAACCAAGTTAAGAGGAAGCTATTTTCTTTATCACTGAAGGGCAGAGCTGCGGAATGGTATAAAACGCTGAAGGATGGCCGACCTGTTGACTGGGAGGAAATTGTACCTCTCTTTTATTCTAAATTCTATCCTTCTAGTGAGGTTTATAAAAATAGGAATTATATTTATAATTTTCATCCGCATGATGGAGAAAGCATTGCCCAAGCATGGGGAAGATTGAAGTCACTAATGCTCAAATGTCCTATTCATGAGCTTCCCCGTAATATTGTTATTAATAATTTTTATGCAAGGCTTTCAGGATATTACAAGGACTATCTAGATGCATGCTTTGATGGGTCTTTCACAAGCAAGGAGGTTGACACCAAGTGGGATCTGCTTGAAACAATTCAAAGCAATATCGAAGATTGGGATAGCAACAAAGGTAAAGGATCAGGTATAAATTATGAGTATGATTGCATTAAGTCTTTCACTGAAACTGCTGATTTTCAAGAGCTTAGTGCTAAATATGGTCTTGATCCTCAAATTATGGTTGATTGTTTTAGATCCTTTGCTTCCCATATTAATGTTCCTAAGGGAAATGGGGATGTGTATCATGAACCTTTTAAAGACACTTGCATAGAAAGTGACATTGTTATTGATGATTGCAATAAACATGCTCAAACATCTGAAAGTACTATTTCTTATAAGCATATTAATTTTTGTGGAGTACTTAGACCTTGTGAATAGAGTAACAACAAAGAAGATTATTGTATCCACCACAGGAATGAAGAGACCCGAATGTGGGATAAGGCTCTAGATGAGCTTGGTGAAAAGGTTTGTGCCCTTTATCCTTTTATTTGTGAACTTTGCCATGGAAAGGGTCATTTTAATTTTCAATGATCAGGCCATAATAGTGACCTTTCTAATCCAATGAGTACTGCAAGTTTGTATTGTTATGACAAGATCACTCTCAATCAGCATGATGAGCTTACTTTATTTTTGGGGTGTGAAGAGTTATCGAGAAAAACTTCTTTGGTATATTTGAGTGTTTTTAATAATATTAGCATCTTGCAGGGTTGTCATCTTTATAGTGTTAAAGATTGTTGCGCAAATACTTACATACAAAATGTTATAAAAGAGGATGCTTTACCAAAATATAATAGGTCTAATTTGTGTTTCCATCTTATTAATAGAGAGGAGGAATCCTCCAAAGTTTCTTCTGTCGTTTCTGTCAGTAAACCAGATTATGTGGGGAAGCTTCCTTTCAAGCCTCTCCCTCCTAAAGAAGAGAGTAAGAAGAACAAGAAGAAGAGGAGTAAAAAGCGAGAGGAAACGGTATCTTCCCCTAAGCATGTTGCTCCTATTATAATTTTTTATGAGTCTGAACTCGATGATGTTCTTATGCCTGTTACCTATGTTAGTGATCATGATTGGGAAAAGCACTCTACTTTTGATATTGAAAATCTTTTTGGTACCAATTCTGAAAATGTTGATGTTAATAATTGTTGTACCATTAGTGCTATCAATGTTCCTTCCAATGATGATATGTTTTCATATGAACACGCTTTGGGAGATAGCTATTCTATCGCTTATGATGATACTAAACCTCTAGTTTATGATGGTTACAATGATGAGTATAACATTTTCAGTTCACCTACCATTGAGGAGGAGACAAGGTATGATTACAATATGCCTCCTATTTTTGATGATTATGGTGATGAGAATAATTTTGTTGAATTTGCTCCTACTACGATTGTTCATGTGGGGAGTATTAATTCTTTTGTGCATGTGGCTCATGATAGGGATGTTTTATGTGATAGTTATATTGTTAATTCTACTCGTGATGCTACTGAAAGTTACTATGAGAGAGAGAAACATGGTTTGATGGATCTCAACAATATTAAGTTTCCCCTCTTTATGTTGCAAATCTTGAAGTTGCACCTGTTTCATCTATCCATGTTTGTTACTATGTGCCTCGTTGATTTATTTTCTTACAAGATTCCTATGCATAGGAAGTGGTTTAGATTTAAATGTGTTTCATATTTGCTTTTTAATGCTCTCTCTTGCTTCAAGTTCTTTTGTGGCGCCTTTTCTTTAAGTTCTTTTCAAGAGCCTATGTGAGCATTTTCTGAAATTACTGCGCCTAGTTCAAAGGCGTTAAAGAAAAGCACTCTTGGGAGATAACCCAATGTTTTATTTTCAGTACCTTTTCTTTTATTTGAGTCTTGGAAGTTATTACTACTGTAATGAACTCTCCTTATCATTTTTATTTTGTTGTTGTGCCAAGAAGAACCTCTAATTTGAGGGAGGTAAGATTTAGGGAAGTTGCTGTCTTGAAACAGATTTTGGTGCTGCACTGTAAAAATTCTTGAAAATTCTTAGAATATCTTTTTGATCTGCGATTACTTGTGCATATGTCCCAGGTTATATCCAAACTTTCATTAGTTTTGCACTTTTCTGTTTCAGCAACAGAAAGTCCTCGAAAAAATCGACCTTTGTCAGCTGTTCTATTTTGACAGATTTCTGTCACTATTTGTATTTGCCTCTCGATCACTTTCTTTTTGAGTTCTTTAGATCCGGGAACTTTTGAGGAAGCTGCTACAGTATTAGATGCTTTAATATATGGTGTGTTTGAGTTAAAATTTGAACCAAAAGGGTTGATTTATTATTATTCTTATACTAATGTTGCTAATAGAATTGTGTGAAGTTTTGTATGAAGAAAGTTTTCAAGTGTAGGGAATGGAGAGTGATGAGATGAGATGAAGAATGGACAAAAGCTCAAGCTTGGGGATGCCCATGTCACCCCAAGAAATATCCAAGAAGTACAAGCGTCAAAGCTTGGGGATGCCCCCGAGGCACCCCTTCTTCATCGGCAAAAATCAGGTCACCTTTCAAGAAACTATATTTTTATTGCTTCATATTCTATGCGTTTTTCTTGGAGCGTCTTTACTTTTGCTTTCAGTTTTCTTTTGCTTTGTTTTCTGCAGTAAATGGTTGGATCACATCATGTTTGTTTTGGAGAGAGCTATGCTCCGTTTTTCATTGCCAAGAACACTCTAGTTTCCACTCTTACCGTTCAACGAGTGTTCTCTTTTTTCGGAACTGCGTTTAGCTCTTGTTTTTTGCCTTGATTTTTGTTCAGATCTTGTTTTATCTTTGCATCATGGTGTATTTAGACCACTGGTCTATGTTGGGGTCTATGTTGGTTTTCATTTAAAAGAGTTGTCTCAAAAATGTTTGAATGGTGTTGGAAAAGAGAAAAAAGTTTCATGCAAAAAGTGGTACAAAAAGGAGCTTGTTTAGACTGCGGCTTAGACTTTTGCATGCCATGCTTGATGTCGTTTTGATAGTACGCTTAGTGATTTTTTGCTATAGCATGACTTGTCTCAAATGACTGAGATTGATTAATGAGCCTTTGAAAAAATCATGCGTTGTTTTTATCATATGGAAGTATTTATTTGGTTTTCTCCTTGATGCTTTATTTGGGTTGACTTGGTGCATGCTTACAACATGTTTGACTCTAACAAGTCGCCATAAGCCTCTATGATCATTTGGTTTTTGACTTGTGATGCCATTTTATGCTTCTTTTAATGATGTTTTGTCGCTATGCATGATTATGGCCGTTATTGCTCTCTTAGTTGGTCCCTCCCAGTGTTTTGCTAGCCTTCGTTTTGTACTGAGTATGAGCTCTACTCGTGCATCCAACTCCCCAAAACCAAGTTATTCCAATTTGTCCACCATACATACCTATTAGCAATCTGCTATCCAAAGTACATTTGACTTGTTTTTATCTATCCTTCAAATTAAACTCTTTTTGGTGTTATGCGAAAATTAGTCAGTAAAGCTCTCACGAACCTGATGGCACACTTTACTTTTCTCGCTTTTAAAATTTTGATATTGTGGCTCTCTTATGTTGATGTTATGCTTGCAAGTTGTAAGTTGGGAATTAGCCAAACCATGCAGTCATGGGGAAAGCTTTCAACATTGCACTTCTCTCATTTGAGTTGATATCGTGATCTTTTGTTTATGGATACTCGCGATGTGAAATAAGTTGGGATCTTGCGGGATCATGGAGTTCTTATATGTGTTAGAGAAATGCCTGGGCCGCTTTCATGGTGGAAATTTACAGCATGCCCATAGTGGACATTCGACGACGCATCTCAAAATAAAAAGCTATACCAATGGTAAATAAAAGAGATGCCGAGGTGTTCATTGTCCGTTTGTCTTGTAATTTTGATGTGGGCTTGTTCTATGTCATCAGGCAGGAGGTACCCTGTTGGCGGTTCTCGATGATACGTGTATACTTACAATCACAAGAGCTTGCTTGGGACCTAAGTTGAGTAGCATGAGGTTTGGGTATTCGTACTTTATGGGATACGAGATTTTCAATTTATAATTTGTTAAGCATATGCTTCATAATTATACTCGCATTAACTTTAACCATTCAAGATGCCTATGATGGGGGCAATGAGAGCTCAAAGCTAGTAAGTACCATAATTTTTGAAGGTTTATAAAAGTTGCAATCCCTGCTTCCCTCTGGGAAGGGCCTTTCTTTTACTTTTATGTTGAGTCTCCACCTTCTACCTTTATGCACCATCTAAGAGAGCATAGTTGCCATTCTGAGTTTAATGTCCATAGTCCCAAAGTTTATCATTGATTGATTCATGATTATGGTTTTGCTTGTTTCTTAAATTATTTGTATCTAGTCGCCCTCTTAAACTTGAAGGTGTCCTATGCATTTATGTTTTGCTATTCCATGAAGGACAAGCTGAAAACCACTTTGTTATGTTTTTCCATATGATTTGAACACACGTTTGACTTTCAGTGTTTCATTATTCATGACCTTTAGTTTGTGTTTCTTTTCATGTTATAACATGGTTGCTAAGTTTTTATTGTCAAGATTATGTCTCTTATGCCCATGTTTTAAGTTCTTTGATCCCAGCACTCAATGCTTTACATCGTTGATCAAAATTATAATGGTGCATGTCACCTAAAAAATAATTCTTTTGTTATCACTTACCTACTCGAGGATGAGCAGGAGTTAAGCTTAGGGATGCTTGATACGTCTCAAACGTATCTATAATTTTTGATGCTCCATACTTCTTTTACACCATTTGCTTCATGTTTTGTTTACACTTCGTGGCATTTTTATGCGTTTTCCGGAACTAACCTATTGAAGAGATGCCACAGTGCCAGTTCCCTGTTTTGTGTTTCAGAAAAGCTACACAGAAAATATTCTCGGAATTGGACGAAACGAAGACCGAAACTTCTATTTTTCCCGGACGAAGGACGAAGACCGAATGAGAGCTGGAGGGGGCCAGAGGGCAGCCTCATCCTAGGGTGGTGCGCCCCCTGGCCCACGCGGCCCTATGGTGAGGTGGCCCTAGCCCACCTCCGATGCCGCCTCTTCGCCTATATAGAGCCATCTGACGGAAAACCCTAAAACAATCGGCGTTTTTCCCAGAACAGTTCCGCAACGCCGCCGCCGTCAAAGACAAATTTCAGGGGACGGAAGTCTCTGTTTCGGCACCCTACCGGGATGGGGAAGTGCCCTCGGAGCCATCTCCATCAGTCTCCATCGCCGTCTTCGACGTCTCCATCGACCTCACCGCCATCTCCATCGCCGTTGCTGCCTCCGATGATGAGGAGGGAGTAGTTCTCCCCCGGGGCTAAGGGCTCTACCGGTAGCTATGTGGTTCATCTTTCTCTCCCATGATGTGATCTTTATGTGATCGTGAGCTTTGTATCTAGTTGAATTGGTAGATGCTATATTTTAGATATTATGCTAGTCCCGTGCTTTATTATTGTAATCTTCGGAGACACCTTGTATCATGATGTGAAGGTGACAGTGTGCGTATTGTGTGTGTCTTTTTGGCTAGTGTCTCTATGATTGTTGGTGTTTGTTGGAACCATCTAGTACGCTCATGGTGACAGTGTGGGTCAATCTAGTATGGGGAAATGCGAACTTTGAGGAGTGCTTCGTAGCCCTACGCATGATTAGTGTTTGTTATCCGTTGGAGAATAGTTTAGAGTGGCATATTGAAGTTAGTATCTATTGGTTCAATTATGTTATTTTGTTGAGAGTGTCCACTAGTGAAAGTATGATCCCTAGGCCTTGTTTCCAAGCATTGAACACCGTTACATTCAGTTTTGTTACATGTTTGCTCGCAGTGATATTTATTTCAGATTACATTTACTACTCATAATTATCACTACTACTTGTATTTCACTATCTCTTTGCCGAACTAGTGCACCTATACATCTGACAAGTGTATTGGGTGTGTTGGGGACACAAGAGACTTTCTGTATCATAATTGCAGGGTTGCTTGAGAGGGATAGCTTTGACCTCCTCCTCCCTGAGTTCGATAAACCTTGGGTGATCCACTTAAGGGAAACTTGCTGCTGCTCTACAAACCTCTGCACTTGGAGGCCCAACACTGTCTACAAGAACAGACGCGTGCGTAGACATCAACAAGGTATGATTACAATATGCCTCCTATTTTTGATGATTATGGTGATGAGAATAATTTTGTTGAATTTGCTCCTACTGCGATTTCCAAGAATGATTATGTTCATGTGGGGAGTATTAATTCTTTTATGCATGTGGCTCATGATAAGAGTGTTTTATGTGATAGTTATACTATTATTTCTATTCATGATGCTACTGAAAGTTATTATGAGAGAGGGAAACATGGTTTTATGGATCTCAATAATATTAAGTTTCCCCTCTTTATGTTGCAATTCTTGAAGTTGCACTTATTTAGCCTTCCTATGCTTGTGCTTTCATAACTTGTCTCTTTACAAGACTCTTTTTCATAGGAAGTGATTTAGATTTAAATTTATTTTGTATTTGCTTTCTGATGCTCTCTCTTGCTTCAAGTTCTTTCCGTCGTTTATGTGAGCATCTTCTCAAATTACTGCGCCTAGCTCAAAGGCGTTAAAGAAAAGCACTCTTGGGAGATAACCCAATGTTTTCTTTTCAGTACTTTTCTTTTATTTGAGTCTTGGAAGTTATTACTACTGTAATGACCTCTCCTTATCATTTTTTATTTCGTTTTTGTGCCAAGAAGAACCTCTAATTTGAGGAAGGTAAGATTTGGGGAAGTTGCTGTCCTGAAACAGATTTCTGCGCTGCACCGTAAAAATTCGTGAAAATTCTCAGAATATCTTTTTGATCTGCGATTTCTTGTGCATATGCCCCAGGTTATTTCCAACTTTTATTAGTTTTGCACTTTTCTATTTGAGCAAAGAAGGTCCTCCAAAAAATCGATCTTTGTCAGCTGTTCTGTTTTGACAGATTTCTACCACTATTTATGTTTGCCTCTCGATCGCTTTCTTTTTGAGTTCTTTTGATCACGAAACTTTTGAAGATGTTGCTACAGTATCTTATGTTTAATGGATGGTATATTTGAGTTTGAAACTGAACCGAAAGAGTAGATTTATTGTCATGCTTATACTAATGTTGCTAATAGAATTTTGTGAAGTTTTGTATGAAGGAAGTTTTCAAGTGTAGGGAATGGAGAGTGATGAGATGAGATGAAGTATGGACAAAAGCTCAACATTGGGGATGCCCATGTCACCCCAAGAAATATCCAAGAGGTACAAGCGTCAAAGCTTGGGGATGCCCCGAGGCACCCCTTCTTCATCAGCAAAAATCAGGTCACCTTTCAAGACACTATATTTTTATTGCTTCTTATTCTGTGCGTTTTTGTTGGAGCATCTTTACTTTCGCTTTCAGTTTTATTTTATTTTGTTTGCTGCAATAAATGGTTGGATCACATCATGTTTGTTTTGGAGAGAGAATTACTCCATTTTCATTGCCAATAACACACCAGTTTTCACTTTTATCGTTCAACGAGTGTTCTCTTTTTCTAGTACTGTGTTTAGCTTTTGTTTTTCGCCTTGATTTTTTGTTCAGATCCTGTTATTTCTTTGTATCAAGGTGTATTTATACCACTGGTCTATGTTGGTTTTCATCAAAAGAGTTGTTTCAAAAGGTTTGAATGGTGTTGGAAAAGAGAAAAAAGTTTCATGACTACAGTGGTACAAATGGGATCTTGTTTAGACTGCGGCTTAGACTTTTGCATGTCATGCTTGATGTCATTTTGATAGTATGTGATGCCTGCTAAATGACCAGCCCGTTGGGAACCCCAAGAGGAAGGTGTGATGAATATAGCAGCAAGATTTTCCCTGAGTTAAGAAACCAAGGTTTATCGTTCAGGAGAGGAGCAAACAAACGACTGAAGGTGATGCTTGCTAGCTTGCGACAGCTCAGGACAATTTATATGGCGCCTCGTCCAAGCTTTGCTTTGCTAGCTGCAACACGGAACCTGCACACAACACAACCAAATACTTTGTTCCCAACTTACGATGAGGTTGTCAATCTCACCGGTCTGCTTGAAACAAAGGGTATGAGCGTATCGAATGGAGAGTGATAATAGTATGTGAGTAAAGTAGCGAGTAAAGTAAATAGGTGATAGCAATATAAAGGAAATAGGACCGGGGTCCACAGTTCACTAGCGGTGTCTCTCCATAAGATAAAATAATACAAGCTGGGTAAACAAATTACAGTTGGGCAATTGATAGAATAAAGACAACGTGCATATGATGAGAGGATCACTATGAGATTTACTCTGGGCATTACAACAAAATACATAGACCGCCATCCAACTGCATCTATGACTAATAATCCACTCACGGGGGTATCATCCGAACACCCCATGAGTATTAAGTTGCGAACAACAGATAATTGCATTAAGCAAAGTGTGTAATGTAAACAAAGCATATGCCCTCGAGCATATGAATGTTCTTTTCCCCCTAGTAGCAATAGCACATCTACAACCTTAGAGGTTTCTGTCACCCCCCAGATTAAATAGAGGCATGAACCCACTATCGAGCATAAATACCCCCTCTTGGAGTCACTAGCAACTACTCGGCCCAGATAGCTACTAACAACGGAGAGATGCAAGATCATAAACAACATAGAGATAACAAAAGATAAATTTCAGTTCTTCAACTCAAGCATAACACCAATATTCATCGGATCCCAACAAACCAAACATGTAGAATTACATAACGGTGATCTCAATCATGTAAGGCAGCTCATGAGATCTAAACATGAAGCACATGGTGGAGAAGACAACCATCTAGCTACTGCTATGGACCCATAGTCCAAGGTAGACTACTCACTCATCGCTCCGGAGGCAAGCATGGCGATGAAGAAGACCTCCGGTGGCGATTCCCCTCTCCGGCAGGGTGCCGGGAAGAGCTTCTGGACCCTCCCGATCTTGGGTCGACGACGGCGGCGGATCGCGATGTGTTTCTGGAAAATTGATCGGGTACTTAGGTTTTTCCCGTCGGGGGGTCTTTATAGGCGAAGGGGCATCATCAGAAGTGGACCGAGGTGGTCTCACACATAGGTGGCTCGGCCCAGCCCCTGGCCGCGCCGCCCTGGTGTGAGGGCACCTCGTGGCCCCACTCCAACTCCTCTTCGGTTCTCTAGAAGCTTCGGTAAAATTCTGGGCGACTGGCTTTGGTTTCGTCCAATTTCGAGAATATTTCCTGTGTAACTTTTCTGAAACACAAAAACACAGAAAACAGGGAACTAGCACGGTGGCGACTTGTTAATAGGTTAGTTCCGGAAAATGCATAAAAGTGCCACAAAGTGTAACGAAACATTAGGCAAATGGTGTAAAAACAAGCATGGAGCATCAAAAATTATGGATACGTTGGAGATGTATCAACATCCCCAAGCTTAACTCCTGCTCGTCCTCGAGTAGGTAAGTGATAACAAAAGAAATAATTTTTGAGGTGACATTGAAGGGTTTCGCAGCATAGTAAATCAAAATTTTTCCTACGGATGCGAACAAGAAAGCCAAGATCTAATCTAGGAGATGTAATCAACAAGAGAGGTAGAAGAGATCTTCATACCCTTGAAGATTCGCACAGCGGAAACGTTCAAGAGAACGTGGTTGACGTAGTCGTACTCGCCGTCTCCTCCTCGCGATCCGATCCGATCCAACGCCGCAAGTGGCGACGCCTCCGAGAGATGCACACGTACAGCGCACCAACGACTCCGCCTTCCCGGTCCAGCGAGATATGGTGGAGTGGTAGATGGGATCGACAACACGACGGCGTGGTGTCTATGGTGGAGAGTTTTCGCCGACAGGGCTTCGCCTGTTTGCGTGGTGGAGAAAGAACGGAAAAAGGAGGCTTCAGAAAGCGGGCAGCGGCTTCGCGGAAAAACTTGATTATCCAAGCCGCCGGCCGGTCTCCTCTTTTTATAGGCGTCCGCCACCGTGAGCAACTTGCAAACCAAGTATCGGTCCGACCGATCTCTGCTTGAAGCTCCAGGAAGCCGTACCGTGCACGCCACAAAAACCATCACGAGCAGGAGTCTCGATCGGTAGCGATCGGCATGCTCCTGGCGAGCGCCGCCGATCAGGTCGGCCCAGCGGCCAAGCATGAGCGGCAGATAGTAAACGATGCACGGTGCGTGGGGCTGTGCGGTCGGCCGGCCCAGCCGGCCAAACTGCGACACTCCCTTTTTTTTTCTTTCTTTTTCCTTTTTAGTAATTTGTCTAGATGGGCTACAAAATCAGCCCGTTAGCAAAACTACTTATGGACTAACTTTTAGCCCTTATTTATTTCTACTAAATAAATATATGTATTAACATTTATTAATTCAATTAATTAATAAATCATTAATCTTCTTTCCCGGAACAATTCCGTTACTCTCTGAAACAATTTCCACAAATCCCAAAACTACCCTAGCGTCGATGAGCGTTAAGTGTGTGACCCTACGGGTTCGAGAATGTATGGACATGATCACTATCAATAATCAATAGCGGGATCTGGAAATCCATATTGACTCCCATATATTCAACGAAGATCATTATCGGTGAACCACGATGTCAGGATTCAATTAATCCCGTATATGTATTCCCTTCGTCACACGATATTTTACTTGCCCGAGATTTGATCGTCGGTATCGCCATACCTAGTTCAATCTCGTTCACAGCAAGTACTTTACTCGTTCCGTAATCTGATATCACTTCGTGATTAACTCCTTAACCACATGCTTGCAAGCGGTGTTGATATCGATTACCGAGTGGGCCCGAAGTATATCTCTCCGACTTGGGAGGGACAAATTCCATCTCGATACATACAACTCAACAAGTACTTTCTGATCACCTGAGAGACACCTTTATTATCACCCTCACATAGGATGACGTTTGATGACTTCAAAGCTTTCTTCCGATACTAGGGAGTTGTATTATCTCATGGTCTAAGGAATACAATACATGACATAGGAAAAGCTTCGCAAAGATGAACACGATGACACGATCTAATTGCTCTGCTTTATTTGGGTCTGTCCATCACACCATTCTCCTAATGATATGATCTCATTATTAATTGACAACACATGTCTATGGTTAGGAAACCTTAACCATCATTAATCAATGAGCTAGTCCATAGAGGCGTACTAGGGACACGGTGTTTGTTCATAAACCACACAAGTATTAAAGTTTCCGCTTAATACAATTCTAGCATGGAAAATAAACATTATCATGAACAAGAATTATAATAATAACATCTTTATTATTGCCTCTAGGGCATAATTCCAACAGTCTCCCACTTGCACTAGAGTCAATAATCTAGTTTACATCTGGCAACAATCTAACACCCATGGCATTAAGGTGCTGATCATGTTTTGCTCGTGGAAGAGGTTTAGTCAACGGATCTGCGACATTCAGATCTGTATGTACTTTGCTAATCTTCAGATCTCCATCTGCTATATAATCTCGAATTATATGGAATCGGCGATTGATGTGCTTGGTCTTTGGATGATATCTTGGTTCCTTAGCCAGTGCTATGGCGCCAGTGTTGTCGCACAATATCTCCAGTGGGTCCAAGGCATTTGGAACCACACCAAGCTCAGTGATGAAGTTTCTGATCCAAACTCCTTCACTTGATGCTTCCGAAGCAGCCATGTATTCCGCTTCTGTTGTAGATCCCGCGATCACGCTTTGCTTGCAGCTTCTCCAGCTCACAGCTCCACCATTCAAAATATAAACGTATCCTGTCTGAGATTTAGAATCATCCGGGTCGGTGTCGAAGCTAGCGTCGACGTAACCTTTTACGACGAGCTCCTCGTCACCTCCATAGACTAAGAACATTTCTTTAGTCCTATTTAAATACTTTAGGATGTTCTTTACGGCTGTCCAGTGTTCCACTCCTGGATCACTTTGGTATCTGCTCGTCAAACTAAGAGCATTGGACACATCCGGTCTAGTACACAGCATGGCATACATGATAGAACCTATGGCCGAGGCATATGGCACTTTGCTCATAGTTTCTCTATCTTTTACCGTAGCTGGACACTGAGCCTTGCTCAATATCTTACCTGACAACATGGGCAATGAACCTTTCTTTGCTTTATCCATTCTGAACCTCTTCAGAACTTTGTCCAGATATGTACTTTGGCTTAAAGCTATTAGGCGTCTTTCTCTATCTCTATAGATTTTGATGCCTAATATATAAGCAGCTTCCCCTAGGTCTTTCATTGAAAAACATTTATTCAAATAACTCTTCACATCGTTAAGCATATCGATGTCATTTCCAATAATCAATATGTCATCCACATATAGTACTAAAAATGTCACCGAGCTCCCACTCACTTTCTTGTAGATACAAGCTTCGTAGCAATTTGGAACAAATCCAAAATTCTTGATCACTTGATCAAAACGAAGGTTCCAACTCCGAGATGCTTGCTTCAGTCCATAAATGGAACGCTGAAGTTTGCACACCTTATTAGCATCCTTAGGATCGACAAAACCTTCGGGCTGCATCATATACAACTCTTCATCAATGTTGCCATTGAGGAACGCAGTCTTGACATCCATCTGCCATATTTCATAATCATGAAACGCAGCAATTGCTAATAAAATCCGAATGGACTTAAACATCGCTACGGGAGAAAAAGTCTCATCGTAGTCAACACCTTGAACTTGCCGAAAACCTTTTGCGACAAGCCGAGCTTTATAGACAGTAACATTACCATCCGCGTCCGTTTTCTTCTTGAAAATCCATTTGCACTCAACGGCCTTACGGTCGCTAGGAGGATCCACCAAAGTCCACACTTGGTTTTCGCTCATGGATCCCAATTCGGATTTCATGGCCTCTAGCCATTTCTCAGAGTCTGGGCTCATCATTGCTTCCTCATAGTTCGCAGGTTCGCTGTTGTCTAACAACAAGACGGTTAAGACAGGGTTGCCGTACCATTCAGGAGTGGCACGTGACCTTGTCGACCTGCGAAGTTCAGTAGTAGCATCGTTTGAAGTTTCATGATCTTTATCATTAGCTTCCTCTCTTGTTGATGCAGGCGGCGCCGGAACAATTTCTGGTGCTGCGCTACTCTCCAACTCGAGAGAAGGTTCAATAACCTCGTCTAGCTCTACCTTCCTCCCACTCACTTCTTTCGAGAGAAACTCCTTCTCAAGAAAGGATCCGTTCTTAGCAACAAACACTTTGCCTTCGGATCTGTGGTAGAAGGTATACCCAATCGTTTCCTTAGGGTATCCTATGAAGACGCATTTCTCCGCTTTGGGTTCGAGCTTGTCCGGCATCAACTTCTTGACGTAAGCTTCGCATCCCCAAACTTTAAGAAACGACAACTTAGGTTTAGCACCAAACCAAAGTTCATACGGTGTCGTCTCAACGGATTTAGATGGTGCCCTATTTAAAGTGAATGCAGCGGTTTCTAATGCATAACCCCAAAATGATAACGGCAAATCTGTAAGAGACATCATTGATCGCACCATATCTAATAGAGTTCGATTCCGGCGTTCAGACACACCATTGCGCTGTGGTGTTCCGGTGGCGTGAGTTGCGAAACGATTCCGCTTGCTTTAAGATGCGTGAGAAAATCATAACTCAAATACTCACCTCCACGATCGGATCGTAGAAATTTAATTTTCCTGTTACGATGGTTTTCCACTTCGTTCTGAAATTCTTTGAACTTTTCAAACGTTTCAGATTTATGTTTCATTAAATAGATATACCCATATCTACTTAAGTCATCAGTAAAAGTGAGAAAATAGCGATATCCACCGCGCGTCGAAATACTCATTGGTCCGCACACATCGGTATGTATGATTTCCAATAAGTCCGTTGCTCGCTCCATTATTCCGGAGAACGGGGTTTTGATCATCTTGCCCATGAGGCATGGTTCGCACGTGTCAAATGATTCAAAATCAAGAGACTCTAAAAGTCCATCAGAATGGAGTTTCTTCATGCGTTTTACACCAATATGACCTAGACGGCAGTGCCACAAATAAGTTGGATTATCACTATCTACTTTGCATCTTTTAGCCTCAATGTTATGGATGTGTGTTTCATTGCTTTCGAGATTCAGAAGAAATAAACCATTCACAATAGGTGCATGACCATAAAAGATGTTATTCATATAAATAGAACAACCATTATTCTCAGATTTAAATGAATAACCGTCTTGCAATAAACATGATCCAGATATAATGTTCATGCTCAACGCAGGCACATAATAACACTTATTAAGGTTTAAAACTAATCCCGAAGGTAAAACTAAGGAGAGCGTGCCGACGGCCATCACATCAACTTTTGATCCATTGCCAACGCGCATTGTCACCTCATCCCTTGCTAGCCGCCGTCTATTCCGTAGCTCCTGTTTCGAGTTACAAATATTAGCAACTGAACCAGTATCATATACCCAGGCACTACAACGAGCGCTAGTAAGGTAGACATCAATAACATGTATATCAAATATACCTTTGATGGTGCCAGCCTTCTTGTCCGCTAAGTACTTCGGACAGTTGCGCTTCCAGTGACCCTTGATCTTGCAATAGAAGCACTCAGTGTCCGGCTTAGGTCCAGACTTGAGCTTCTTCTCAGCAGGGGCAACGTGCTTGCCTTTGCCTTTCTTGAAAGATCCCTTTGCACCTTTAGCTTTCTTAAAGCTAGTGGTCTTGTTGACCATCAACACATGATTGTCTTTCTTGATATCCACCTCCGCAGCTTTCAGCTTAGCAAAGAGCTCAGTGATCGTATCAGTGGAACCAATTTGATTGTGAGTAACTACAAAACCTTTGTAGCTAGGAGGGAGTGATTGCAGAACTCTGTCAATCTTGAGCTCCTCTGGAATCTTGCAGTCCAGTTGCTCAAGGCGTTGAGTGTAGCCCGACATCTTAATGGCGTGCTCACTAACGGAACTCCCTTCCTCCATCTTGCAGTTAAAGAACTTCTCAGAGATCTCATATCTCTCAGAACGGGCCTGAGTCTGAAACATCGTTTTCAGTTCCTCAAGTATCTCAAAAGGCCCGCGGTACTTCTCAAAACGATTTTGAAGTTCCGGTTCCATAGAAAACAGCATGGTACTCATAATCGCATCACAATCATCTCTACGAGCATTGAAGTCAGCAAGTTCTTCAGTTTTCGCAGTTGCAGCAGGGGTGTCACCTAGCGCTTTGTCAAGTACATAGGCTTTTTGTCCGCCAGCGAGTATGATTCTCAGATTGCGGAACCAGTTGGTGAAGTTAGACCCATTGTTCTTAAGCTTTTCTTTCTCAGCAAAAACGTTGAAGTTGAAGTTGGACTTAGCCATTTGATCTACAACATTGCAAGTACAATTTAGACTATGTTCATGATAACTAGTTCAACTTAATCAAATTACTAGATGAACTCCCACTAAATTCAACATCCCTCAAGTTGTTTAGTGAACATGATCCAAATTCACCACACCTAATCCGATCTTCACGAGAAGAGATGTGGTTTCAATGGTGGACAACTCAGTGTCGATCATATCATTCATATGACTCATGATTAACCTTTCGGTTCATGTGTTCCGAGGCCATGTCTGTACATGCTAGGCTCGTCAAGTCAAACCCAAGTATTTTCCGCGTGTGCAAAACTGGCTTGCACCCGTTGTATGTGAACGTAGAGTTTATAGCACCCGATCATCACGAGGTGCTTGAAAACGACGATCTTTCGCAACGGCGCATACGAGGGGAGAACACAATTTTATCTTGATCTTTAAGTGAGGAATCATCTTATAATGCTACCGTCGCGATCTAAGCATAATAAGATACATAAAAGGATAAACATCACATGCATATAATTTTATGTGACATGGTATAGCCAATCTCCGCGCCATGATCTCCATCTTGTGCGCGCCGGCATGATCTCCATCACTCCACCATGATTGCCTCCACCACGAATAGCAACTACAACTATTGCTAACTACTTAGCGATAAAGTAAAGCTATTACATGGCGTATAAGTTGACACGCAGGTCATACATAATTATAAAGACAACCATATGGCTCCTGCCGGTTGTGAACTCATCGACATGCAAGTCGTGAAAGATTACAAAACATGATCATTGCATACAACTCAATTCATACTCATCATGTCTTGGGCCATACCATATCACAAAACACTCCCTGCAAAAACAAGTTAGACGCCTCTACTTTGTTGTTGCATGTTCTACGTGGCTTATGGGAGTAGCAAGCTAAGAACGATTCTTACCTACGAAAAGCCACAACGGTGATATTATGGTTGCTAACATCCGATGTAAATCCCATGACTACTATAGTGAGAGAAACTGGCATCCACCAGCCGCATGTATGGAACAAGCCACACGTCAAGTGCGGAGCCGGTCTCGCGAACGCGGTCGCGTAAAGTTGGCCTGGACCGCTTCGATCTCACTATACCGCGCCATAAGAAATACACAACAAGAGGTTTGCAACAGAAAACATCAACGCCCGCAACAAGCATGTTGCGTTCTACTCGTGAAACACATCTACGCATAGATCTCGCTCTGATACCACTGAAGGGTTTCGCAGCATAGTAAATCAAAATTTTTCCTACGGATGCGAACAAGAAAGCCAAGATCTAATCTAGGAGATGTAATCAACAAGAGAGGTAGAAGAGATCTTCATACCCTTGAAGATTCGCACAGCGGAAACGTTCAAGAGAACGTGGTTGACGTAGTCGTACTCGCCGTCTCCTCCTCGCGATCCGATCCGATCCAACGCCGCAAGTGGCGACGCCTCCGAGAGATGCACACGTACAGCGCACCAACGACTCCGCCTTCCCGGTCCAGCGAGATATGGTGGAGTGGTAGATGGGATCGACAACACGACGGCGTGGTGTCTATGGTGGAGAGTTTTCGCCGACAGGGCTTCGCCTGTTTGCGTGGTGGAGAAAGAACGGAAAAAGGAGGCTTCAGAAAGCGGGCAGCGGCTTCGCGGAAAAACTTGATTATCCAAGCCGCCGGCCGGTCTCCTCTTTTTATAGGCGTCCGCCACCGTGAGCAACTTGCAAACCAAGTATCGGTCCGACCGATCTCTGCTTGAAGCTCCAGGAAGCCGTACCGTGCACGCCACAAAAACCATCACGAGCAGGAGTCTCGATCGGTAGCGATCGGCATGCTCCTGGCGAGCGCCGCCGATCAGGTCGGCCCAGCGGCCAAGCATGAGCGGCAGATAGTAAACGATGCACGGTGCGTGGGGCTGTGCGGTCGGCCGGCCCAGCCGGCCAAACTGCGACACTCCCTTTTTTTTCTTTCTTTTTCCTTTTTAGTAATTTGTCTAGATGGGCTACAAAATCAGCCCGTTAGCAAAACTACTTATGGACTAACTTTTAGCCCTTATTTATTTCTACTAAATAAATATATGTATTAACATTTATTAATTCAATTAATTAATAAATCATTAATCTTCTTTCCCGGAACAATTCCGTTACTCTCTGAAACAATTTCCACAAATCCCAAAACTACCCTAGCGTCGATGAGCGTTAAGTGTGTGACCCTACGGGTTCGAGAATGTATGGACATGATCACTATCAATAATCAATAGCGGGATCTGGAAATCCATATTGACTCCCATATATTCAACGAAGATCATTATCGGTGAACCACGATGTCAGGATTCAATTAATCCCGTATATGTATTCCCTTCGTCACACGATATTTTACTTGCCCGAGATTTGATCGTCGGTATCGCCATACCTAGTTCAATCTCGTTCACAGCAAGTACTTTACTCGTTCCGTAATCTGATATCACTTCGTGATTAACTCCTTAACCACATGCTTGCAAGCGGTGTTGATATCGATTACCGAGTGGGCCCGAAGTATATCTCTCCGACTTGGGAGGGACAAATTCCATCTCGATACATACAACTCAACAAGTACTTTCTGATCACCTGAGAGACACCTTTATTATCACCCTCACATAGGATGACGTTTGATGACTTCAAAGCTTTCTTCCGATACTAGGGAGTTGTATTATCTCATGGTCTAAGGAATACAATACATGACATAGGAAAAGCTTCGCAAAGATGAACACGATGACACGATCTAATTGCTCTACTTTATTTGGGTCTGTCCATCACACCATTCTCCTAATGATATGATCTCATTATTAATTGACAACACATGTCTATGGTTAGGAAACCTTAACCATCATTAATCAATGAGCTAGTCCATAGAGGCGTACTAGGGACACGGTGTTTGTTCATAAACCACACAAGTATTAAAGTTTCCGCTTAATACAATTCTAGCATGGAAAATAAACATTATCATGAACAAGAATTATAATAATAACATCTTTATTATTGCCTCTAGGGCATAATTCCAACAGACATGCACCTACACAATCTTGATCACATATGTAAGCATTGTGAGCTGGGATCAAAAGAACTTAAAACATGGGCATGAAAGACATAATCTTGATAGAATAAACTTAGCAACCATGTTATAAACATGCAAATGAACAGAAACAAAAGATCATGAAAATGAAACAATGAAAGTCAATCGTGTGTTCAAATCATAAGGAAAAACATACAAATGGTTTTCAGCTTGTCCTTCATAGAGAGCAAAACATAAATGCATAGGACACCTTCAAGTTTAAGAGGGCGACTAGATACAAATAATTTGAGAACAAGTGAAACCAACAATATGAATCAATCAATGAAAACTTTAGGACAATGCACATTATACTAAGAATGACAACTATGCTCTCTTAATGGTGCATAAAGATAGAAGGTGGTGACTCAACATAAAAGTAAAAGAAAGGCCCTTCGCGGAGGGAAGCAGTGATTGCAAGTTTTATAACCTTCAAAAATTATGGTACTTACCGGCTTTGAGCTCTCATTGCCCCCATCATAAGCATCTTGAATGGTTAAAGTTAATGCGAGAACACTTACGCTGCATATGCTTGACAAATCATAAGTTGAAAACCTCGTGTCCCGTGAATACGAGTACCCAAACCTCATGCTACTTTACTTAGAGTCCCAAGCAAGGCTCTTGTCATTGTAAGTATATGCGTATCATCGAGAACCGCCAACGGGGTACCTCCGTGCCCGATGACATGGAACAAGCCCACATCAAAATGACAGGACAAGCAGACAATGAACACCTCGACATCTCTTTCATTTACCATTTGTTTAGCTTTTTATTTTGAGATGCGTCGTCGAATGTCCACTATGGGTATGCTGCAAATTTCCACCATGAATTATGCATGGCTTAGATTGGCGGCCCAGGCATTTCCCTAACACATATACAAACTCCATGATCCCCGCAAGATTCCCAATTCATTTCACACCGCGGGCATCCATAAACAAAAGATCACGATATCAACTCAAATAAGAAGTGCAATGTTGAAAGCTTGTCCCATGACAGCATGGCTGGGCTAGTTCCCAACTTACAACTTGTAAGCATAACAACTCAACATAAGAGACCACAATGTCAAATTTTTAAGAACAAGAAAAAGTAAAGTGTGCCTTCCGGTTCGTGAGAGCTTTACTGACCAATTTTCGCATAACACTGGTAAGAGTTTAATTTGAAGAGTAAATAAAAGCAAGTCAAATTTACTTGGAATAGCAAATTGCTAATAGGTATGTATGGTGGACACTTTGGCAAACTTGGTTTTTAGGAGTTGGATGCACGAGTAGAGTTCATACTCAGTACAAGGCGAGGGCTAGCAAAAGACTGGGAGCGACCAACTAAGAGAGCAATAATGGCCATAATCATGCAAAGCGACATTAAAAGAAGCATAAGATGGCATCAAAAGTCAAAAACTAAATGATCATAGAGGCTATTGGCGACTTTGTAAGAGTCTAACATGTGTGAGCATGCGCCAAGTCAACCCAAATAAAGCATCAAGGAGAAAACCAAAATAATGCTTCCAGACGATAAAAACAACGCATGATTCTTTCAAAGGCTCATTAAGCAATCTCAGTTATTTGAGACAAGTCATGCTACAGCAAAACCACTAAGTATACTATCAAAAAGACATCAAGCACGACATGCAAAAGCCTAAGCCGCAGTCTACAAAAGCTCCTTCTTGTACCACTTTTTTGCATAAAGCTTTTTCTCTTTTCCAACACCATTCAAATTTTTTATAAACACCTCTTTTGATGAAAACCAATAAAGATCAGAGGCAAAAATACACCTTGATGAAAAGATATAACAAGATCTGAACACAAATCAAGGCGAAAATCGAAAGCTAAACGCAGTTCTAGAAAAAGAAGAACACTTGTTGAATTATAAGAATGAAAAACGGAGTGTTCTTGGCAAATGAAAAGCAAGGCAACTTCTCCAAAAGAAATTTGTTGGGGTCCAACCATTTATTGCAGCAAACAAAACTAAACTAAACTGAAAACTAAAAACAACTGACACTCCAAGAAAAATGCATAATGCATGAAGCAATAAAAATATAGTGTCTTGAAAGGTGACCTGATTTTTGCCGATGAAGAAGGAGTGCCTCGGGGGCATCCCCAAGCTTTGACACTTGTACTTCTTGGATATTTCTTGGGGTGATGCATGGGCATCCCCAAGCTTGAGCTTTTGTCCATTCTTCAACTCATCTCATCACTCTCCGATCCCTACACTTGAAAACTTCCTTCATACAAAACTAAACACAAATCTATTAGCAACATTAGTGTAAGCATAACATAGAATCAACTCTTTTTGCTTCAGGTTTCAACCTAAAACCACCACATATAAAGCATATACTACTGTAGCAACTTCCATAAAAGTTCTGTGATCAAAAGAACTCAAAAAGAAAGCGATAAAGCGGCAAACACAAATATTGACAGAAATCTGTCAAAACAGAACAACTGACAAAGGTCGAATTTTTAAGGGATTTTTTGTTGCTCAAATCAAAACGTGTTCAACTAATGAAAGTTTGGATATAACCTGGGGCATATGCACAAGAAATCGCAGGTCCAAAATATATACAGAGAATTTTCACGAATTTTTATGGTGCAGCACCGAAAACAGTTTCAGGACAGCAACATCCCCAAATCTTACCTCACTCAAATTAGAGGCTTCTCTTAGCACAAAAACGAAATAAAAAGGATAAGGAGAGGTCATTACAGTAGTAATAACTTCCAAGACTCAAATAAAAGAAAAATAACTGAATGTAAAAACATTGGGTTATCTCCCAAGAGTGCTTTTCTTTAACGCCTTTGAGCTAGGCGCAGAAAATTGCGAATCAAGTAATTTTTGAAGAAGCATTAAGATCAACTGCAGAAGTTTTGTCAATAAGGCATTGTATTTCATCCACATAAGTTTTTGAAGACCCTTTGTGATCACGCTTTGGTTCACTTAAATCACTAAAAAGATTTTTGGGACAAATCCAATCAAAATTCGTCCTCATGAGCTATAGTAGCTTGATCATGAAAGTTGTCATGATAGGATGAATACAAGATGTCGGTAAAATGTTTACTACATTAAAAGATTACTAAAGAATGGAATTTGGAAGAACGCCAAATATTTGATAATGGTGATCTACTTCAAAGTGCGAGTCCAAGGGTATTAGTGTTTGACTAATCATGCCTTGAACTATGTGCCATGTGTATGGCGCCACTATTGATGTTGATAGATTCTTCTAGAAGGAAAAGAATTGCTAAAAGAGAATCCAAAATTTATTCTGGCGGAAAAGAAAAGACTGGAAATGTCCAGCTCAGGTATATAGAAGATATACATGTTATGGCTGTATTCATTGCTTGTTAAGACAATGTGGTTCTTGGGTATTTGATACTAAATTGGTTGGTATGAACTATCATACAGAACAACGCAATACAACAACTACAATGGCCTAATTAACTAGCAAATGAATATGGGATGATTCTCATTGAAAACAAATAAAGTGGTATTGTGTTTCGTTGGAATTAAACCTAGCCTTCAAGATTTGTTTGAATAATTGTTATTTTTTTCTGGTATTATGAGAACAATGGTTGTTCAAATTATTACCGCATTCATAAAAGATGGATGAATGCTTATCTTGTTGGAGAAATCACATCCATAACAATAATGCTAAAAATGTCGCAAGACAAATGATTAGAAGATCACTTATGAGTGACACCACCGTTTAAATCATATTGGAAAGTAAACATGAAGAAACTCCATGTTGATAGAATTTTGGAGTCGTTTTGATTTTGAATCAATTGACACTTGTGAAAATTTCCTAGAGATGATTAAAACTCCGTTTGTAGGCCAAAGAAGAACGGACGACTAACTTATTGGATGATGTACATGTTGATGTATATAGTCCATTATATATAGCCGTGAGTGGTAAATTTCTTGAACTTCATTTGCTTTAACCAATGATTTGAGTAGATATATGTGTATATTTACTTGATAAGGAAGAAGCATTAAATATTTGAAAAATGTTCAAAGTATTTCTAGATGAAGTGGAAAATCGTTGTAACAAGATAATAAAGAATTTATGATTTGATCATAAAGGAATATATTTGAGTTACAAGTTTAGCAAACACACCTAAAAGTTGAGGAATTGTTCCATAGACTTGTATTTCCCGAAACACCATCGGAGTATGGAGTGTTCGAGAGATGAAATCAAACTTTGTTTGACATCGTTGGATCAAAGGTGTCGTCTATAAAACTGCCATTATATTTTAAGGATAAAGCTTTAGAGACTACCGCTTTTACACTGAAAAGAGCGCCATCATGATCCGTTGAAATGACACCATATGAGTTATGGCATGGGATAAAACCCGAGTTGTCTTTTCTAAAATTTTGGTATGCTAGGCATACGTAAAATGTTTACAACCAAAGTCGGATAAATGCGTCTTTGTAGGTTATCCCAAAGTAACTGTTGGGTATTCCTCCAGAACACCTAAGACACAATTGTTTGTCGCTGAAAACGTCAAGTTTCTTGAGAAGGAATTTTTCGCGAAAAGTTAAGTGGGAGGACAATAGAACTTTGATTGGGTTATTAAACCTAAACTATATGTGCTGAGTAGCACAGCGCTGAGAAGTGTCCCGGAGGTGGCCACAATGCGCATGGCTGTTGTACCTCAAAGGTTGTGGTCACATAGATCTAAGTTCTTATTGAACCGTGTGAGTCGGGTAACAATCAAATAGTTAGATTTGAGAACAGATCATTATTGTTTGACAATGATGAACCGACTACATGCAAAGAAGCGATGATGGGCCCTGACTCCGTCAAATGGCTAGAAGCCATAAAACCCGTGATAGTTCCATATACGAGAAACCAAGTTTCTGAACTTGAAAGACCCTCAAAAGGCATGAAGCCTAATGAATGTATTTGGATCTATAAATAGACACGGATGTTTTCACATCTATGAAATAGTCGACATATCGTTAAACTGTTTACGATTATGTTCAATGAGTTGACTATGACAAG